>JAZAYU010000162.1:0-600000 GCA_038501625.1 Corbicula japonica
GTAAATATGATGTCAGTAGGTTTAAACAAGTGTCAGAGGTGCAGGTTCGGTAAATATGACGTCAGTAAGTTTAAACAAGTGTCAGAGATGCTGGTTCGATAAATATGACATCATTAAGTTTAAACAAGTGTCAGAGGTGCAGGTTTGGTAAATATGACGTCAGTAAGTTTAAACAAGTGTCAGAGATGCTGGTTCGGTAAATATAAGGTCAGTAAGTTTAAACAAGTGTCAGAGGTGCTGGTTCGGTAAATATAACGTCATTAAGTTTAAACAAGTGTCAGAGGTGCAGGTTCGGTAATTTTAACGTCATTAAGTTTAAACAAGTGTCAGAGGTGCAGGTTCGGTAATTTGTAAATATAACGTCATTAAGTTTAAACAAGTGTCAGAGGTGCTGGTTCGGTAAATATGACGTCATTAAGTTTAAACAAGTGTAAGAGGTGCTGGTTCGGTAAATATAACGTCAGTAAGTTTAAACAAGTGTCAGAGGTGCAGGTTCGGTAAATATAACGTCAGTAAGTTTAAACAAGTGTCAGAGGTAGTTTAAACAAGTATCAGAGGTGGAGGTTCGGTAAATATTACGCCATTAAGTTTAAACAAGTGTCAGAGGTTCAGGTTCGGTAAATATAACATCAGTAAGTTTAAACAAGTGTCAGAGGTGCTGGTTCGGTAAATATTACGTCATTAAGTTTTAACAAATATCAGAGGTGCAGGTTCGGTAAATATAACGTCATTAAGTTTAAACAAGTATCAGAGGTGCATTTATCTAAAGCCCTTTAGTGGGTACACATTCAATTCACTGTGTTAAAACGTTCTAAGAATTAAAATACACGTGTTTTTATGTAGAAACGGTGCATGTTTTTCTAGCATTATACAAATTCTTTCTCCTGTCGGCAGACAGTGGTCACATTTCCGCTATTTACGCCAAAAAGCATACCAGGAAAAGGTTTACATTTTAGGTTTACATTCCTTACTACCTTATCTGGTATATGAGGACGATAAAAGTGCAAAGGAAAATGTATGTTTATTTATAATATTTAATTAAATACTAGTTCGGTAAAAATTCTTGCGGGTGGAACAGGCAGTATACTTTCAGTCAGCGATGCATTTATTCAAAGCCACATAAGTTGGATCTGTGCAGCTTTCTTTTTCTTTTAAGTAGAAATTCAACACTAGTTTTCAGTGATAAATTGCAAGGCAAGTCTTGCACTCACAGTAATACAATGCTATGTTAGTGGGACTGAGTAACAAGGTTAAGAAGTAAAAGGTGTTTACTCATTCTTTTACGGGTTAGCTCCCGAAAGCTTGCTGCTATTCGCTCTCGGATGAAAAAAATGATGCGGCTGCACCACACGCCCTCGAGTTACATAGATTTATATTATCAAGAAGATTTCATTGATCAAGAACAACATCACACACGTACCTTTTTTCAACATGAACAGATAACATAGTATTTCTCTGACATGAAGACAAAACAAAGTCCTTGTTTGACATGTCGGGATAACATAGTCCTTGTTAAAATGAATATTGCCCCATGTGGGGACCGTACGGCGACAGCGTGTAGCCATGCAAAGCCGATCACGTTACCGACTGAGTAATACGGTACGACACCAAAAGGTTGATCTAATAACCCTGATAAACGGTATTATTAATGCATGACATCGGTAGGTTTTTTTTACAGATACCGGTACTGACTATATGTACGGGGAGACTTTCTACGGCCGCCATACCGCGCAATTAGCACTACCGTGGATATCATAATAACACAGTATTGTTTGGCATTGCACAGCATAGTACTTGATTTGAGGCTGAAACCAACTGTGTTTTCATGACCAGTGTGGCAAGGAATCGTAAGAACAGGTTTAGAGGACACTACATCCACAACAAACAATAATGACTTTGACGATATAAAATGTGTTTTTATTTGACAAGCTTTGTCCAAAAGGCTAGTAATGAGATGTAACAGTTTCGTTATTTAAGATACCGGACATAAAACCTTTCAATTGTTCCGTTTCCTAGAAAACAAACATAGTCAAAAGCACTCTCTAACCATAAGATACCACCATACGTCAATTGTTAAAATTATAAATCTTTTTCACATTCAATCAGTGCTGTTATCAATTACGTCCTTTGAAGGTCGTTGAGCATGATACTTATGTACTATGTTAATAGTAATTCTAAAATTACCTTTGTTTAAATATTTCGGCCAGTTTTGAGATGGGTGGTTGCAATTTCGCAGCCAATTTAGATTTGGATATTGTTCAATCACCCCAAGGATATACTTCCTGCTTTTTAAATTTTGCCTGTGGCGCTGTCTGTAATATGCAGGATTTATATTCTAAGATCCCCTGTCAAAATTCTATTCTTTTCAGTTCCGCCCATTGTTTTCTCGTTTAGGGCAAACCCATTCTTTAATCTGGGGACCAAACGCCGCTGAATATCACTAAGTACGAGGGGTGCTCGGGAAGTTTAAGGACTTTTGCTATATATTTGTTATTTATGGTGCATTTGTCTCCATATTTCACAAAAATATATTTCAATATATGCTTTATGTTAAATATCACGCTCATTAGCAAAAATGTGTAAATACCGCTTACAACTCGTGTCTATAGTAACCGCATAAAGCATACCCGGAGCACTCCGTTTTTTTTTGTTATTATATTTATGCTATCAACATATTTAATTGCTAATACATTACTTGAAATACAGTCGATAATTTCGCAAAAACGCACGAGCGTCATATACAACGTCAACGTCATTTCCTGCAATTTTTACGCGCATATCATCAGAATTGTTTGAATGTCAACGATTCTAGCACAACAAGGATTATGCAATTCAAGAAAAAAATGACGTCAGTTGGCGACGTTGAAGTCAGGGCGATAATTAAGTTTTGTGTCGGGATTGAAAAGACGCCCACGGAGACCTATAAAATGATCCAGGCATCAAGTACAACGAAGAAATGTTGCAGATCTCTTTTATTTAGATGGCACGACATGTTCCGCAACGGAAGGAAGTCGATAGAGGACGACAAGCGATGCGGCCGACCATCCGTGGTAAAAAGTGGCGTTAAAGACAAGGTTCGGCAGCTGTTAAACGAAGATCGACGACGCACAGTTCGGGAAATGTCTTCAGAACTCGGAGTTTCAGTGTCCACCGTCCATGACTGCCTTAAAGAAGACAACATGTTAAAAGTTAGTGCGAGGTGGGTTCCGAGACTACTCAAGAATGATGAGCGCGAATGCAGATTACGCTGTTCCCACGAGTTCGTCCAACGCGTTGAAAGAGAGGGGGTTGCATTCCTAGATAGAATTATAACGACAGACGAAACATGGCTTTTTCACTTTGACCCGGAATCGAAGCAGGAATCGTCCATCTGGAAAACTCCCGGAAGTACTCCACCAAAGAAAGCACGTGTGCAGAAAAGCGGCGGGAAACACGTTTGTGTTTTTCATGGACAGGCGGGGAATGCTACTGCAGCACAGAATCCCGGAAGGACAGACAGTTACCGCGGATTATTACTCAAAGGTCATATATAAAATATATTATTATTATTTTTTAAATATATAATATTTTTATAAATATTTATATATGATAAAACATTTTTTCGCCATGATGATTTATACTTTATACGCTATTCATAGAAATCGTAAAATTGTCTAATTTCAGGTTCTACGGCGCGATCTCGTCCAGGCTATAAGGAAGAAGCGCCCCGGGATGGACCTCGACCGAGTAATACTACATCGGGACAACGCCCCCGGTCACCGTGCTCAGTCTACTCAGTTAGAAATCAGCCTCCTGGGATTCGAGACGCTGGAACATCCGCCCTACAGCCCGGACCTCGCGCCCATGGATTTCCGCGTTTTTCCGGAAATCAAAGCCCAGCTGCGCGGTAAACGTTTTGATTCCGGAATGGATCTTCAAATCGAAACACAGAGAATAGTTTCGACATTCAACACTGCTTGGTATGAAGACACATACGACAAATGGGTCAATCGACAAAGAAAGTGCATCGCGGTTAACGGCGATTACGTTGAAAAATGAGCCAATATGACGTTTTATGAATGATAACGTTAACATTTTAGCACCGATATGACTTTGGCGTGCTCCGGGTATGCTTTGGTGTATGTTTTGTTTTATTTGTAATTTACTTACTGTTTTATGTACATTTTTGTAATTTTTACAGCTGGCTGTAAAAGAATTAAATTTTGTAACTGTGTTTTTCTTATCTTTAAATTCATATTATTTATTAAAATACAGCAAAAGTCCTTAAACTTCCCTAACACCCCTCGTAAACATAATTGTTCTTATACATGCTAAAAAGAAAATCAATAAAGGGAAGGGTATACAGATTGGCTTTCCACTTTAGATGCGTTTCATCAGGCAAATGTCTGTTTGCATTCCATGGTGTTATAGTTATTAACTGAAATGAAAAATAAACAAGTTAAATTCATTAAACAAGTTTTTAATTTTGAGAGCAAACGTATCTGTTATCAGCTACTACGCGTTTGTTTCTCTTATGCAAACTGTTATGCAAAACCACAAACATATTTTTATCATTGGACAAAACTGGTAAATGACTTTTACTGGAATTTGAGCTCGTTCGACCGTTTTTATCCTGCTTTTGACCAGTTAGATTTCGAAATCAGCAAGTATCTTGTATGGTGGACAATTTACTAAATATTAGCCTATTTGCGTTCCTTTAATTTTCTTGAGCACATTATAATGTTGAATATCTTTAAATGACAAAAAATTAAATATTTATATTCGAGAACACACAAACGTCGACCATTTGTTTTGTCAAAAGGGAACATAACTTGTCTTGAAATTTTCAATTTTTTTCCGCCGACAAGAAGCATAAGCAGATTTTAATTTTATTTTTGGGGGGATTGAACATGTGCAACTAACTGATAACAGGGCCCAAAATCATAAAACTAAGTTTGGAGTCCAGTATCAGATCTGAAGGATCTGATTGGCTAAAATGGCGACTGATCAGATGCTTGAGATTTGAGAATGGTCGTCAAACTTAGTTTTATGATCTTGGGCCCGGTTATTTCAAATTATGTTTTACGAGTAAGAATTCAATGTGACACGATCGTGCATTTTCTATAAAATAGGTGGCCATGTTCTGTGACGGGGTGTTCTATGAAAAAAGTGAGATCGAATTTTGAATGCAGGTGAACTTGCTCTGTGATACAAGGTAATGGATTGTTTTGCGCTATTTCCAAGCCTGCATTAAGTACTTTACCTATTACGTTTTCGTTGCGGCGATATATTTATAATTCGTATGTCGAATGACTTACATTCATTTAACTCGCTCTCTGGAGAGAAGTCGTCCATGTAGCAGGGGTAACTGAAATCACTCACAACTTCCCGCCCTCCTATAACACCGTCACGGTATTTAGGTATATGATGTTCGGTCTGTGACCAATAACTTCCGTTATTAGTGCTGCAAAAAAGATTAAGTAATGAAAGTTCTTTGTTATTACATGTTTGAATAGTCGCATCTCAATGCGAGAAAAACTATATAATTTTAAAGAAAACTAAACACACTTATTGTGTCGTGTAGATATCATTATACAGAATGACTTGAGCAAATTATTGGTCTTCTGCAGTCATAATTGCACAGTCATCGATAAAACAAAAAATTCTCTCTAACGCCAAAATGCAGTTCAATACATTTGCATAGTTGCATTTTACATAATTACGTTGACACGCACCATGTAAAAACATGCACACAACCAGTCACCGAATTCAGGAATAACTTACTAGTGGAAACTGTTTCTCCTCTTTCTTGTTCTGTACATTCTGAGAATGTAACATCCAACTAGGACTGCAACGAGGAATATAATCAAAGAACATGTTATCGCTACTATGAAGGTTGATCCATCTGAAATAATCCAATGTAAGAACTGCTACAATTTTTGATCATTATAAAACCACTTTTATATAATTAGCAAACCTAAAACACAGTCGTTAGTAAGGTTATTGAGCATTCACCTATTTCGCTTGCCAATTCTATAAGCTCATCATGGTTTTTACGATTATGTGAATTTGTTTACATTATCGAGTTGATGACTTGGTTGAAGCTAACTCACCAAGACAACTTGTACTAGTTTGTTTATGTGAGAACCTATTGAGACAAGTGTGAGATTTGCGTAGCATAGAACCTGGTTTTAACTGTTCTGCGAACGATCGTACTTAGGTGGTTATCACTCAGGTTCTCTTTTTCGTTAATAATTGGTGATGTCTAATTTGATAGGCATAGGGTTTGTGGGCATTGTTGAAAAACGCCATTAATAACAATACGTTTTGTCATTTTATTTGCAGTGTAATTGAAGGACATGATAAGAGTGACCAAAACTCTTTCGGTTCTTGTCTTGTTGAGATTTTTGGAACGTCTACATAAAAGACCCTCCATGTCTAGAGTCGTGTTATCTTTATTTTAAAGTAACTTGAAAATTCAACCATATTTTCTATTGAAATATAGCTTCGTGTAATAGAGCACTGGGTGAAAAATTAATAACTATAAGCGAACAGTTAAGTATTAAGTGGATACATACGTTTGGTACTATCCTGTCTGAAAAACACAAACCAATATAAATGAGACAATCTTCAGTGTGAATTGGGGCATGTCACGAGAAAAGACGTCTGTGATATTGGTGACATTTTATATGTTACTATATTTCCAAAGAACTTACAAGCAGCTATACAACAGGGGATCATGTTACTCATTTTGAATACAGAATAGTTTTACAGCGAAATGCATAATAAGCAATGTCGTCTGCTCAACTTCATGACGTCATAATAAGCAATGTCGTCTGCTCAACTTCATGACGTCATAATAAGCAATGTCGTCTGCTCAACTTCATGACGTCATAATAAGCAATGTCGTCTGTTGAACTTCATGACGTCATAATAAGCAATGTTGTCTGCTCAACTTCATGACGTCATAATAAGCAATGTCGTCTGCTCAACTTCATGACGTCATAATAAGCAATGTCGTCTGCTCAACTTCATGACGTCATAATAAGCAATGTCGTCTGCTCAACTTCATGACGTCATAATAAGCAATGTCGTCTGCTCAACTTCATGACGTCATAATAAGCAATGTCGTCTGCTCAACTTTAGTACGTCATTTCAAGACATAGCGTTAATACCCGAAGACACCGTTTCCGTGGTTTCGTGGCGCGCCATTAATTACAACTGACATATTTTGTAAAACTACACATCTTTTGGCAAACAATTATATTATGACAACTGTGGCTAGATATACCACAATCTTATCGTACTCGTATTTGTGTGTTTAGAAATTGGCTTTGTTTGTTTTTATTTAAAGCTTACAAGTGTGGTCGATATTAATTTTTATTCTGAACACCGTGGAACATAAAAGTAAATTATGAAACTCGTAAGTAATTAACATGACATACATAACAAATTATATATCAAATAACTAACTGTGTTTGTATATCTATCAGAAGACTCTCAGAAGTATGTATGATAAGGATTGAGTTGACAACAACGTGCTCTTTTGTAATTATACTTACAGGCAAGCTGGGCCCCCTTCTTCATCCCGGCAGTCATGATTACATGAACTATTTATTTCTTCGAGGTTTGCCGTTGCATTCGTCCACACTTAAACAATAAAAGACTAATGTTAAATAAAATCGCATCGCATTTTTAAGAAATAAAACTGTCGGTATTGAAACATCTTTTGAGAGCGTTTGAAACAATTATTTTTTCTTGCTGATTTGACTCAAGGGGCTCTGGTTTTCGGTATGTCATTGGGTACCGTCCTTTTGCTTGACAATGTTATAAGCTTCTTTTGTTTATTAATGTTTGTATGTTTTTGCATGCAACATTGTCGGAAAAGGGAAATATGCAAACCAGAAATCGCCACATTCAGTAAAAACAGCCCACGCAGCGAAATATTAAAGAGGAAAGAGAGCATGTGTTCATAAGAAATGAATTTGAAACAAGACACTTAAACAATTAACGAAAATGAGAACCCTTGGGGTAACCGCATCCGAACGGTCAGTGACAAAACATTTTGCAAGTGGGGGTTCAAATCAGATTTTAGGGTGCACCAACCTCACACTTGCCCCCAACAGGTTCTCATATCAACAGAAAACTCGAGTAGATGGGTGGGTTAAAGTTATTTCACCAAGACAACTTGTACTTGTTTATTCATATGAGAAACTGTTGGGCAAATATCATTTTTATGCACTCAGGAATCTAGAATAAACCATATGCGATAACCCCTCATTTTCGTAAATTGCTTGTAGCGTTTATTTTGAAATTGATCATTGTTTAAATAGTTGGATGTGTGTGAAGTCTGTGTGTTTTGGTTGTAGCCATTCCTGGTTTTCATTTGGATGTGTGTGAAGTGTTTAAATGTTCACGAATACGGCCATTACTAAAGAAACCGGGCCTTGACCAAAATGAACTTAAAAACTACAGACCCGTGTCTAATCTGCCCTTTATATCCAAGGTTCTAGAAAAGGCTGTGGACATGCAATTAGAATCGCATCTTGCTTCAAACAACCTGCATGAACCAAATCAGTCGGCTTACCGGAAGTTTCATTCAACAGAGAGTGCACTAATTAAAGTACAAAATGACATTATGCAATCTTTAGATCAAAACAACATTACAGTTCTCGTTCTATTGGATCTTTCAGCAGCATTTGATACCATAGATCATATTACTCTCCTAAATCGACTTGAGCACGAGTTCGGTATTATGGGTGCTCCGCTGAAATGGATGACCTCTTACCTTAGTGATAGGTACCAAACAGTTTGTATTGACGGCCAATTGTCAGAGGCAGTTCTAATGACCTACAGTGCGCCAATGGGATCAGTACTAGGCCCTAAAAACTATATTATGTATACCAAGCCTGTAGGGCCTATCTGTAGAGACCATGGTCTGGATCACCACTTTTATGCGGACGACTCTCAACTATATCTAGCGTTCAAGCCCAATGATAAGGTCAGCGCCGAGGAAGCTCTACGCCGGGTGGAGAGCTGCCTTTCAGACATTGTATCTTGGATGCACTCTAACATGCTGAACATGCGGATAAAACTGAGGTCATTGTCTTCTCATCCAAACATAATGAGCAGTTTGTTGGAGATATAACCATCACTATTGGCGCATCTCTGATAAAGCCAGCAAAAGTTGTCAGAAATCTAGGGGCATTCTTCGACTCTAGGATGAATATGGAAAGCCATGTTAACTCCGTGTGTCGATCCAGCTATGCTCAATTACGCCAAATTAGCCACATAAGACAATACATAACTTGTGATGCTACAAAATCTCTGGTCAACAGTCTTGTTACATCTCGACTAGACTACTGTAATTCTCTGCTATACGGACTACCGAAAACCACTCTTAACAAGCTACAGACTGTTCAAAACACACCAGCACGTATAATTTCAAAAGCTTCGCGCACCAGTCATATCACTCCGATTTTGAAAGAGCTGCATTGGTTACCGATAGACAAGATTTGTACCCTAACATAAAGACACTTCACAACCAAGAACCAGCGTATATTAAATCTTTGCTGGAACTGTATCCACCAAAGCGAACACTTAGATCTCAAGACAATACATTGATTTTGGTACAACCCAGATCTTAAACAGTGAGCTACGGTGACCGCTGTTTCTGTGTGTGTGCACCTCGGCTTTGCTTCTTTTAAAAAAGCTCTTAATACATACCTTTTCCTTCAGTGTTACGAAGCAAATAGTTTTAATCTGTAGTGATACATTTATATTTCTCCAATTTGTGAACTGTTTTTATTTTTAATATACAGACAGACACTCGCAATTTTTTATGCAGCGCAATATGGTCTGATGTTTTACCTATCAATATGTTTGTGTAATCTTATTTCACATTTTTTTTATGTAAAGTTTGTTTTTAATTTTTTTTTAATAGGAACCAGTGATTCTGTTTATCGTATTCTTAAAATGTATGTTTCTGTTTGTAAAGCACCTTTGAGCGTATGTATATGTATGAAAAGGGTGCTATATAAATGTGGATTATAATAATAATAAAGTCTGTGTGTTTTGGTTGTAGCCGTTCCTGGTTTTCGTTTGGATGTGTGTGAAGTCTGTGTGTTTTGGTTGTAGCCATTCCTGGTTTTCATTTGGATGTGTGTGAAGTCTGTGTGTTTTGGAGCCATTCCTGGTTTTCATTTGGATGTGTGTGAAGTCTGTGTGTTTTGGTTGTAGCCATTCCTGGATTTCATTTGGATGTGTGTGAAGTCTGTGTGTTTTGGTTGTAGCCATTCCTGGTTTTCATTTGGATGTGTGTGAAGTCTGTGTGTTTTGGTTGTAGCCATTCCTGGTTTTCATTTGGATGTGTGTGAAGTCTGTGTGTTTTGGATGTAGCCATTCCTGGTTTTCATTTGGATGTGTATGAAGTCTTTGTGTTTGGGATGTTGTCATTCCTGGTTTTCATATTTTTTTGTAAGGCAGAAGTCCTGCAATATAAAAGACTCTGCTCATATCATATTGTGGAAAGTTTGTTGTCGTTGCTGTGATGTTGTTTTTGTTTTCAAAAGCATTTTGTTTGAAATTCATCGCAATTTTACTTTTATCATCAATCGGCTGCACTTTTCTCTAGCATTCAAAGACATTAAATTAAATCCTAAATTAATTAGTCTTTGAATATTTCAAAAAACGGCATCCGATTGATAGTTGAGGTTAAATGTAGAATTTAAAAATCTTGTAAATAGAAGTACGGTGCGCTTTATCTGATCAAACTCGGTCAAGCAGAAAACCTTCATGAAGCGAGTGGTTTTTCCAATATAAATGTGTCATCGACATTCTAAAAGTCAAGTGGTATAACCACTCTGAAAATAGCCCTTAAGAGGTCGCAAACATTGAAAATGGCGAAAACAGGCTAAAATTTCAAAAATAAATTTTGGGAGAAATACTTATTGCCACCTAGATTTCAGTAAAGAAATGTATTTAGCTAAGGATGTAGTTAATGTTTGCAAGCTCAATTTAGTCTAATTCATGTTATAATTACCAAGCAAATACTAAAAGAAAAACCGTTTGCATGAGAACTCTGAAATTCATGGACAATAAACCAAAGTAACCCATACCTGAAATAAGTATATGCTGGTCTACAATGTTTGTGCCAATTCGTCAAAATATTGTTAGGGTTTTCAACTTTCGGTTAGAACCAGGAAGTAAGTTTTCCTTGAATTTCTTGAAAACCCTAACATTATTTTGACGAATTTCGCCATTTGCAATGTTTGCGACCCCTTAACAAAAACAACATCTAATATATAACATTTTACTGAGTGACAGAATAAAGAGGTTATTTTTAACGCATGTTAAGAGAAATGCGACTCTACAATAAAATATATAATAAACCTGTATTGTTGTTGACCGATATTTCCGACACCGATACACTCTGGTTGAAAATCGTTATCGTCTCAGTGCCGGTTATAAGGCTGGTTGTTGCTTTGTTAAGTCCACAAGCTGCTTCCGAACCGTTTTCATATTCCACCACATAACTGACAATGATACTGCCTATCCTGTATAATGTAGAATAAATGCATTAACAATGGCCTACCATGAACAGCCTTAATCAAACGACTACTTTCGTTGTGTGTAAGTTTTCTTAAGATAACTTCAAAGTTTACTAATTCAAGTAAGATGACTAATTCATCGGTTTTATCAAATAAACAATACCAACAAAAACTAATGTATCATAAGCTGTTCAAAATGTTAACCTAATCAACAACTTATTTATTTATTTATTTATTTATTTATTTATTTATTGCATACTACAAAAATGGACGTCGTCAAATTCTGAGTATTAAATTTAACACATTTCAATATAACATATTTCAAGCTGGAACGTATTTTGTATTCAATTTTTTAAATGAAAACATCACATTACCTTATGGAAGTAATTACTAAACGTAAAAATCTATTGCCCATTAGCCGCTTGTATAATCGTTCCAACTGAAATTTGAAAATAATAAGTTTTATTTTTGACTCTTAAAAATGATAAAGTGTATAACTAAACATGATATATCTTGACATTAAAATGGTTTATAATAATACAATGAATTATAATGCCATATTACCCGAGCCGCTGACTCAATATATTTCAATGTACCATTTAAAGAAACTAAATAAATGATTTGTTAAACTGCAAAGCCTTTTCAAAGGAAATTATTCTAAGAAAACTTTTTTTTTAATTTTTCTTATTTTATTTCGAACGACACATTTCACCGCTGAGAGTCTCAAAATTAAAAGTTTGACGTCGGATTCGGATTTCAATGTACTGTCGATTCGACAAATATTTAGAATAATCTCATTAATTTCAACTTAAAAAAAACTTCATATAGTTATGTTATGTAACAATAATTAATTAAAAAGTAATCAATAGACTTGTCTATCTGTACATATTGGCGGTCGTATAAAATCTTCTTTCCTGCTTGCTTAATACATAAATATAATCTGATGAACAAAATAACTTTGAAAGCCTCCAACCTCCGTTTGATTGAGGGTGTTCATTGGCAGTAATCGAAATGCATATTAATATTTACACAGATGTAGGCGAATTTTCCACATCGGTTTAGGTTCGAGCTGTCTTAATAGAGTAAAATTAATAACAAACCTGCATTTGAATATCATTTCGAATATAAGGGTCAACAACGTCAAAACTTTTATTTTGAATCGCAAAAATGATAACGAAGCTAGAGTTGGTTCGAGCTGAAGCAGTTGTGATTGATGGATTTGTCGCTATAGTTGATGCTGTTGCTGCTACAGAAGTAAGTGATGGATTGTTTGATATTGTTGACACACTGGAATCTGTTGCTGCTACAGAAGTAAGTGATGGATTGTTCGATATTGTTGACACACTGGAATCTGTTGTTGCTACAGAAGTCAGTGACGGACTATTTGATGATATTGACACAATGGAATCTGTTGTAGCTGCAGGAGTCATTGACAGACTGCTCGATAATGTTGATAGACTGGATTCTGTTGTTGCTACAGAAGTCAGTGACGGACTATTTGATGATATTGACAAAGTTGAAGTAGTTGTTGCTACAAGCGTTATCGACGAATTTTTCGATATTATTGACACAGTTGAAATTGTTGTTTGTACATGCGTTATCGACGAACTTTTCGATATTATTGACACAGTTGAAGTAGGGTTTTCTAAAGGAGTCATTGACGGACTATTCGATATTGTTGATACAGTTGAAGTAGTTGTTGCTACAGAAGTCAATGACGGACTATTGGATATTGTTGACCCTGTTGAAGGAGTTGTTGCTACAGAAGTCAATGACGGACTATTCGATATTGTTGACCCAGTTGAAGTAGTTGTTGCTAAAGTAGTCAATGACGGACTATTCGATAGTGTTGACACAGTTGAAGTAGTTATTGCTTCAGCAGTCATTGACGGACTATTCGATATTGTTGACCCAGTTGAAGTAGTTATTGCTACAGTAGTCATTGACGGACTAATTGATATTGTTGACACAGTTGAAGTAGTTATTGCTACTGGAGTCAGTGACGGACTATTCGATATTGTTGACCCAGTTGAAGTAGTTATTGCTTCAGGAGTCTTTGACGGACTATTCGATATTGTTGACCCAGTTGAAGTAGTTGTTGCTAAAGTAGTCAATGACGGACTATTCGATAGTGTTGACACAGTTGAAGTAGTTATTGCTTCAGCAGTCATTGACGGACTATTCGATATTGTTGACCCAGTTGAAGTAGTTATTGCTTCAGGAGTCGTTGACGGACTATTCGATATTGTTGACCCAGTTGAAGTAGTTGTTGCTAAAGTAGTCAATGACGGACTATTCGATAGTGTTGACCCAGATGAAGTAGTAATTGCTACAGAAGTCAATGACGGACTATTCGATATTGTTGACTCAGTTGAAGTAGTTATTGCTACAGTAGTCAATGACGGACTATTCGATATTGATGTTGGTGGTGGCATTATTGACAAATCAGATGAGAAGTTTAATGCAGCTGCAAAATTAGTAGATGAACCGTAAAATTTTGTCGGTAAATGGGACAATATATATGAAGTAGACAGCACAGAAATTGACGGTGATGTTGTTTCAGAATCGGAAGGCATTACTTTTGACGTTACTATCGTCGCTGAATTAAGTGCCAAAAATGATGATGGGTTTAATATTGTATCCGAAACGGGAGAGCTTGTTGCAAAAACTGAAATTGTTGTATAAGATGATATCGTGTCAGAGCCGGACGATAGTACAACTGATGAAGATACTGTCACTGAATCGGACGTCATCGAAGATGCCATCGTGTCAGAGCCCGACGGGAGTACAACTGATCGCGATATTGTCACTGAATCGGTAGTCATCGAAGATGCTATCGTTTCAGAGCCGGACGGGAGTACAACTGATGAAGATACTGTCACTGAATCGGACGTCATCGAAGATGCCATCGTGTCAGAGCCCGACGGGAGTACAACTGATGGCGATATGGTAATAAAATCGGACGTCATTGAAGATGCTATCGTGTCAGAGCCGGACGATAGTACAACTGTTGGCGACACTGTCACTGAATCGGACGTCATCGAAGATGCCATCGTGTCAGAGCCCGACGGGAGTACAACTGATGTCGATATTGTAATTAAATCGTTCGTCATTAAAGATGCTATCGTGTCAGAGCCGGACGATAGTACAACTGATGAAGATACTGTCACTGCAGCGTACGTAATTAAAGATTTTATCGTGTCAGAGCCCGACGGGAGTACAACTGATGGCGATATTGTCATTGAATCGGACATCATCGAAGATGTTATCTTGTCAGAGCCGGACGATAATACAACTGATGACGTTACTGTCACTGAATTGGACATCATCGAAGATGCTATCGTGTCAGAGCCAGACGATAATACAACTGATTGCAATACTGTCATGAAATCGGACGTCATGGAAGATGCTGTCGTGTCAGAGTCGGACGAAAGTACAACTGATGGCGATATTGTCACTGAATCGGACGTCATTAAAGATGTTATCGTGTCAGAACCGGACGATTGTACAAATGATTGCGATATTGTCACTAAATCGGATGTCATCGAAGATGCTATCGTGTCAGAGTCGGACGATAGTACAACGGATGGCGATACTGTCGCTGAATCGGACGTCATCGAAGATGCTGGCGTGTCAGAGCCGGACGGTAGTATAACTGATGGCGATACTGTCACTGAATCGGTCGTCATTGAAGATCCTATCGTGTCAGAGCCGGAAGGGAGAACAACTGATGGGGATACTGTCACTGAATCGGACGTCATCGAAGATGCTATCGTATCAGAGCCGGAAGATAGTACAACTGATGGCGATCCTGTCACTGACACGGAAATCATCGAAAATTCTATCGTGTCAGAGCCGGACGGTAGTACAACTGTTGGCGATACTGTCACTGAATCGGAAGTCATAAAAGATGCCATCGTGTCAGAGCCCGACGGGAGTACAACTGATGGCGATCCTGTCACTGAATCGGACGTCATCGAAGATTCTATCGTGTCAGAGTTGAACGATATTACAACTGATTGTGATATTGTCATTAAATCGGAGGTCATGGAAGATGCTGTCGTGTCAGAGACGGACGATAGTACAACTGATGGCGATATTGTCACTAAATCGGACGTCATTAAAAATGTTATCGTGTCAGAACCGGACGATAGTTCAAATGATGGCGATATTGTCACTAAATCGGATGTCATCGAAGATGCTATCGTGTCAGAGCCGGATGATAGTACAACGGATGGTGATACTGTCACTGAATCAGACGTCATCAAAGATTCTATCGTGTATGAGCTGAACGATAGTACAATTGATGATGACACTGTCAATGAATCGGACGTCATTGCAGATGTTATCGTGTCAGAACCGGACGATAGTACAACTGATGGCAATACTGTCGCTGAATCGGACGTTATCGAAGATGCTATCGTGTCAAAGCTAAACGATAGTACAACTGATGACGTTACTGTCACTGTTTCGGACGATATCGAAGATGCTATCGTGTCAACGCTGAACGATAGTACAACTGATGGCGATATTGTCACTGAATAATACGTCTTTGCAGATGCAATCGTGTCAGAGCCCGATCGGAGATCAACTGATGGCGATATTGTCATTAAATCGGACGTCATCGAAGATGCTATCGTGTCAGAGCCGGACGATAGTACAATTGATGGCGATACTGTCACTGAATCAGACGTCATCCAAGATGTTGTCGTGTCAAAGCCGGACGATAGTACAAGTAATGGTGATATTGTCCCTGGATCGGACGACAACAAAGATACTATCGTGGAAGAGTCGGACGAAAGTAAAACTGTTTGCAAAAATGTCACCGAATCGTACGACATTGAAGCTGATTTCATGTCAGAGTCGGAAAAGATTGCAGTTGATAGCGATTTCAGCGTTTCAAAGATGGAGAATAAAAATGATGGCGAAAATGTCACTGAATCGGATGACATCGTAGATGTTATCGAGTCAGAGTCGGTCGAGATTACAACCGATGGTGATATTGTCAATGAACCAGATGACATCGAAGATGGTATGCTGTAAGAGTTGGATGAAAGATAAACTGTTGGCGATAATGTCCCTGAATCGGGCTTCAACGAAGATGTTATCGTGTCAAAGTTGGACGAAAGTAAAACTGTTTGCGATACTGTCACTGAATCGTACAACATCGAAGCTGATGTTATATTAGAGTCAGTAAAGAGTGCAGTTGATGGCGATATAATCTCTGAATTATTAAGCAGCTTTAATGACGAAATAAGTGTTGATTCCGAATACATGTCCCTTGACGATAGTATTGCCGCTGTATCAAACAGTTCTGCTGAATGCAATACGGTGATTGAGATTGTCGCTGCCGTTGATGTCGGTAAGGCCACGAACTCGGAAGAATATAAATTAGTCGTCGAATTGGAAGATATGTACGTCGGAGGCAACATTGTTGTCTCTAAATAAGTTGACATGACTGTTGGAAATAGGGTTGTCATGGAATCAGATATAACTGATAAAAACTCTGAAATTATTACTGAATTCTGGTAGGAATGTGTCATTGTCATGACTGTTGTTGTTTCTGTATTTGTCGTTAATGCCACAGTTACCACTGAAAATATAAACAGCCAGTTGTTATCAGCACTGTAGTTTCCAGAGTGTTACATATGTGTGTCAGCATAATTATAGTTTTAATTAATTAATTATATGAACGTATTATGATTTTATTCCTTATATAAACAACTGTAACATAAGTTTTTTTTTTACAGATAGACGCTCTGTATATTTCCCTTTGATGAAAACAATTTCTTTTCCATGATTTGACATACCAATTTATGTTCATGTGATTGACCTTATTGCCATAAAATGAAATATGCATATAAGGAATGGCCACATCCAGCAGAAACAGCCTCCCCACACATCCAAGAAAGTAGAGAGGAGAAAAGAACATGGTTATACAATAATCAGTTTGAAAATTGACACCACAAACAATTAACATAAGTGAAAACTCGAGGGGAAATCACCTTGGAAGGGTCAGTGACAACACAATATGAAACTGGTTATTGTAATATCATGCTCTCTTTTCTTCTCTACTTTTTGGCAGTGTGGGGAGGCTGTGTCTGCTGGATGTGGCCATTTCTGATGTGCATATTTCACTTTTTTTGAGCATATTTAATAAAATATATCTCTTATACCAAGAAAACAGCGTTTTTGATGTAGGCCCGTATTTTGGCGGCAAACGAAGATTTTTACCAAACATTTTATCATAAGTATGTACGAGTTTGCAATGTTTCTCGTTGTGTAGCCGAGGCTAGAGGGGACAGATTTGCACAAAACTGGTATCGACCGAGAGATTTTTGATGACCGTAGGCGATCCAAGTAGGGTTTTCTGTGAAAAGCGTGCGTAATTACATAATATAAACCGAGTTACATTTCAATTTGAACATCCCTTGTATAAACTCCGTATTTTTGCATGAGGAACATCGCCGTCTAAAACCAAACTATTACTTTATTGAAATTAAAGTCATCTCTTTTTATCGTTAACGTCCAACGTATTTGGTTTTTGCGGAAAAGTAAGTGAGGGACATGTTCTGTGCGGAACAAAATGGCGGAATATTTCGTTATTTTGTGCATTTCCGGAGATATTTTGACCTGGTAAGTAGGTTTATATCACTTTTATCATAATATAAATACGCCTACTCGAAGGCTAGACGTGTAAGCTCCGCTCGGTTTTTAACCTATATTCCTTTAGGCCTTAACAAAAAAGTAACATCTGAAAGATTGTTTGTTGACAAAGTGAAATTAGAAAATTGCGTGACTTAAAACTGTGTTTTTAGTCTGAATATACCGTTCTTGGGCCTATTTAAACAAAATTATTATCGATTTTTTGCATATATTTCTTAACGACGGCTTTTGCACTTAACATGGGTACTTTATGGTCAATTTTTATGTTCAAACACCTTTAATGTTTGTCGTGGAAGTGGTAAGCATGTTTTTGTTCGGTGCAGAATCAAAATACGTTGGACCCCTGTTTTAGTAGTAGTGATGTAACAATTTTCAATGGAGAGATTAAAATCAAGACAATTTGCTATATTAAGTTGTTGATCATTAGGATAAGTTTTATTAGCAAATGATGAAAAACGGTTATTGAATATATTTAATAAATCTTAAAGTAACCTCGAAGTGTCGTTCAAGGCATTTATGTACATGTATCAGTCATATTATACGTTATTGCGTTATCAGGAATATTTTAATGGCTTGCATGTTTATTTCTGACTCAAACTCAAATATCGCTTTTTGTGCAGTGTGTCGGCCGTAGAAAGTCTTCCCGTACATATAGTCAGTACAGTTATCTGTAAAATAATCCGTTTCCGATCATGTACTGATATTTACTCTAAAGAATCTTATTTTTAAAATATAAATACTACGAATAAATACTGGCAAAACTTTAGAATTGCCATTTAAATAAAGCTCTTTTTTATGAGTCACCACATGGTAATATTGGTGTGACGTTATGTATCACACGCGCATACAGATCAGTACATTTTAAGTCCTAATCACAACCCGCCGTACTTGCAAGTGCATGCTGTCTACGTGCAAAAACGTGGGCCAAGTTCAGGTATCCGTACGTGGTGAGTACCGCCTCCGTACGGATTTGGAAGCACGCAGAGACGCCGTAGCATTTTTAGTGCAGACAAAACTTTCTCTGCGTTCGAGCTGCGTGCGGGCTACGGATTCACTACCAGTACGTGTGACGTGCGTGCCCTGTACGTCCAAGAGCGCATAACGTTATGCCTCTGCGTGGTTCGTGCGTGGTACGTGCGTGGTCCGTGCTTTCTCAGTTCAACCGTCCAAAACACGCACAGAACTCAGGCGGATCTTACAGAGCAAGTACGTGCTCCGCCCTTACAAAGCACGGTGTGCGCACGTATCTCTGCGGTATATAAAATATATTTAGAGCGTCGATAGGTCGTCCTTATATATATCACCCAACAGCGACCGAAATAAACTCACGTTCACCGCACTTGCACGCACATACAACGGGCGAGCGAACAGGAACCCGGTATGTGAGCAATATTGCTTCTGTACGTTAACATAGAAATCCCACATTGTCAGCACGTTGTCAGCACGTACAACTCACTTACCACCTACGGAACGTACGATGCACGCAACCTTTCACCCCTAGACGTGCGGGCCACGTACTCACACCTTGCGCAACCTTGAGTGTGACGTGCGTCCTCTCTTCTCTTGCCACGTCCGACCAAAAAACGCCGCGAGCGTAACCTCCGCAGAACACGCACGGGCAAAAAAGACGCACGGGGCTTAACTTACTGCATATCGAGTTTATCCTTGTCCATGTATGGTTGCTCTGACAGACTCCTGTCGATGGTTCGGTTATAGAATTGCATGTGAGGTTGACTGTAGTAGTTGCACCATCCGTAGAGTACGATACTGAACCGCCGGTTTGAGGGACAACCAGTGGGCAGGTCGCTGTAATACAAGTATACCGGTAATGTAAGTAAGAATCGTGAAGGAAACACCAGAGGGGCAAGTCGCTTGAATAAGCCTGTACGTATAGTAAGCTAGATTCATGGCAGAATAACAAATGGGCAGTTCGATGAAATATAAATATAGTGTACTCGAGTCGTGGATGGACCGCAAGTGAATGGACGAACAGGAGGTAGATCGCTGAAGTGACTGTAATAGACTCGGATCGCTGACTGGCGACCAGTGGGCAGGTCGCTGTTATATAAGAATAGTAATCGTCATTCTTGAGCGAACGACCAGGCGGCATATTGCTATAATTAAAGAATTGTACGGTGGAGACGTGTTGGGCCTACCAGGTGGCAGAATGGTGTTATGACTGTCAGGGAGAGTTGGCCGGATTAACTGCTTCACAGTTACAGGCCCCACTAAAATACATTAGTAGTAAAGAGTAAACTAGAGTCGCGGGTGGATCTCTGGGAGCCAGGCAGGTCGAAATAATATAAGTATAATAAAATATAGTCCTCGATAATAAGCTTAAGACGTAAAGGACTACCATTGGTCAGGTTGTGGTTATGAAAGTTTGGTTAGTATGTCTCCTGACAGTAACGGGTCCCCTTTTCAACCATCAAAAGAACAATATTCGTTCTATATTAAGTAAAATGAAAAATGATGTTGAAATGAAAAAAAATCTGAGTGTTGTACTTACGACAGCTTGTTAAACCTACAAATGCAAAACAACGCAAGTGTATAACATTTGAATTACGGGACATCTTTACCTTTATTATAGACTCTAGTAACAGTTTTTTGATATGATAAATAATCAAAAATGTTGTAATGACGGACAAGTTTATTTACAGTTATATACATGTATACAAGAAAAATTCACGGCCCGTAACATTAATTTGTGACGGGTAACATTTTTAACCCAGCAAATTTATTGAAAAATCATATAATTATATGCAAATATTTATTTATTTTGTTGTTTATCGTGCATGTTTTCTTTATCACTCACTTATCATGAGGCACTATTTCAAATGTATGTTACCAATATTGATTCAGAGTTCAAAATTTGGTTTTCTTTTCTTGAGCTTGACTTATTCTATAAGCAACCTAATTGAATAGCTCTGTAAAGTACTATAAAATCAAGATTATACAACCTTTGCTGTAGACAAGTCTATTAAGCTTACAATTGGTTAGTTCTCAGCGTCTTTTTATTATTTGGACATTAAGGTTTATATGATCAACTAAGTGCCCATATGTTCATTAATTCTAACCCTGTCTTTGTAAAGACGAACAGATCTGACGCAAGGTAGGAAGAATCTTTTCATGAATGGTTGCTACTCTCGTCGCACCTGCTATTGAAAGAAATAGAACATTCAGATGCAAACATTGTTACATGTTAAAGGAAAACAAAGATAACTACGAGTCAATGTTAGCGTAGCTCCCCAAGGCGTCAAAGAGCCGTCAGGCATCTGATCTTTCCGACATTGGTTTGGTACAACAGAAGCAATTGTTCCATCGCCTGATATTGCCTGTATGATATATATTTATATATACATTTATATATTATATAAACGAATAAAAACACTTAGTAGTAACTCTTGAAAAAAAGTGTTAAATTAAATCATATGAAAAACATTGTTAAAGTGAAATGTGCATATCAGAAATTCGCCATATCCATAAACACAGCCTCCCCACAGAGCCAAATATAAGAGAGGAAAAGAGAACATGGATAATAAAGCGAGCAATTTCAATTAGACACTACAAACAATTAACAAAAATGAGAACCCAATAGGTTTCCGCATTGAAATGTCAGTGGCAAACAATTATACACTGAGGGTGCACAGTGAAATAATAGTTTAGAAGACACACCAAACGCCCTCATAATTGTGAGGGATTTAGCGATCAACATTTGGATGCACATGAACTCCGGCATTAAAGTTATGACAGATATGCATTCAGAAGAACAATTAATCTGCACTATGTCTTGTGTCGTTCTAATCGAAATCCTAACTTCAACTGGTAAGAATCCAAGAAGGATTCGCAAGCGTGAAAAGATAGCTACGTACAAAACAGGCAAATAGAAACACGTCAGTGTTGTCAATGTCGGAGGTAGCGTCGTTTCCATTATAAACAGTGACGTAGTAGTTTTCTTCTGACTTCACCGCGTCCACACACCACACAATATTTGACTCTGAAAAGTTTAATACATATATTTATATCAAGCATGTGTATGTGTACCAAATTTGATTTATTTGATAAAGGAACTCATGGGTTGTCACATCCTACATTCCGACAAAGGTTACCTGAGAGGATACAGCCTTGGAACGGTCAGTGGCAAACAACTGTATCACACAGCAAAAAAAAATAACTTCTTTCAGCTGTTCTATCAATAGTTCCTATATATATATTAATGTGTATTGGGCATCCCTATGTGTTCAAACTATGTATATTCTAGCACCGTGTAGACCGCAACACAATATTTACCCATCTCTATCAATCCCAATCGATTGTTCTCTTAATGGCAGTGAACATGGATTGTTCAAAGGGCTATTTACCGATAGATTAAAAATTATCTCTTTCTGTTATATAACAATTTTCGGGTGACCTTGGCGATTCGTTTAATATAGAAAATAAACATTTATTTTTTATCTAGATAGCAATTATGAAAAACTAAACAAACGTTCTTTATCTAAATATCTATATTGAAATGTTAATGATAAAAGAGATGTGTTTGAATTTTATATTGTAAATATTTCAATTTATGTTGTTTCTATCCCACGTACAACACGTGCAACACCTTACATTTTACAGCTGGATCGCTTTATAGAGTAAGAATTTTTAGATATAGATTAACGTAAGCTTTGCATAATAGAAAAACAAGCAAACATGGATATCGTAAATTAAGAAAACAATCTTGCAAGTTCTATCTCCAATTCCCAGATCACGCCCTGGTACTGGCTCTCCCAAGTACATGTGGCACTCCCACATACAGCTCACGGACCTCCCACATATACTAAAACTAAATTACTGACGATTTTTCACGTTTTTGAAGACTTTTCGGTAGCTGTACATGTTGAGTGCCAAACATTTACACACCCGTGCGATGGGAGTGCCGTTTTGAAACCACTGACCATCTTTAAAAACGAGTCATTCATTAAATAAAATAGATCAAGGCTTGGAATTCGAACTGGTCGTTGTAGGTAGACAAGACTATACCTAACTGTATCAAAAATTTGCAGTATTTACTGCGTATTTTACGTTTTATTTTGACAATTGACATTTTTGAGTCAAACTTTCGCGTTTAACTCGCCGTAGTTTGTTAATTTGAAGATGAAATGTTGTGGCACTTGCAGAACATAGTCATTTCTTATTTACCAGGGCGCTGATATGTTTCATTTTTTCGAAGGTTTTGAATTTCCGGAGATACAAACGAAATACTTACACCACCTCTTTACCATGAGCTGTAAGTGGGAGTGCCACCTCTACTTGGGAGAGCCGGTACCAGGGTATGCAGATTTAATTTCAAAATACAGCATCAGTTAAAAAATCATTACTGCAAAATTTTATTTCTCAACACATATTTTATGGGGATTTGATTTATTTATTAATAACAGAACACAAAACGCAATATTAATTTCTCCGCATTATTCGTAAAACAGACAAATATTAAAAGAAAGAACGTCAACAAAATATTCTACCGCGCTCTGCTTGCTGGGTGATTAACCCTTCTACCATTGATTGTAATGCTTACCTCTTTGTCCGCTCGAAAGTAGCAAGAATGTAAATGTCAACGACTATGGCAATCTTGTAAAAGAATGTCGAAGCAAGATATGTTTCTTTTATTCCTGCCATCGCGTTCTTGCTGAATCGGTCCGAGGTTCTCTGTTCTTTGTACGCTCATTAAGTACCAAAACTTTCATGTACAATGGCATTAGCTGTTTATATTTCTTACGTTTGTTTGCTTTTGCTTGCAACATCGTCGAGTTAATGTTGAAGCTTGTTCACTAAGACATCTTGTCTGTCCATATGAGACCATGTTTGGCAAGTGTTAGGTTGGTGCACACTAAAACCTGGTTTAAATTCCCAGTTTCAAATTGTTTTGCTACTGACCGATACAAAGCGATAATCCCCCAGGTTCTCGTGTTCGTGTTCTCGTGTTCGTGTTCTCGTGTTGTGTGGTGTCTTGTTTGAAACTAATTATATTATAAACCCATGCTCTTTTTTCCTTTCTGCTTTTATACTGTGGCTTCACGGTGTTGCTATTCCTGATAATATGCATATCCTTTTTTTATTTTAGTCGAAAGTCTCTTCCTTTTTAGTTATATTGAAATAGACGAAAGGGGAATTTGAAGACCTCCAAACACGACAAATATGAAAATATTGCAAGGCGACTTTTTTACGTCTGATTTATGTTTCAAATTAACCATGGCCGCCATTTCAGTCAATCATATGCTTGATGGTTGAGACTGGTTCCCAATCTCAGTTTTATAATCTTAAGCCTTAATTTAATTTGGTTGTTAAGGCGTTCGTCTGTTGGCACTGAACACCAGAATGCCTTACTTGTATATGCTATTTTAGCGCACGTAGAATTGTTAAAGACGATCCCCTTGCTATCTTGGCATGTGGAGCTGGTACATGCTACTTCTCCGTTCGGGGTTGTGTAGTTGTAAGCATAGGAACCCAGCAACACATAGGGACAGTCTATCTTTGCGGCTGATGCACTCCCTTTGTCAAGAAAATAGAGTTATTGATGATTTCTTTTTCAATTGTTACCTCTATAGAATAAAGTATACATTGAATAAAGTCTGATATTAGTCATGTTAACACCGAGATAGTTTTTAAAATATAATTGACGCCAAATTCTGTAACAAAAACAGTTATTGTTTAGAAGAAATTTGACCTCAAAATTATCATTAAAAAATGTTCTAGTTTTATATCTGCACAAAATAGTTACTACCTGATTTGATCATATTTCTGTATTCAGAACTAGCGGGTCTTAATATGCTATCACCAGTGGTCAGCAAACACAGTGACTGAAGGTCTGTCTCGTTGTTTGAAATTGACATACGCACTCTTTCATAGTTAATCGTGGGTTCTTGAGCTGAGACAAAAGTAAATTTTAAATAAGTATTCAATGAATATTTGATGACAGTCATATAAAATATACAAGTATATATTCTCTTATCGTCGAACAGATTGGTTGTGTTCCAGAAGATGTAGTGCAGTTAAATTAAGTAAAGTGAAATTTACCTAATGGTTTCACGCTAACTAACGGTCACTTAGACACTTTTCTCAGTTCGCGTTCGATATAAGCGAGTAGACACTTACAATATCATTGCCCAAAGTCATAACGATCATAAGCAATAGACATTTGGCATGCAATTTTCACACTCTCCGAATTAATCTGCTAATCGGAAAATTACTGTTTCAAACAGCCGCATTTCTTATCATTTATTTCACAATTGACCATAGAATCGAATTCTAAAATCCGTTTCCTTACAATTGTTTTACATTGACAAAAGTTACTCAATGGCCTCTGCCTTTTGTACTTTATCAATAATATACGCTGGCAATTATTCATTAATGCATATGTCTCAATGATATGTTGACAAATTATTACGAAACATAATCCATTTATTTCTTTGACTGCTAGGCTAACTTAAAAACTGATAATGAAAATCAAATACGTTATTTGTAGACAAACGTTTTCACAATCTTAAAAAAAGAAACAAGGAAAGAAATAAATACTTACTGTTATAAACGTAATATCTATAGGAATTACTTGTTATCAACTTCATCTTCAAGCAGATGTACCCGTAGAAAGCCAATCCGAACACTGAAACGCTGCTCTGCGTTCTGAAAACATAATTCCTGGTATATATTTCATTTATTTGGTGGAGATTTAATTAGCATTATTGCAAAAACATATTTTCAGTTATCACTATACATTTTTGTCACTAAAGGTTTAAAGAAACACTATAACAACAAACGAATATTGGCATACCATTCTACTATAGTTCGATTTTGACCCGTGAGCTGTGACCTTTTGGACAAGTCCATTGTTATAATCCTAAATAGGTAAAGTACGTCAATTTACAAAGGTACCGTTAATTTACTTAACTTATATGACATTAAAAAATGTTCAGCAGCCAAAAGTTAGTCACGGCGAAATAGCTCAGTGGATAAAGATCTCGAGCTATGATTCCAAACATTACAAGTTCGAATCCAATTAAAGTAACTTTTTTTATTTTTGTCTTTCATTTACTTTTTTAAATATTAATTTAGTCCGCATGATATTATTTAGTTAATTGTTAATTTATCATTATCTTTTGCAAAGCCTTTTGATTTAGTTCCTGTTCATTTTTTTTAAATATATTGTTGTTGAGCAGCTTGCCATCCCCCATTCACCGCTGCCCCAAAGGGGCACTGACACTTGTGAATCCTGACTTTCTGTAAACAATTGTAGTTAATGGAACCTTCATAACATTCTCTTCTTTTCAAAACCATTTTGTACAATGTATTGGCATCGTCCGAAAACTGTATTTTGAGTAAGCTTCGATCGTGACATCTTACCAACTGACTTGATGAAAGCTTACTCGACATATGCACGGTTTTTTGACAATTTTGTTGGTGTCTACATATTTGTAATGAAAAGAATGACATTAAAAATAAGATCCGCTCCCAGGATTCGAACTCACAACCCTTCTGACACATTATCAGAAATCAGAAGCGTTACTGCCACGGCTATGAAACCTTTTTGTTACATGTTTTTCAATTTCAAAATTATGAGATATGATAGGACAATCTAACTTCCCTATTTTGTGGAATATTCCAAAAATCTATAAATACAAAAGTGCATTCACGGCTCAACGCGTAAAATCGGACTATAGTCAAAGAAGATGGAAGTGTTTACCTACATTGCTGAGTGTAAGTGTATACTTAAATTGCTGAGTGAAAGGGTATACTTACATTGTTGAGTGAGATTGTACACTTACAGTACAAAGGGAAAGTGTATACTTATATTGCTGAGTGGAAGTGCTTACTTAGATTGCTAAGCGGACATGTATACTTACATTACTAAGGGGTAGTGTAAACTTACATTGCTGATTGAAAATGTATACTTACATTGCTAATTGGAAATGTATACTTACATTGCTGATTGGAAATGTATACTTACATTGTTGATTTGAAATGTATACTTACATTGCTGAGTGGAAGTGATTACTTACATTGATAATGGGAAATGTATACTTACATCGCTGAGTGCAAGTGATTACTTACATTGCTGATTGGAAATGTATACTTACATTGCTGAGTGCAAGTGATTACTTACATTGCTGAGTGCAAGTGATTACTTACATTGATGATTGGAAATGTATACTTACATTGCTGATTGGAAATGCATACTTACATTGCTGATTGGAAATGTATACTTACATTGCTGATTGGAAATGTATGCTTACATTGCTAATTGGAAATGTATACTTACATTGCTGATTGGAAATGTATACTTACATTGTTGATTTGAAATGTATACTTACATTGCTGAGTGGAAGTGATTACTTACATTGATAATGGGAAATGTATACTTACATCGCTGAGTGCAAGTGATTACTTACATTGCTGATTGGAAATGTATACTTACATTGCTGAGTGCAAGTGATTACTTACATTGCTGATTGGAAATGTATACTTACATTGATGATTGGAAATGTATACTTACATTGCTGATTGGAAATGCATACTTACATTGCTGATTGGAAATGTATACTTACATTGCTGATTGGAAATGTATACTTACATTGCTGATTAGAAATGTATGCTTACATTGCTGAGTGGAAGTGTATACTTACATTGCTAATTGGAAATGTATACTTACATTGCGACAATAATGGCGTCTGAGATATATAAGCTTGTCGAGTAACACTGCCAGCTGCTGATCCGCAGGGCCGGATTACTACCGGATAGTGTGATGTTCCAGCCAGTGAGCTTACTTGTTGTAAATGATATATCACCCTTACTGCTGTCCTTCCATGCTGTGTTTTGAAGAACTGAGGGCCATACACATGCTCCTACAGTATATTAAAACTTTTTTTGTAAGTGAGAACTAATATCAACGACATGTTTCAACAGTTTCAACAGATTACTACAAAATGATTTGAATCGTTCAAACAGGGTCAGACCCTGGTTCAAAGCATGAACAGTAAAATAATTGTAATATTCATTATTGTGTCCATTTCCGCTGTTACGATGACCTTACGAACGGAAACTTCCGATCCAGACTGGAATGTTTCCGGAAAGATATTGTTTTTTTTTTAATAAGAATATATCTTACATATGTGTTGCCCTTTAAATACAAGTTAATACAAGTTTTTATTTACGTGTATGTATTTTATTTAAATAACGAGCATAATAAATGAAACATTGAAGTTGTTGTTTTTTTTCTTTTCTTATTAGAAGATAATTGTATTGCTTTGAGAAATTAGATTCTGGAGACGAGAATTTGATATCAGTGTTCAATACGGAACAAATTCGTTTCTTTCAGTTCTCTGATTATAACTTGTTACTTTTTACTACGAAACAAATGTAATTTATAACAAATTTAAAATGTTTTGATTAATGTAGAGCTTCATTGAAAAGGTCATTTTGTTCCTTTGCTTTGTTCAATTTAATATTGATCAGCTTTATACATAAATAGTTATTCTGCAAATTATGAAACATAAGGGAATCACAAAATACAGTAAAATCATTAGTATTTGTGGGGAACTACTTTTCGTGAATGTCGTGGACAGATCGATCCTCGAATATAAACCCAACACGAAATAGAGAATTGGACCTAGTTAAAAAAATTTAAGATCCACGCATAGAACTACCCGTGAAAATGGTATATATTTTATATATGATAGAAATATGAATATTTTAAAACAAAGTCATTTTGTGAGTCATATATAATCTTATTCCCCATTCTTAAAATAAAGAGTATCAAGTTTCAAAATCTGCTCAAACAAAAGTCTTTAAACAATAGGAAAAATGTGAGACTCAAGATCTGCACAAAGTTCGACATATTAAACAATCGTTGTGGTTCGTGTAAAATACTGTCTACTTGATAACACGACAATGATTGAATGTCCAATATTGTTTTAAATTACCAAGCAGCTCGGGGAATATTATAATATGTACAATTATCACTGTATATAAACCGATTGTATCATATGCCGGATATAGCGAGCTGATTGCATGGCTGCGATATAAACAATTCGTAAATAACACAGTTGAAATGGAATTACAAGGATCATTTTGAGTACCTTCAACAAAAACAAGTACGTTATATTTTGTATAGTCATTATTGGTTGTAATACGATTTGTTTTGCGCATTTATAGTGATAAAAACTTTCAAAATTGCATTTAATCACAAGAAGGTCTGGCCCATGACCCACATGATTGTATAAACATAGTGTTATTCTCTACAAATAAAAGCTTCGATAAACAAATACATACTAGTTATATGACTTTATGACATTAATATAAAGATTATTACATTACACTATTGCTTTAAATGTATAGATAGCGTTAATTATTTTAAAATGTTTTATGGGTGTGTTTCGTAATGACTGTATCATCTATAGCATCAATATACTATCATTTAGAGCGAACAAACCTATTTCTGTTGTATCACTTAGTGCGATCTTCGTAGAATGATTTTCCAATAATCTGTATCATTTATGGCGATGTGCATTTGCTGATTTTATCAAGTTTTTGCTTTTAGGTAAGATTATGGAGTTCGTCTACATATATTGTCTAATATATATGTATATTTAGAGAAAAAACAAAACACGAAGAGAATAACTTTAAAACAATCAAACAGAATGATAAAACAACAGTGACTATAGGTTATTGTTAATTTAGAGGCTTGTATAAAAATTAAACACTGTCAGGCCCAACGCAGCTGAGCGACCGTTTATTTTTTTTCATACATACCTCGAAATAAACTAAAACTATTTTTGTAACTGATAAAACAGTCTTCGCCTAAATTACCATATATGGGTTAACAGAAATTAGTTGTCAAATGGTAATTTAATGGCTAGTATAAATATATTATGAGAATATGTTAGAAATCGAGTTCGTTAATTTCATTAACTGAAAAAGCATGGGAACATATCTGACTTTATATTGAAGACCTTTATGATAGTCAATCCTTGGTCGGAAAACAAAACATTGATCTCGTTTGCTAAAGTTCTATTTGACCCTTTACTCAATGAGATAGAGTATGTTGTTTTTGCTGAAGCTGTTTGCTATTACATTTATTAGAATATTTCTTAAAACAAGTGACCATTAATATCCTAAATGACATGGTGTTGATCTACATTGATCGTACATTGAGTAAATGGGTTTAAAAGCATTTTACGTTTATCATCAGCTTAAAATATCAATATTTAAATAACTTGCTTTGCTTCAGAATTTGTTCATAGGCAGTAATCGAAATGCATATTACTACCCACGCCACCAAGCCCCAGTTAAGGATTGAGCGCAACTCAATATTAACACCAATAAAATGTACGATGTCGATCTATCCCAATCGATGCGTTTTTAAAGATTAATACCATTCCAAGTTCAGCTGCGTATGTATTAAAGCAAACCTTAGACTATTTTTATCAAATCCAAACCATTTAGGTACGACATTAATAATCGCTGTTTTTCAATTATAGTTCTCAGAACGGCATGCGTGTTAAACTTACTGATTCTATGACATCTGTTTCTATTGAAGTCAGGTAGATTCAACTGTTTCGTGTGTTTTAAGTATGAAGCACTTAAAATACATGATTTTACATCAAATATTTGTTCTTAAATCCGAAAAATATACAGAAATCATCTTTGATACTTGCTTTAAATGACATTGATCACTAGAAACATACAAATGATTGAGTTAACATGTTCAATAAATGATACAGTCTGGTTCAAACCTGGATGCATGTTTGGTCTAATGTTTTGATGTAAAATAGATCAGGTACGGCATTCTAATAATAAAATAATAATGTTACATCATCGCTAGCATGAGAATACCTCTCAAAACATGTTACAACATAAACATTTACGCTGATTTTAGAACAGTGCACAGTACAAACGATACTTATTTTGAGTGATTTAAGCGATTATTTAAAAGTATAGTTTATTTCAACTAAATGCTGCTGCTTCACACTTGCTTTGTATGAAGAAATATACTAAACAAAACAAGTTAGGGATATTTTTAATTTGTTGAGAATATCGTCTCTAAACACTCATTAAGTGTGACTTGATCCGTTTGCAATAGAATAAACGACACTTTATTGAAAGACACCCATCGGCTTCTCACTTTCGTTAATTGTTTGTGGCGTCTATTTTGAATCTGATCATTGTATAATCATGCAGTCCTCTCCTCTCTATAATTATGTCTGTTTGTGGAGGCTGTGTCTAATGGATGTGGCCATTCCTGTTAATGCATATTTCACTCACTAGGAATGTTAGCACATGAATACTTACTATTTATACGCCGCTTCTCTATCATCACTGTCTGCAAGTTGTTTAGCTAGGCATGACTGTGGAAAGTTCTATGGTTACTCTGTGCTCGGCTAAGAAACGTTCATTTTAGAATATTTTCATTTGATTAGAAACTCTTTTTGGGTCTAAACTAACACAGAAAAAAGAATTATTTCTGCACGTCCTTAATAAAACAATAAATTTGGTATGCAACAAACAGTAATCTTTACATTAATGTCACTGAGGCTATATTATACCGTAAGCAACAAAACATCTGCCTTTAAACTATCTTTTATGTTAAGAAGTGACAGGAATAGCAGTTTCTTTTTTTCGCAACAGTCGGCATTGTCATAATTATCCGACCCGTTCCCGCTGTTAACCGTTGTTCTTTTTATCTCCAGTTTTGCCTATTGCCAGCAGCATGCAGGATGACCGACAATAATAACGGTATATAAACCGATTGTATCATCTACCGGATATAGCGCACTGATTGTCACAAAAACATAGTAGATAGTTTAAAAGTGAAGAAATTTTTAATGTATTGTTATGACAAATCAAGTAGACAAATGCATGTTTTAACAGGCGATTCTCGTAGCATTTGTTATGAATGACATTGTTTCCTTTTGTATTATCGTAATAACCACTGGCATAAAATGAATTAAGGCACTGCCTCTCTCTGAATCGACGAATCGAAATCGAGTGAAGGATATCACAGGTTGTATGTTCAACAGTAGAACAAAGAAACAAGTAAACTGCTGTTTTTGTTTTTCTATAACCAAGCTATTCACGATTCTCAGACACAACACTATACCTTACGGTATTCCTCCTTTCATCATTGCACGGCCAAAGTTTTGTTGAATTGTATTTTGCATTCAAATTAAATTCAACAAATAACTTATTTTCAAGCATAATTTATGTAATATGCAATAAAGAATTTATTTGTTGACCGATAAAAATGATTTAATATTTAAAAAATATTTATAAAAATGATTTGTCCAATTGCTTTTCTTACCCTTATGATACTTCTAGAAGGAAGAAGATTTTTGATGAATGCTTAATGCCATCTTATATTCATAAAGGCTCCTACACAAAAAGAGTAACCCCATTTAAAACTCAGTATAACACACATGAACTTTCGATACTTATCAATATCGTTTTACTCGAAGGATACACCTTTTTGTCACATCAGAAAACATTTTAGATCCAGATCAGCAGAGGAATCTGCTTCTAGCTAGAAGAACCTTAAAAAAATCTATAAAAAAGCGAACAATGAAGATCCAGATCAGACCACAAAGATGTGCAAGAAGCTGATCTGGATCTACATCACTGCTATCTGATCAGGATTTACACTGGTTGCCTATGTGGTAAATTCAGATGGTCTTTGAGTAAAGGTTGTGTAAATTACTAGGAAAACTGAAACAGCTGTGGATTTTTTGAGAAACATAAACAGGGTTATGTGATCACTGACCGTGTATGTAAAACATGGCCCACAGAGAAATTTTGCTGTGTTTGAGGTAGTGTTCGCCAGAAGTTTGGCATGTTCAGGTCATGGCAGTCGATTACATGCCTTAAGTTTTATGTACAAAATGTCATCTTAAATAAGGGCTATGTCTGAGCTTCGTGTACTGTATATTTTAAGTACATTTACATACATTAAATTTTGTCCTTTGATACTGAATAATTTAGATGATACCAAATATGTAAAAAAAACAAATATGAAAATAAAATTTGTGTTTTCCAATATCCTACTTCTCCAACGAGTTGTTTGACAAGAAAGGAAGATAGATCGTGATTTTCATATACAGAAAATACACTCAACAAAAGTTCTAATTGGTCATTCATTGTATATGTTTACAATGTATGCTAGTTTCGCTTCTTCCCTACGTCAAGAGGGGTTGTGAAAAGAACTGTTTTGTCTAGAAATATCAATTATCTAATCTCTTTTTAATCTTTATTGATTGTTTTCTTAAACAAATCCAATACAATTTACTTACAGCGCAGGGTCAAAATTTGAACAGTCTTTAATTAAAAGGGAGGTAATTTTAAAATTGGATACTTTGAAAGGGGTTTATTTAAACAAATGTGCTATTGATTAATCATGTTTTCTGTTTTTTCCTACTAATGAGGGGTCCTATTAAAACAAAACAAGGAATTAAGAGCAAATTTCTGTGTGCTTGACCTTTTTATGCAAGAAATGCATTTTAGCAGAGCTAAGGATAACTCTTGCCAAACTGTTCCAAAGTCAATTATTACAAGATTAAAGCTTAAGTTGAAGACTGATGTTGGCATATGATCATAAATAAAGAGTGAATTCAATGTATTTCTAATAAAAAATTACGGACAAAAAGTGACCAATTAGAACAATTGTTGAGTGTAGATATAATAAATATCCCATAGCGGAGAAATGAAGGCTAGATTGGCTTGTTTGGAGCGGGCATGCCATCGGAGGGAGAAATGGGCTTGATTCCAATTAGTGGGCTGGGGAATTTCTGAATATCTGACAGTATTACGAATGCAGTAGTGTCACTCATTTTTTTTCTAATGTACACAGTCACTTACTTTTAGTTCCACAAAACAAATAATGAATTATAATAATATTTCACTCGGATCACTTACAAGTTAACAAGCATTTCACTACCGAATTTTGTTTTCAGTTTGAAGAAAATGTCGCCGTTATGTTGACAGTATATTTAACCTATAGCTTTATGTAACAAAGATACTAAAGTGTAACAATTCTCTACTGATTTATAACGGGATATTAGTAATGGATTTGGAATAGTGGTCTGAACCTGAAGATGTTTTTCCAGTGGTGCATTGCAAGAAAAATAAGGGTATGCAAGTGAATTAATAAAGCTTTAGTCTGTCATTGGTTACCCTGCTTCTGATACATATGTAATAAATATTTTATTTTAATAGAAAATAAAATAATAATAATATAAGTCTTATCCGGGCCCTATGAACAATAATTAGGCTCCTCGAACCTGTCTGCTGATCAGACTTGCAAGTTTTGAATGTTTTCGATAAACGAAAAATATAATTTAAAAAACAGGACCAATTCGTCGGAAACATTTTGAATTTTGGGATACAAGGAAAATTATTCTTAAAACAGAACTTTTTTACGGATTCCCAATAAAATGTGATATAAGTGTTTCACATTACGAGGACCTATTAGCGGATGGGTTATTATTGCTAACGACTGTGTGGGAGTCTATTTATAAATACAACTGTGAACTTCATATCTGAAGATATATTTAAGATAATGTATCTACCCCATTTTAACCTTTTATTGTCATTCTATATTACAGCGGTTTATGCACGATGTATAATAAATTAAGGCCGTTTCTTTACCTACTTTTGTTGTTAAATAAGTTGTAGGCAATATAAATATTCGCATTTCCCATATGGCGCGAGAAGAAGATGGCTGTGCGTGTTGTTTTGGCTTCTGCTCTGTATTTCTTGGGATTGTTGGCATAATGGTATGGGTGGCTTTAAACCAAACGTACTGTGACAGAAATGAATGCTGCTCAAAACACTGGATTCCAAATAATATAACAGGTATTTTGTTTCAATTTAAATATGAATTGAGGTATTTTGAAAGCGAAATAGTACGTATCAATACTAAAATGATATAACAGGTGATTTTGTTTTCACTTAAAACATTAATTGAGGTATTTTGAAAGCGAAATAGTACATAATCTATACTAAAGTAATATAACAGGTAATTTTGTTTTCACTCAAAACATTGATTGAGGTATTTTGAAAGCGAAATAGTACATATCTATACTAAAATAATATAACAGGTAATTTTGTTTTCACTTAAAACATTGATTGAGGTTTTTTGAAAGCGAAATAGTACATATCTAAACTAAAATAATGTAAAAGGTAATTTTGTTTTACTTAAAACATTCATTGAGATATTTTGAAAGCGAAATAGTACATATCTATACTAATATAATATAACAGGTAATTTTGTTTTCACTTAAAACATTCATTGAGTTATTTTGAAAGCGAAATAGTACATAGCCATACTTAAATAAGATAACAGGTAATTTTGTTTTCACTTAAAACATTTAGTGAGATATTCTGAAAGCGAAATAGTACATATCTATACTTAAATAATATAACAGGTAATTTTGTTTTCACTTAAAACATTCTTGAGAGATCTTGAAAGCGAAAAAGTACATATCTATACTAAAATAATATACCAGGTAATTTTGTTTTCACTTAAAACATTCATTGAAATATCTTGAAAGCGAAATAGTACATATCTATACTTAAATAATATAACAGGTAATTTTGTTTCACTTAAAACATTGATTAAGAAATCTTGAAAGCGATATAGTACATATCTATACTAAAATATACACTTAACAACTTTTCAGTTAGTATTTATTGCATATTTTATTGAAAGGTTTAGAGTAATCTCAATTATTAAGCCAGTAATGGCCGAGTACGTAGGTGTTTACTTAGAAAAGTTGTTAAATGTATAACAGGTTATTTTCTTTCCAATTTAAAAATTGATTGAGATATCTTGTAAGCGAAACAGGACATATCTATACTGATATGATAAGATTTGTACACTTATAATTATTGCATGCGCCAAGAAATTCTACTGAGTATTCGTTATAAAAAAACTAAAGCCTTTTCGTAGCAACTTTCAACCTAGTGATAGTATTATTGCGGCTCGAACGGTGTTACATCGTAAACTCACTCCAATAGAATAATGACCCCGGTCAATATTTTATATAGAATAATGACTCCCCGATTATAATTTAACGCCCTCTCCACACGTAGAAAAATCTTGTGACACCGGGAACCGATTAATACTGATAACGATACGGGCTTATTTGCACCGGGACACTTTCTACGGCTGGTGTAACGATGTAATCAGACGCCCGCGGATTAATTAATTGATAATAGATTTGGATATTGTTTAATCACTCCAAGAATATACTTCCTGCTTTTAAAATTTTGCATATCTGTGATATGCAGGATTTATACAGTTGTTCAGGCAGTAACGGATAGCTAAGCAGATTACCGCTGCACAGGTCTTTAAAAGGAGAAATTTCACCAACAAATCGATACTTTCCGACAGAGAAAAGTGTACACACTTCAAAACAGGTCATTTTAAAACATTCTGCGAGATCTGTCACGCACTTATCTTTGTTTATATTACCTCATCGAATCAGCCAGTTGCGGATAGCTTCGGGCAGTATGGGATAGGGAAATGAAGCTCACTGGCGGGGGGGCGTAACAAACCAGCTCAAACATTGTGTATTGTTGGTATTGTTGATGAACATGTATTGAAACACATTCAAAGGTTTATCAAATAAAAACAATTCCCCTCTGATATAAATTAAACCCAAAACATTTTATTAACAGTAACAGAAGAAAATCCTTACACAATATGTCATTAAATTCTTTATTAAGAAAAATTATTGGCATTTTAAAATCAAACAAATCACTGAGAAATTAAATTGAATTAATATATAATCACATCAAACATTATAAACATTTAGTTAATTTGTTTTCATATAAAAGTTGCATATATACTGATCATAATATAATAACTGAACATGGAGGCCAATAACAAAACAACATATAACACATATGCAAAAACTGAGATATCTTTGAATTAAGGTTATAAAAATGTTAACCTGAGATATAGTAATGAGTACATGTTATAAAGATCTTCTGAATAGATCATGTAAAATATAAAAAAAAATTAACTGGAAATATGTGTAGATAAAGATAACATTCTTCTAACACACTAAAGACTGAATGCTAAATGTAATGGAAACTACTCTGACTAGATCATGCACTTTGAACACATAACCTGACCATTCAAACATTATAATAATTACTGGTCCTTTATGTGCATTACACTTCCTTCTGGCATAAAGGATAGTGTCTCAGAAAACATCTTAACGGTTTTCTCCAAGTCTTCAACAACTAAAGTATAAAATCATGGAATCACAACTCCACCACCCTTTTCATTCGGTGCTGGCCAAGGAGAAAAACTGGGAACTGGATCACCAGTTGCAGTAGCATAGACTCTTCCTCCTTTGTCAAGGACAGCACGGAAGCAACTGGCCAAAATACGTGGCACATGGCCAATCGGTAACCCGGCAGTATCTGACAGTAGTAAATTTCTTTGCTTATCAGTCACCATTTTATGAAATTTCTGGTCAAATGCTGATAGTTCTGGCACCCATACAAGACAGGCATCGTTGTCTAAAATATAAGTGTACTCCCTGTCAACAATTAATTTTATCTTTGGGGTAGTATCAGGAGGTGTTATCTTGAACGCAACTACCCTTTGATTACAGAATCTTCTAATGTGATAGTTGCTGGTGGCCGATGAGGATTTATTGCTTATGGAACCTGAAGATGGGCCTGGTTCACTTGCTGATACCTGAAAGACATAATGTTGAAAATACAACTCAAACAGACAATATTTTCTGACAATTATGGTACCTTTATGAATTTTCACAGACCTTTTGTATAAAAAAACCCCACAAAATTAAACATATTGTTATTAACCACATAACCCAAACTGGATCCGTCCCAGTATCAGTATTAATAAACTAATAAATTACTTAAGGTATCATATCTACATTTTAACACACATTTATCATTACAAAATATATATCTCCCTTTTAAACCTAACTTTGACAGCAATTTGACAGATCATGTCTACTTTGAGATTACCACCCGTATGTACATGTACGCAATCCGTTACTACCTGAAGCACGTGGTGATAATTTATACATCTCTTCGCTGACACTGTAGGAATTGTAAACAAATGCTCTATGATAGTGATAGAAGGTTTATTTATACACAAACCAAATCCCAAGTGAAACTTTGTCTTTCTTTTTTTGTTAACCGTGTAAAAGCATGTGTTGTTGTAAACTTCCGGTTTACCTGTTCCATTTGTTGTATAATATACACTCCATGCAAAAGTCAAAATCCAGAAAATATACATGTACGTAAAGGGGATAGTTCACTCTTCGTGACGGGGTAATTGTTTATTTTTTTAAATATAAAATAAAATGGCAAAGAGCAAAATAACGGACACGCTATCCGCTATACCCTGAAATCCGTTACTGCCTGAACAACTGTATTCTCAATTCCCCTGTCAAAATTCTATTGCGTTTAGTTCCGCTCTTGTTTTCTCGTTTAGGGCTAACCCATTCTTTTTAACTGAGGACCATACTCCGCTGAACATGGAATAGTATTTATCTGAAAATACCGCATTGAAGGTTCAATGTTCACCGCAATATGCATACAATCGTTTGGGACGGATCAAAATTGAACTGTTTACTTGTGTTAGTGATGATTTGTGCTTAACCCGGGGCTAGGCGGCGTGGGCAGTAAGATGCAATTTCATTATTGCCCATGAACAGGCTCAATCAAACCGAGCCTGCAATATTTTCATATTTATCGTTTTCGGTGACTTTCAAAGTTCCCTTTTTTTCCATCTATTTTAATTTTATAAGTATTTATCAATCTATGCTTAAGAAGAACTATATATGAAATGATATTACCTCTACCCGGTTGCGACCCCGTACGGCGACAGCGCCAGGCCATGCTATTTCGATCACGCTACCGATGAGTTAGCCAGGACAACCCCAAAAAGGTTGACCGGATAACCATGAATTACGTAATCATCACTGAATGATATCTGTAACCGAGTATTTTTACTGATAACAGTACTGACTATATGTAAGTGGAGACTATTTATATAATGATATTCCCTCTACCGGGGAGCAAACCCGTACTGTACGGCGACAGCGCCTGGTCATGCAATTCCGATCACGCTTCCGACTGAGCTAGCTGGAACAACCCCAAAAAGGGGTCACAACATGACATTGGTAACCGAGTATTTTTGCTGATAACGGTACTGACTATATGTACGGGGAGACTTTTTAATGATGCCACTCTGCAGAAATAGCGCTTCTGTTAATTCAAAAACATTCGCGTTTTACACAACAAATGATCAATATCTTTTATAACCTGACCGTTGTTAGCGAATATAATTACCCCTGATTTGTTTTCAGTTTTCACTGCGGCCGTTGTCACACAAGATATTTTACACACGTTTTTTATGTTACCTTATTGTAAAATAGCTTGACACGGAAATTGCCGAACGAGTTGAAAAAAACAATGCTTTTTTTTGAAAGATCTTCTACAAACTATGTTATGCAGGGACCTGCAGAATATAGTAACCTGAAAAATACACTACTTTCATCTTCAGGGACGATGTCATATGCTTTTTCGCTCTTTGCCAAAGCTAAATACCTTTAAAAACAATTGCAAGGCAAAACGTGGCTGTAATTTCAACATTTCCATGGCGCTAGAAAAACAACCGAAAGAACACAACTTCCGAATATACAAATAGAAATTAGTAAAATTGCATTTTTAGTATTTTAGTGAATGAATTTCAAATATTAAATGCAAAGGGACTTTTTATCAATAATATATTGCTAAAATAGACAAGGACGTATCTTTATCGAACTAAAGCTGTTCTAATTGATACGCTTGTTTGTTAAGCCTATAAATATGTATACAGATAACTCGTCTTAGATAACAAAATCAAAGTACAGAAAACCAACGATACAGTATTGCTGATTGCTTTACTCGTGCTGAGAAAACGAGAAAACCCTAGTCCATCTTCCTTATAATTATGTAGAGCCGTATTTAAGGGCCGGGATAAAAAAGTCTCTAAAATATTACAAAACACGTTCTTGGTGCATCTAACATGGTTTTACCCTCATCTACAGAATCGAAACAGTTAGCTCAAGATTTTAGTAATTTTTTATCAAGAAAGTCAAAGGTATCAGAAAGGACATTAAAACATAGAACTCGTTGTCAGATATGAACACAAATGTTTTAACCCTATCTTCACCACAGGTGACCAACATGCTGCTACGTTCCAGCAACCTATGTCCCAAAAGTGTTTAAATGTTTATGAATACGTCTATTACTAAAGAAGCCGGGCCTTGACCAAATTAACTTAAAAACTACAGGCATGTGTCTAATCTGCCCTTTGTATCAAAGGTTCTAGAAAAGGCCATGGATATGCAATTAAAATCTTATCATGCCTCAAACAACCTTCATGAACCAAATCAACCGGCTTACGCGAAGTTTCATTCCACATAGAGTGCTTAATTAAATATCATAATGCAATCCTTAGATCAAAACAACATTTCAGTACTTGTTTTATTGGATCTTTCGGCAGCGTTTGATATCATAGTTCATGTTACATTCCTTAATCGAAAGCACGAGTTCGGTATTATGGATTACCTCATACCTAAGTGATCGGTATCAAAGAGTTTGTACTGACGGCCAATTGTCGGAGGCAGTACTCATGATTTACAGTGTACCTCAGTGTTAGGCCCCAAAAAAACTTTTTATGTACACAAAGCCTGTAGGTTTTATCTGCAAAAACCATGGTCTGGATCACAACTTTTTCGCGGACGACTCGTAAATATATCTGGCGTTCAAGCTCAATTATAAGGTCATCGCTGAGGAAACTCTACGTCGGGTGGAGAGCTGCCTTTAAGACATTGCATATTGGATTCACACAAACATGCTGAAGTTAAACACGGATAAGACTGAAATCATTTTCTTCTCATTCAAACATAATGAGCAGTTTCTGGGGGATATCATCATTACTATTGGTGCATCTCTGATAAAGCCAGCAAAAGTTGTCAGAAATCTCAGAGCATATTTTCGACTCCAGGATGTATATGAAAAGTCACGTTAACTCCGTGTGTCGATTCAGCTATGCCCAATTTCGCCACATAAGACAATACATAACTTGAGATGCTACAAAATCTCTGGTCAACAGGCATGTTACATCTCGGCTAGACTACTGTAATTCTCTCCTAAACGGATTACCAAAACTCTCTCTAAACAAGCTTCAGACCGTTCAAAACACAGTAGCGCGTATAATTTCAAAAACTTCTCGCTCCTTTCATATCACTTCGATTTTGAAAGCACTGCATTGGTTACCAATAGACAGTGCAGTCAAGCACCAGATTTGTACCCTCGCATACACGCATTTCACGACCAAACACCAACGTATATAACATCTTTTCTTGACTTGTATACATCAAAGCGAAAACTTAGATCTCTAGACAATACATGAATATTGTTTTTGAACAACCCAGTGGTTTGATTTGCTGTGATACATTTATGTTTCTGCAATGTGTGAACTGTTTTAAAAGAATATACACAGAGACGCTCTCTTCCATACGCAGTGCAATATGTTCTGGATGTTTTACCTACAAATATATTGGTGTATTTTTTTCACACATTTTTTTTATTAATTAGTATATGCAAAGAAGTTTTTTTGCATAAAGGAACTTATGATTCTGCTTATCGTATTCTTAAAAATGTATGGTTTGGGTTGTAAATTGTAAAGCACCTTTGAGCGGATGTATATGTTAGACATTCGAAATATAATAATAATAATAATAATAATAATAATAATAATAATAATAATAATAATAATTCAGTCAACATTGCACTTTCATTGATAATAAATAAAATTATCAAAATCTCTCTACAATAGGCTGTGTCCTTTTGACTTACAGGTTTGAACAATATGAGATATTTATAAAAGTGTGTTTACCTTGAACTTCCTGGTCGCTTTCTGGTAGCGTGATAGGGTGACAAACGTTGATTTCTCTATTCATAATTGGAACTTCTTAAAAAGGATACAAGATATTGTTGTCAGAATCATTTAACTCATGCGAGGTTATAAAATGTTTTGTGTTGTTTAGTTTTTGTGAATTAATTGATGTTAATAGCATGTGAGGGAAATATTTAGGGTTGTATTTATTACTGTTCTGGCTTTTCTTAACGTATGTTAAATGAATATACATTAATATATACATTAGTTTAAAAAGATTATTTGAGAAAAAAAGTTATCGATTTTATTTTGCCGTTAGAGAGATTTTTATACTTTTATTTTTTATCGATGACAGTATAATGACGATTGAAGACGACCCTTAAGTTTATGTCACACACAGACAAACTATTTTCCGCCTGGAGCTGAAAATTATGGCTGGACTATGCATGTTGAAAAAATTTTTCCGGACCAGCGTTCTCCGCCGATTCCCTACGATCACCGACGTTTTTACTGAGACCAGCGTTCTTCAACGTATAATTTTAAAAGCTGAAGAACGTTTCAGAACGTTCAAGCATTCGGCTATCGTGAGTCAGTCGTTACTCGAGCGTTCCTTGATTGTTACAAATCGTTTAGTTTGCTGTGAAAGACTAACTGGCGATCTGTCAACGATCGACGAACGGTCCCCTAGCGCATGCAGCGTGTGACTTAAGTAAAACGAACGTCCTTTTGGCGTCCATTGAGCGTCATTCGAACGTTACCCTAACGTTCTTCGCCCGCCAGTGGCATGTGAGAACATGCTAATTGATTTAAGGTTTTCTTACCTGGTCGCTGTTACACGCTTCCAGCGCGTTAGGCACAAGCAAGTGGTGCGTAAGACTAACCGTTAATAACACGCCAGATCTGTCATCTTCATTCTAAAACGCTCAAAAAATGAATGACTGAAACGTTCAGAGAACGTTTTCCAGAACGTCATAGTGTGACGGCCTCTTTAGCTTTAGCAATAGTACAGGAAAGGAAATAACAGCAGGCGAGGAGTGCATAAGCTTGTAAAGCAGTTTGGTTTTAACAATATTTATTCAAACAGATGCACATTTAACGATAGAGTACAATGCGAAAATGTCATGCTATGGATTAAAGAACAAGCGGAAACGCTTACATAAACTCTTCTCCATGGGTAGTAAAATACATTACATTAGTTGTGCGTATATTAAATATGTCATTTGGGAAGGATAATGGAGAGAAAAAAATAAATGCTTATGTGAGGAGAACGAGAGAACGAGAGAAGGTAAGGAAGAGAGAACGGAAATGGTGATGTAAATGAGAGAGAGAGAGAGAGAGAGAGAGAGAGAGAGAGCGAGAGAGAGAGAGAGAGAGAGAGGAAGAGAGAGAGAGAGAGAGAACATTTCCGTTTAAATTTGATGTACATAATTTATTTGTATTTCTTAAATTTGGTATTCCTTTATATTTGGTGCGGATTTATTTGGCATGAGATTCTTAATTATCAGAAATCAAATGTGTTATGATAATCATGGTACCAACAACAACATATTATGTCCTTCTGTCTAACAAATGTATAGATATTGTATTTGACACACGATTACAAATGAATGCAAATGTTCAGTTAACTTCATAATTTAAATTCTTTAAAAGGACTTAACTTATTGTAATAGATGAAAATGGAACTTTGAAAGCCACCGAACAGTTTGATTGAGCCTGATCATGGGCAATAATGGACATGCATATTACTGCCCACACCGCCTAGCACCGGGTTGAGCACATCTCAATATTTAAACCAATAAACAGTACGATTTCGATCACTCCCAAACGATGAAATGCATATGGCGGTGAACATTGAACCTTCGATGCGACATTTTCGGATTAACACCGTTCCATGTTAAGCAGCGCATAATACCCAGATAAAACAATGGGTCCCTTAACGAGAAAAAATGGGCGGAGCTAAAAATAATAGAATTTTGACAGGGGATCTGAGACAATAATTTCTGCATATCACAAAGAACGCCAAATTCAAAATTTAAATATCCCCTTGGGATGATTGAACAATATCCTAATCATATGTGTAAGTATCATTTACGTACATAGAAGGTATCATAATACTCATGTGGACATTTTAACTTATGTAACAGTTATGAGTTGCATAGTTTCAAGATATAAATAAATATGTTAGGTTATAAATAGAATTTATAGAATTACGGGTCAAGCTATTTTTCTTTACTGTTCAAACTTTTCTCAACATAAGTAACAAGAAATATCTTTAAAAAAGATAAACGGCGTTGATGGAAAAGATTTATATATACATGTACATGTATATAAGAATGAAGGAAATACAGAGAGGCGAAGCAGACAGTTTAATTATTTTATTTTACTTGTTATAGCTGTTGACGAACCCTCCCTGCCTTCTTAGTATGACCTAGAGTTTAAGCGACCGAATCATGACAACTCATAAATTCATTTAAAGTGTCTTTCAAAAATAATGTTGAACTGGTGCAACAATTTCATACAGTGATAACAAGTCGATTAAAGAAGCAATGTCTTACATTAAGTCTTGTCTACATTTATTCAGTTTCAATATACCTCTTGTAGAGTTAGAACTCAAGATGAATAAATGTCTTTGAAATTTAATAAAATTAAATACAAACAGCCTGTTAAAAAAAGCGAAATCTACCAACTTGTACGTAATTAACTTTAAAAAACGTGTCCCTCCTGTGTTTTGAACCGGGGGCCTCCGCTTGAGAGGCGAAAGTGTTAGCCACTACACTACAACGAACAGTATCAAAGGAACTAGAAAGAAACCAGTAAGAATTAGAAATATCTACACTTCTCTTTCGTTTTACACTGTGTATTGTATGCAAGTGTTTACCGTACACCCAAGAATATTCCATATAAAATTGTATTTAAATCATCAATATTGACTTAACTGGTTATTTAAATCGTAAATATGTTTGTCTCCAATACAACACCAATCGAAATAATCTATTTGATTTTTCCGCTGCATAATAATAAAAATCCCACTAGATACCTCTCCACCCTGCTAGATGCCTCTGTGGTGTAAATAGCTACCAATCGAAATAGTTTATTTCATTTTCCCTCTGCATAATAAGAGAATACGAGTATTATTTACAATATTTCATTGGTCGAAAAACTAGGTCAAAAGTGAGCTTAGACAGCTAACGCCGAAAAAAGATAATCAATAGCAGTAACATGTTCAATTGTTTGTTAAAAAGCATATCGTCGTTAGAGGAGTTTGATTATTTTCATTTTTATCTATTACAGTGCGATTACGAATGCAGAAGGACCTTTACTACTATCGATAACCTTGCTTAGTAAGGTTATCGATAACCTATTCATTTTACTTGACAATGTATTCTTAAGTTTGTAAGCTTTTGCGGGCAACATTGTAGACATTAGGTTAAGTAAATAACCAAGACGACTTGTAATTGTTTGTTCATAATGAGAACCTGTAGGGGTAAATGTGACGTTGATTCACCCTAGAATCTGGTCGAGTGTTCCAAGACACCTACACTCGAGGGTATTTTTTACTCGTTACTTGTTTGTGCTTTCATTTTTTAAATGAACAATATTACATTTCCGTGATTTTTATTTCCACCTTGCTTTTGGTAGTGTAGAGAAGTTGTGTTTTCTGTTTCTTATGAATCTTCTATGGATATTCAATAAATTTATTATTTGCAACAAAACTTTGTTGTTGTTGTTTGTTTTCATACAACTTATGTTTTACAAATTATTTCCTTTGTTTTACGTTTATATAAACAAACAGCGAGCCTATGGCTACAGAAATGCATGCATTTTAACAAAATATTCAATTAAAATCGTATTTTGAATTTATTAGATATACTATTCAAACAGCAGTTATCAAAGAACAGAATGTTTTGAGGATAAAGAAGAGTGAATCACCTATGGGACGCTTATTGTTACTCTGTTTTATTCACTAAAGGGTTGTCAACGGCTCTCACCCAGAAGGTCCATGGTCAACATCTGGTAGTCGGTCCTATTATGAAACACATTCGGGGTCATTTTGAAAACCCTCCAAGAAAACCACTCGTGCTGTCCTTCCATGGTACTTCAGGCACAGGGAAAACCTTCGTCAGTACTTTGATTGCTGAACATCTGTATAAAGAGGGAATGAGAAGTCAGTATGTGCATTTCTTTTCGGCGACTAAAGACTTTATGCACGAGGACAGAACGAACGAATATAAAGTAAGTTTAGATGTTATCTCTTACCCATTTCAGGCTATGCTGGATGTGGCCATTCCTTGCATGCATAGGCCCCTATTTCCCTTTTTTCGACAATATTTATTCAGACAAGCTATAAAAATGAATCGGATTTAAGCAATTAAAACCGCTATTTTACTTAAATACAACTAGCTTCACAACCTACATTTAGCAGTATTATCCCTAAAATTTAAGGATTGAATCGATATTTGATGATTTCCATTTGGGTATGGGAAACAGTTGGGTTGTTTAAAGTGTGTGAAGCCCGAAGGGCTTCACGCGTACTTTAAACAATACAACTGTTTTTCATACCCAAATAATAATGAAATATCGATTCAATCATTATATTTACACTCATAAATTCTCTCATTAGTACAGAAGTTATGAGAAGAATGGTGATATTACGGATTTTTCAAAAGGCTGTTAGAACAGCAACGCTGACGACACACTGAATGACGGCACGCTTTTTCGTAGTTACTCGTGGCAAAACGTGCGTAATCGGCGACGTCACACATCAAAACATTGAGCAACGTCCAATAAATTATGATCGGCTCTACTGTAGCCACGCTTTTTAAAATAATACGTCACACCGTTTACCAACCGAAATTATTATCCGTTTGATGAATAAGACTTTATCGTGGACGACAAAGTTAAGGTGTAAATATAAAGTATAGTATGTCAGGTTTGCTAATTAGCTAAGAATACATATAGTAGAAAAAGTAGTGGTAATAGTAGTACTAGTACTAGTAGAAGGAGAAAAAGTAGTACTTGTCCTAGTAGTAGTAGTAATAATAGTACTAGTAGTAGGAGTTGTAGTTATAGTAGTACTGACAGAATGAGTAGTTGTAACAGTAGTACTAGTAGTAGTTGGGGTAGTAGCAACAGAAGTTCTAGAAGTAGGGGTAGTAGTTATAGAAGTACTAGAAGTAGGGGTAGTAGTAACAGTTGTACTAGTAGAAGGAGTAGTAGAAATAGTAGTACTAGTAGTAAGCGTAGTAGTTATAGTAGTACTAGTAGAAGGAGTAGTAGTTATAGAAGTACTAATAGGAGGGGTAGTAGTAATAGTAGTACTAATAGAAAGGGTAGTAGTTATAGTAGTACTAGTAGAAGAAGTAGTAGTTATAGAAGTACTAGTAGTAGGATTAGTAGTTTTAGTCGTACTAGTAGAAGGAGTATTAGTAAAAGAAGTACTAGTAGTAAGAGTAGAAGTTATAGTATGACTAGTAGAAGGAGAAGTAGTTATAGCAGTACTAGAAGTAGGGGTAGTAGTAATAGTTGTACTAGTAGAAGGAGTAGTAGAAATAGTAGTACTTGTAGTAGGAGTAGTAGTAATAGTAGTACTAATAGTAAGGTTAGTAGTTATAGTATTACTGGTAGAAGGAGTAGTAGTTATAGAAGTACTAGTTGTAGCGGTAGTAGTTATAGTAGTACTAGTAGAAGGAGTAGTAGTTATAGTAGTACTAGTAGTTATAGTAGTACTAGAAGAAGGAGTAGTAGTTATAGAAGTACTAGTAGTAGGGGTAGTAGTTAAAGTCGTACTAGTAGAAGGAGAAGTAGTAATAGTATTACTAGTAGTAAGAGTAGTAGTTATAGTACGACTAGTGGTAGGAGAAGTAGTTATAGTAGTAGCAGTAGAAGGGGTAGTAGTTATAGTAGTACTAGTAGAAGGAGTAGTAGTTATAGTAGTAAAAGTAGTAGGAGAAGTAGTTCTCGTGGTACTAGTAGTAAGGGTAGTAGTTATTGTAGTACTCGAAGAAGTAGTAGTACTAGCAGTAGGAGTTGTAGTAATAGTAGTACTAGAAGTAGGAGCAGGAGTTATGGTAGTGTAGGTAGTAAGAGTAATAGTAATGGTAGTACTAGAAGAAGGAGCAGTAGTAATAGTAGTACTAGTAGTAGGAGCAGGAGTTATAGTAGTGCTAGTAGTAGGAGTAGTAGTTAAAATAGTACTAGTAGTAGGAGTAGAAGTTATAGTAGTACTAGTAGAAGGAGAAGTAGTTATAGTAGTACTAGTAGAAGGAGTAGTAGTTATAGCAGTACTAGTAGTAAGAGTATTAGTTATAGTAGTACTAGTAGAAGGAGTAGTAGTTATAGTAGTACTAGTAGTAACAGTAGTAGTTATAGTAACAGTAGAAGGAGTAATAGTTATAGCAGTAGTAGTTGTAGTAGGGGTAATAGTAACAGTAGTACTAGAAGTAGGGGTAGTAGTTATTGAAGTACTAGTAAACGGAGTAGTAGTTATAGAAGTAGTGTTTTTTGTAAGAGTAATAGTAATGGTAGTACTAGAAGAAGGAGCAGTAGTAATAGAAGTACTAGAAGTAGGAGTAGTAGTTATAATAGTACTAGTAGTAAGAGTAATGGTAATGGTAGTACAAGAAGAAGGAGCAGTAGTAATAGTAGTACTAGTAGTAGGAGTAGTAGTTTTATTAGTACTAGTAGTAGGAGTAGTAGTTATAGTAGTACTAGTAGAAGGAGTAGTAGTTATAGTAGTACTAGTAGTAACAGTAGTAGTTATAGTACCAGTAGAAGGAGTAATAGTTATAGTAGTAGTTGTTGTAGTAGGGGTAATAGTAACAGTAGTACTAGAAGAGGGGTAGTAGTTATAGTAGTACTAGTAAACGGAGTAGTAGTTATAGAAGTACAAGTTGTAGCGGTAGTAGTTATATATGTACTAGTAGAAGGAGTAGTAGTAATAGTAGTACTAGTAGTAGGAGAAGTAGTTATAGTAGTAATAGTAGTAGAGGTAGTAGTTGTAGTAGTTAAAGTAGTACCAGTAGTAGGAGTAGTAATTATAGAAGTACTAGTACTAGGGGTAGTATAGTAGTAATAGTAGTAGGAGTAGTACTTCTCGTGGTACTAGTAGTAGGGGTAGTAGTTATTTTAGTACTAGAAGAAGTAGTAGTACTAGTAGTAGGAGTTGTAGTAATAGTAGTACAAGAAGTAGGAGCAGGAGGTATAGTAGTGTTAGCAGTAGGAGTAATAGTAATAGTAGTACTAGAAGAAGGAGTAGTAGTAATAGTAGTACTAGTAGTAGGAGTAGAAGTTATAATAGTACTAGTAGTAGGAGTAGTAAGTATAGTAGTACTAGTAGAAGGAGAAGTAGTTATAGTAGTACTTGCAGAAGGAGTAGTAGTAATAGTAGAATTAGTAGTAAGAGTATTAGTTATAGTCGTACTAGTAGTAGGAGTAGTAGGAGTAGTAGTTCTAGTAGCAGGAGTAGTAGTTAAAGTATTACTAGTAGAAGGAGTAGTAGTTATAGTAGTACTAGTAGTAACAGTAGTAGTTATAGTACCAGTAGAAGGAGTAGAAGTAATAGTAGTAGTAGTTGTAGTATGGGTAGTAGTAATTGTAGTACAAGAACTAGAGGTAGTAGTTATAGTAGCACTAGTAGAAGGGGTAGTGGTTATAGAACTACTAGGAGTAGGAGTAGTAGTAATAGTAGTACTAGTAGTAGGAGTAGTAGTAATAGTAGTACTGGTGATAGGATTAGTTGTAATAGTAGTAATAGTAGTAGGAGTAGTACTTAAAGTAAGGATTAGTCGTAGGAGTAGTAATAAGAGTAGTACTGGTAGTAGGAGTAGTAGATATAGCAGTACTAGTAGTTTGAGTGGAAGTATTAGTATTACTGGTAGTAGGAGTAGCAGTTAAATTAATACTAGAAGAAGGAGTAGTAGTAATAGTAGTAATAGTAGTACAAATAGTAAGAGTAGCAGTTATAGAAATAATAGAAAGAGTAGTAGTAATAGTAGTAGGAGTAGTATTTATAGTAGTACTAGAAGAAGGAGTAGTAGTAAAAGTAGTAGTAATACTAAAAGGAATAGCAGTTATAGGAGTACTAGAAGAAGAAGTATTAGTTCTGGTAGTACTAGTAGTAGGGGTAGTAGTTATATTAGTACTATTAGAAGTAATAGTGTAGTTATAGCAGTACTAGTATAAAGAGTAGCAATTATAGTTGTACTTGAAGAAGGAGTAGTAGTTCTAGTAGTACTAGTAGTAGGAGTAGTAGAAATAGTAATACTAGTATGAGGAGCAGGAGTTATAGTAGTGTTAGTAGTAGGAGTGATAGTAATAGTAGTACAAGTAGTAGACGCAGGAGTTATAGTAGTGCTAGTAGTAGGAGCAGTAGTTATAGCAGTACTTGTAGGGGGAGTAGTAATAGTTGTAGTACTAGTAGTAAGAGTAGTAGAAATATTTGTACTAGAAGTAGGGGTAGTAGTTTTAGTAGTACTAGTAGAAGGAGTAGTGGTTATAGTAGTTCTAGTAGTAGGAGTAGTAGTAATAGTAGTACTAGTAATAGGAGTAGCAGTTATAGTAATACTAGAAGAAGGAGTAGTAGTAATAGTAGTACTAGTAGTAAGAGTAGTAGTTATAGTAGAACTAGTAGTAGGAGTAGTATTAATAGTAGTCCTAGTAGTAGGCGAAGTAGTAATAGTAGTACTAGTAGTAGGGGTATTAGTTATAGTAGTACTAGTAGTAGGGGTAGCAGTTGTATTTGTACATGTAGTATGGGTAGTAGTTATTGTAGTACTAGTAGAAGGAGTAGTAGTTAGAGTAGTACTAGTAGTAGGAGTAGTAGTAAAAGTAGTACTATTGGTAGGAGTAGTAGTAATAGTAGTCCTAGTAGTAGAAGTAGTAGGAGTAGCAGTTAAAGTAATACTAGAAGTAGTAGTAATAGCAATAATAGTAGTACAAGTAGTGAGAGTAGCAGTTGTAGTAGTACTAGAAGAAGAAGTAATAGTAAGAGTAGTAGTAATAGTATTAGGAGTAGCAGTTATAGGAGTACTAGAAGAAGAGGTAGTAGTTCTAGTAAGTGTTGCAGAATCGGACAAATATCATAATCGATTATCGAATCAAAATTCCTAGAAGAAATCTATTTAAATCGGAAAATAATCGGAAACTTTGACACAGGCTTTGAAGGTTAATGCCTGTGTTTTGCTATGTACCTTTAATGTTTAATTATGTGATGTACTATAAACTAGCTACTTTAAATATAAATAAGACAATTCAGAAATCAGAGAGTCAATTCAATTAAACACTATACAGTCATTATGTAAATAACAGAACTTACATTCATGTACAACTATAATGTTAACTTGAAAAACTACAGAAGGTTAGGCTGGGTGCTATGTTGTTTGACATGAATGATTTGCCCTATTTTTGGGGTAAGTTTTCTCAAAAACTAATTATGTAAAACATACACTGTGACCTTAAGCAGCAAGCTGCAACTACAAAGGCATTGAAAAGTCTGAGCAAAATAATACAGTGCTTTTTCTGCGAGAAATCAAGAACAACAATACGGCAATACATAAATTAAGTACTTTAAATTCTGCTGGTAAAATTTTCATGCTAGTTTTGTTTCAAAGTTAAAGCTGAATTCAAATAGAATTCAGTATGAAAGTGCATTAACATGATCTTGGATTGATGACTGAACATGTTCAGTTGTTAATGCATTTGTAAATTATGAAAGCATCACATACAGATGTAATCCCAATTGGTAGTAAAGTATTTAAATAATCACTATTCAAGAGACAACTACATCCTTTAACTTGAACCTTTATTTGCTTACAATTTCAGACACAATCATAGTATTTGGATATTGGTTGCAAATTACGAACAATCATCTGTTGTAATCATTTGCCACTTCCAATGTGATTTCACTTACAAAAACCAGTTTACAAATCAGCTCAGTATTTCATTCACAAAATGGTTTCTCAGTCGTAGCGTACAAAATTACCCCTTACTATTGTATGCTTGCTGAGGCTTTAAACATAAAATTTGGAGTTTTTAAGATAAAAGATAACTGTTATACTTTTTTTCATGTACTAAACATTGAATGAAAATAGGATGAAAGAACAGTGCTTTGCAAAAATATATCCAGACAAAAGTGGAACAATTCAAACTTGTTCACATCAAAATGCAAAACTCTGCATCTATTGGAATCCCTGCAACCCCCAAAACAGGTTGTAAATGGCAATAAATGCCTACACGGTCAAAAAAAAATATTTAAATCAAATATATGACTATTATATGTCTAATAATGCTGTACTTTACAGACAGTGGTAAACATCAATATAAATCGATTACGAGGGAATGACATCGATTATCAAATCGAATGGTTTTTATAGAGGATTAAGCGATTTTAATCGATAATCGTTACATCACTAGTTCTAGTAGTACTAGCAGTAGGGGAAGAAGTTAAAGTAGTACTATAAGCAGTAGTAGTAGTTATAGTAGGACTGGTATTAGGAGTAGCAATTATAGTAGTACTAGAAGTAGGAGCAGGAGCTATAGTAGTGTTAGTAATAGGAGTAATAGTAATGGTAGTACTAGAAGAAGGGGTAGTAGTAATAGTAGTATAAATAGTAGGAGCAGAGGTTATAGTAGAATTATTAGTAGGAGTAGTAATAGTAGTTGTACTAGTAGTAGGAGTAGTAGTAATATTTGTACTAGAAGTAGGGGTAGTAGTTTTAGTATTACTAGTAGAAGAATTAGTGGTTATAGTAGTTCTAGTAGAAGGAGTAGTAGTAATAGTAGTACTAGTAATCGGAGAAGCAGTTATAGTATTGCTAGTAGAAGGAGTAGTAGTAATAGAAGTACTAGTAGTAAGAGTAGTAGTTATATTAGAACTAGTAGTAGGAGTAGTATTAATAGTAGTCCTAGTAGTAGGTGTAGTAGTAATAGTAGTACTAGTAGTAGGGGTAGCAGTTATAGTTGTACCAATAGTAGGTGTAGTAGTAATAGTAGTACTAGTAGTAGGGGTAGCAGTTATAGTTGTACCAATAGTAGGGGTATTAGTAATAGTAGTACTAGTAGTAGGAGAAGCAGTTGTATTTGTACATGTAGTAGGGGAAGTAGTTATTGTAATACCAGTAGAAGGAGTAGTAGTTATAGTAGTACTAGTAGAAGAAGTAGTAGTAAAAGTAGTACTAGTGGTAGAAGTAGTAGTAATAGTAGTCCTTGTAGTAGGTGTAGTAGGAGTAGCAGTTATAGGAGTACTAGAAGAAAGGGTAGTAGTTCTAGTAGTACAAGTAGTAGGGGTAGAAGTTAAAGTAATTCTATTAGCAGTAGTAGTAGCTATAGTAGTACTGGTATTAGGAGTAGCAATTATAGTAGAACTAGAAGTAGGAGCAGGAGTTATAGTAGTGTTAGTAGTAGGAGTAATAGAAATAGTAGTACTAGAAGAAGGAGTAGAAGAAATAGTAGTACTAGTAGTAGGAGCAGGAGTTATATTAGTGATAGTAGTAGTTATAACAGTAGTTATAGTCGTACTAGTGGTAGGAGTAGCAGTAATAGTAGTACTAGTAGAATGAGTAGTAATTATAGTAGTACTAGTAGTAGGAGTAGTTGTTATAGTAGTACTAGTAGTAGGGGAAGTAGAAATAGTTGTACTAGAAGTAGGGGTAGTAATTTTATTAGTAGTACTAGTAGAAAGAGTAGTGGTTATAGTAGTTCTAGTAGTAGGAGTGGTAGTAATAGTTATACAAGTAGTAGTCATATTTGTACTAGCATTAAAAGTACTAGTTATAGAAGTACTTGTATAAAGAATAGTAGTTATAGTAGTATTAGTAGTAGGAGTAATATTAATAGTAGTACTAGTAGTATAAGTAGCAGTTATAGTAATACTAGAAGAAGTAGTAGAAGTTATAGTAGTACTAGTAGTAAGTGAAGTAGTTATAGTAGTCAAAGTAGCAGTTATAGTAGTAGGAGTAGTAGCAATGGTAGTACTAGTAGTAGGGGTAGTAGTTATAGTAGTACAAGTAACAATAGTAGCAGGTATAGTGGTACAAGTAGAATGAGCAGTAGTAATAGTTATACTAGTAGAAGGAGTAGTAGTAATAGTAGTACTAGTAGTAGGAGTAGCAGTTAGTACTAGAAGAAGGAGTAGTAGTTATAGTAGAACTAGTAGTAAGAGTTGTAGTACTAGTAGTAGGGGTAGTAGTAATAGTTGTGGGGGTAGAAGTTATAGTAGTACTAGTATTAGCAGTACCAGTTAGAGTAGTACTAGTAGTAGGGGTAGTAGTAGGGGTAGTAGTTACAGTAGTACTAGAAGCAGGAAGAGTAGTAATAGTAGTATAGTAGTAGGTGTAGCAGTTATAGTAATACTAGAAGAAGGAGGAGTAGTAATAGTAGTACTAGTAGTAAGTGTAGAAGTTATAGTAGTAATAGTAGAAGGACAAGTAGTTATAGTAGTACTAGTAGAAGGAGTAGTAGTTATAGTAGTACTAGTAGTAGGGGCAGGAGTTTTAGTTGTGATAGTAGTAGGAGCAGTAGTTATAACAGTACTTGTAGTAGGAGTAGTACTAGTAGTAGTCCTAGTAGTAGGAGTAGAAGTTATAGTAGTACTAGTAGTAGGAGTAGTAGTAATATTTGTACTTGAAGTAGGGGTAGTAGTTTTAGTAGTCCAAGTAGAAGGAGTAGAGGTTATAGTAGTTCTAGTAGTAGGAGTAGTAGTTATAGTTGTTCTAGTAATAGGAGTAGCAGTTATAGTCATACTAGAAGAAGGGGTAGTAGTGATAGTAGTACTAGTAGTAAGTGTAGTAGAAGTAGGGGTAGTAGTTTTATTAGTAGTACTAGTAGAAGGAGTAGTGGTTATATTAGTTCTAGAAGTAGGAGTGGTAGTAATAGTTATACGAGTAGTAGTCATATTAGTACTAGTATTAAAAGTACTAGTTATAGAAGTACTTGTATGAAGAATAGTAGTTATAGTAGTATTAGTAGTAGGAGTAATATTAATAGTAGTACTAGTAGTATAAGTAGCAGTTATAGTAATACTAGAAGAAGTAGTAGAAGTAATAGTAGTACTAGTAGTAAGTGAAGTAGATATAGTAGTAAAAGTAGCAGTTATAGTAGTAATAGTAGTTAGAATAGAAGTAATGGTTGTACTAGTAGTAGGGGTAGTAGTTATAGTAGTACAAGTAGTAATAGTAGCAGGTATAGTGGTACTAGTAGAATGAGCAGAAGTAATAGTTATACTAGTAGTAGGAGTAGTAGTAATAGTGGTACTAGGAGTAGGAGTAGCAGTTAGTACTAGAAGGAGTAGTAGTAATAGTAGAACTAGTAGTAAGAGTAGTGCTACTAGTAGTAGGGGTAGTAGTAATAGTAGTAGGGGAAGAAGTTATAGTAGTACTAGTATTTGGAGTAGCAGTTAGAGTAGTACTAGTAGTAGGGGTAGTAGTAGGGGTAGTAGTTACAGTAGTACTAGAAGCAGGAAGAGTAGTAATAGTAGTATAGTAGTAGGTGTAGCAGTTATAGTAATACTAGAAGAAGGAGGAGTAGTAATAGTAATACTAGTAGTAAGTGTAGAAGTTATAGTAGAAATAGTAGTAGGACAAGTAGTAATAGTAGAACTAGTAGAAGGAGTAGTAGTTATAGTAGTACTAGTAGTAGGAGCAGGAGTTATAGTAGTGATAGTAGTAGGAGCAGTAGTTATAGCAGTACTTGTAGTAGGAGTAGTAATAGTAGTAGTACTCGTAGTAGGAATAGAAGTTATAGTAGTACTAGAAGTATGAGTAGTAGTAATATTTGTACTAGAAGTAGGGGTAGTAGTTTTAATAGTACTAGTAGAAGACGTAGTTGTTATAGTAGTTCTAGTAGTAGGAGTAGTAGTAATAGTAGTTCTAGTAATAGGAGTAGCAGTTATAGTAATACTAGAAGAAGGAGTGGTAGTGATAGTAGTACTAGTAGTAAGTGTAGTAGTTATAGTAGTACTAGTAGTAGGAGTAGCAGTTATAGTTGTACCAATAGTAGGGGCAGTAGTAATAGTAGTACTAGTAATAGGAGTAGCAGTTATAGTAATGCTAGTAGAAGGAGTAGTAGTAATAGATGTACTAGAAGTAAGAGTAGTAGTTATAGTAGAACTAGTAGTAGGAGTAGTATTAATAGTAGTACTAGTAGTAGGCATAATAGTTATAGTAGTACTAGTAGTAGGGGTAGTAGTAATAGTAGTACTAGTAGTAGGAGTAGCGGTTGCATTTTTACATGTAGTAGGGGCAGTAGTTATTGTAGTACTAGTAGAAGGAGTAGTAGTTATAGTAGTACTAGTAGAAGGAGTAGTAGTAAAAGTAGTACTAATAGAAGGAGTAGTAGTAATAGAAGTCCTAGTAGTAGGAGTAGTCGGAGTAGCAGTTATAGGAGTACTAGAAGAAGGGGTAGTAATTCTAGTAGTACTAGTAGAAGGAGTAGTAGTTATAGTAGTACTGGTATTAGGAGTAGCAATTAGGGTAGTACTAGAAGTAGGAGCAGGAGTTACAGAAGTGTTAGCAGTAGGAGTAATAGTAATAGTAGTACTAGAAGAAGGAGTAGTAGTAATAGTAGTACTAGTAGTTGGAGCAGGAGTTATAGTAGTACTAGTAGTATGAGTGGTTGTTATAGTAGTACTAGTAGTAGGGGAAGTAGTAATAGTTGTATTAGAAGTAGGGGTAGTAGTTTTATTAGTAGTACTAGTAGAAGGAGTAGTGGTTATATTAGTTCTAGTAGTAGAAGTAGTAGTAATAGTTATACGAGTAGTACGAGTTGTAGTTATATTAGTACTAGTATAAGTAGTAGTAGTTCTAGTAGAACTAGTAGAAAGAGTAGTAGTTATAGTAGTACTAGTAGTAGGAGTAATGGTAATAGTAGTACTAGTAGTAGGAGTAGCAGACATCATGTTATGCCCTGAAATTTATGTAAATTTCTTTGACAAATGTTTGAAAACTTATAATTTTAAAATGAATTCTAAATTTGAAAAAATGATATATTCATTTTCTTATGTTCCTATGAAATGATTCTTTTGGCAATCTGTTGTGTTAACAGAGAAATAAGTCTCATTGTTTTCAGTGTTTGACACTTCTCAAAATTCTCTTTTAAGTTACGTCCTATGAATGTCGTTGAGCACGATACCTCTGTACTATATCAATAGTACTTCTAATATTGCTTTTTTTAAATATATCGGCCAGTTTATCTATATAGATGAGTGGTTTTAATATCCCAGCCAATATAGATTTGGATATTGTTAAATCACCCCCAATGATATACTTCCTGCTTTTTAAGTTTTGCCTTTGGCGTTATCTTTGATATGCAGGATTATATTCTCAGATCCCCTGTCAAAATTCAATTTTGTTTAGTTCCGCCCATTGTTTTCTCGTTTAGGACACACCCATTCTTTTATCTTGGGACCATACTCTGCTAAACATGGAATGGTATTTATCTGAAAATACCGCATTGAAGGTTCCATGTTCACCGCCATATGCATACTGTCGTTCAGGATGGATCAAAATTGTACTGTTTATTAGTGCTCAACCCCGGGCTAGGTGGCGTGGGCAGTTTTATGCATTTCCATTACTGTCCATGAACAGGCTCAATCAAACCGAGCCCGCAAAATGTTCATATTTGTCGTGTTAGGTGGCTTTCAAAGTTCCACTTTTCATCTATTTTGACAACTAATCAAGATAACAAAAGAAGTGTTAGCTGGTAACATTCTTATCAGATGCCATAACGAATTTTAATAACTATTTTGAGACATGGTGTCGGTCTCTAAGCAACTATTAATGCTGACAATTCATTTACTTCTTTATCGAAATAACCTCCTTTAAACCCCCAAAAATGTTCATTAATTAAATACGCAATTTCATACATAGTCGTCTGACAAAACCCTCATAAAACCACCAAGTAGCAATCGGTATCGGATTAGGAGTAGTAGTAGTAGTAGTAGTAGTAGTAGTAGTAGTAGTAGTAGCAGTAGCAGCAGCAGTAGCAGTAGCAGCAGTAGTAGAAGTAGTAGTACTAGCAGTAGCAGTAGCAGTAGCAGCAGCAGTAGTAGTAGTAGTAGTAGTAGTAGTAGCAGCTGTTAATGTACTTGCTTTTGCTGTATTTGAAATCGTTAAAGTGTACCATTTTATCGGCATGGTTAAGTAATTTCAAATACGAAATGAATTAGTTTTTATACTTTGACAGGAAGCAGAAACATTATCTGATAGTGTATTCTTTTAAAATTGCTTATCTTTATCTCATTTCATGTGTTTTTTTAAAGGTTATATTGAAAACAACAATTGAAAGAGCTGGAAAGGCTTGCGGTCAACAGATGTTCATTTTCGATGAAATGGACAAAATGCCAACTGGTTTAATCGATGTTATTAAACCGTACCTGGATATCCAACATCGTATTAATGGAATCGATTATAGAAGACATATTTTTATATTTTGAGGTAATTGTGCCACCATTTATCTTACCTAAATTATAAATATTCTTAGTAATCATACTATAATGAAATTTTAGTAACAGACATTTATAAAAGTTAATGTTAAATTTCGCAATTAGGTCGAATCATAATCAACTCAAAAGTAATTGAGATACTGTGAAGAAGATGCCGAAGAAAAAATCACTATGAAATTATTTATTAAACCCATTTGTACACAGTACCATGAAGTACTGGTAAGCAAAGGTTTAACAGCTAAATTGTTTTTCAGTAATGAAGGTGGAGATGATATAACAAAGGCGGTTATGGTCCACACTGACGCAAAACTGGAACGATACCAACTCAAATTAGGAGACATGGAAAGCGTCATCACACAGTCTAGTAAACATATTTATTTTATATAATTTTTTTAAACCGAAATTTAATCCCGACCAATTGCAAATATTTCTTGCCATTCATCCCGTTTCAAGGTGGCAATCACGCATATTGTATCATATTGTATTAATTGTTTTGGTGTGTTTTGTTTTCAATTCTTCTTAACGTATTGATTGTATGTGAATGCCGTGTTTTCCTGCTATCGGGAAAATAATAACAATGTGCTGCGTTATCCCTGCGGGATATTAAAAAAAAACAGGTCAACTACTAAAACCATGAAAAGATGTAAGCATCCAGTTACAAGTGTTACAAATGTTATAAATGTATGTGTACACAGTTCTTTTCAAAGAAAATGTTGAATTGAAATAGAATCTAAATTTCTGAGCATGAAAAGTAAATAATACATCATTACCTGCCTCTATTGTTTGCTGTACATATTAATGTAACAAAATAAATGTTGTTCACACCCGCAAGTAGAGAATTCCTAACAGATCAATAATCAGACAAAACATCGTCATCCGATAAAATATCGATAACAATATAACATTTGGTTTAGTAATGACCAGGGGCCCTGATAATTATCCTAATACATCGATGGGATTATTATGCCTCATGGGAGCGTAAATCTGGGGCAATTGACTAATGTCGTCTTCTTTCGAAGGGAAATCGCATTTGGCAACCTACATTTTACATTTTTACGGCGGGCGCTGGGAAGTATAATCGGGGATAAAGAGCGACTCCCCAACAAACACGCGGTGATGAAGAGAGGGGGGAAATACACCCCCTTTACCAAAACGAATGCCCAACAGTTCTAAGATAAGACAGCAGCAAAGCAATAAAAGACCTATTTAATTGAAAAAGCCATTGCCCTGCTTAAATATTTAGGTTGTAGACATAGGAATAATAACGAATCAAATGAAACAATACGGAAAACACAATTCCCATGTGCATAGATTAATTTTCTAATGTTCCTATGAAATCAATAAAATTAATCAATGGATATGCACTTTTGGTGTAAATATTGAGTTGCGCTCAACCCGGGGCTAGGCGGCGTGGGCAGTAAAAAGCATTTCCATTACTGCCCATGAACAGGCTCAATCAAACCGATCCTGCAATAGTTTCATATTTTTCATGATCGAGGGTCTTTAAAGTTCCCTTTTCATCTATTATTATTTGACAGGTTTAATCATGGAACGAGGTGCAATCAAAACAAATGTTATAAGAAAGTCATTTGGACAATAAAGAATATAAATTGCTACCGTTCTTCTTTATCTACAATTTCCTTAATTATCAAACGTTTCTTCAAATAACGATGAAAAATTGTATTTTCTTTCTTTCACTTGAACACTGGTGGGCTTGATATGTCTTATTGCAGTAGTGATTTATAATTACTATATTGAAATTAGCCTGGATATCTGCGATCAAACTGGCCTACAAATTTGTAGTACCACTGTTTGAAAAGTTAACCTGTTATGCAAAGATCTTGTTTTTTAATCTTTGATATGGTTGCAGGGTCAAGAAATGCGAAAATACTGTAAACCATATATAAGATGTTGCATGCGGGACAACACCATCTTAAAATGACAATTTGCAATACCAAATTCATGCATAATCATATAATTTATATTTGTAGTTACAAATTAATTTCCATTTCGAATCCAAGAAAACAAAATTTAGATCGAGAAAACTTGTCTGGTTTTCTGAGACTTTTGATTTAACAAGCGAGAGTTATATTAAATGGGTAATTATTGTCGACTGAAGATAGAAAATGCTGTGTTTCTATTTATTAAATCTCCGAGATACATAGAAAAGTGTTGGTCGGATAGATGTCGGGGAACGAGTGAAGAATTGAGGTTTAATGTCATATAACGCCATATTATCTGTTTCACAAATAGGTACACGACGATTTAAAATAAAACTTATGAAATGGTTTACTCAGTTTATTTAAATACACCACGTTTACAAAGACTTTATTTAAGGCCATTTGCAGGAATTGAACCTTCGCCTCTGCCTATACGGTAATATTTCCTACAATTTCTTTTTCAGAAGCATTTCGACAACGTGGTTTGGCAAAAAATAATCTTATAACTGCGTTCATCCCCTTTCTACCACTGGAGAGACGGCATGTTGAGCAATGTATTGTAAATGCTCTCTTTGGAAAGCGTTATTATTCACACGACTACCAAGTTGACTGGGATATAGTACGAGCTATAGCTGATGAGTTGGCGTATTTTCCGAAAAATACGAAGATGTTTTCAACGTCTGGTTGCAAAAGAGTTCTAGAGAAAATCGACCTTGTAGTTTATGACTAACACAATTCGTTTAAATAATTTCGAGCTCTATATTTATTGGAAAATTACAACTTAAAGAAATAAAACGATAGATGCAGTAAAAAAACTAAGTTTAACAATATTTTTTCACAAAACTTTCCCCGCTTTTTAGATATTTGTATTTGGTTTATAAATATGAAATTAATAAAGAAAATATAATTTGACGTTTTTGAGAATTTGGCGTGGAATATTTTAGCTCGAAATTAAATTAATAATCTAAATGTCTTATTTTCATTAAATGACACCTGCAGATTTTACACAAAAAACGTCTAAATACAAACATGTTTTCTTGTGATCAGAGCTGTAACTTATTACATGGAATGCAGTGGTTAAATTACATCTGGGTATGTTTAAATATTATAAAGAAAAAATACTTCAAACTCTCGGATATAATTAATTTAATTTAATTACTTTAGTCAAGTAATCATTATTACTTTTTAATTGTTTTGTATAATTTCAGCTTCCCACTTCCTGCATATCACAGACAACGCCAAAGGCAAAATTTAAAAAGCAGGAAATATATCCTTGGGGGTGATTGAACAATATCCAAAACTATATTTTCCCTGGGATATTGAAACCATCCATCTTTAAACTGGCCGAAATATTAAAACAAAAGAAATTTTAGAAGTACTGTTATGCCCTGAAAGTCAGTTTAAATTTCTTTGTAAATTTTTGAAAAGTTATAATTCTAAAATAAATTCTATATTTGAAATTATCAGAATCCCTGTTTTGGGGGTAAATCATTTTGTTGAACTTTTTAAATTAATGTTTATTCTAAGTTGCTTTTGGCAATCTGTTGTGTTAACAGAGAAATAATTCTCATTGTTTTGAGTGGTTGATACTTCTCAAAATTCTCTTTTAAGTTTGACAACTAATCAAGAGAATCAAAGAGGTGGTAGCCAGTAGTTTTCTTATCAAATGCCTTAAATAATTTTTATTACTATTTTGAAACTAAGTGTCGGTCTTGGGGCAGTTATCAATCAGGCAGGTTAAATATCTCCAAGCTATAATTTTACAGCCCCACCGAAGCTCCCAATGTAATAATTGTTTTTATTGGTTGCTTTGGTCATCAAGATTTATCATTTATAATTTGTTATCGCTGCATTTTGACAGTCTGATTTTGGATATCCAGAGTACAACATAAATGGTTTTCCATAAGAACTGAGTTTACGTTTAAAATAGATGCAAAGGGAACTTTAAAAGCCATCGAACACGACAAATATGAAAATATTGCAGGCTCGGTTTGATTGAGCCTGTTCATGGACAGTAATGTAAATGCATATTACTGCCCACGCCGCCTAGCCCCGGGTTGAGCGCAACTCAATATTTGCACAAATAAACATACAATTTTGACCATCCCAAACGATGGTGTGCATATATCGGTGGACATGGAGCCTTCAGGGCGGTATTTTCAGATTAATACCATTCCATGTTCAGCGGCGTATGGTCCCCAGATAAAAGAATGTGTTTACCCTAAACGAAAAAACAATGGGCGGAACTGAAAAGAATAGGATTTTGACAGGGGATCTTAGAATAAATATCCTGCATATCACAGACAACGCCAAAGGCAAAATTAAAAAAGCAGGAAGTATATCCTTGGGGTGATTGAACAATATCCGAATCAATATTGGCTGGGATATTGAAACCACCCATCTCAAAACTGGCCGAAATATTGAAACAAAAGTAATTTTAGAAGTACTATTAACAACGTACATGATTATCGTGCTCAACGCTTTCAGAGGACGTAATTGATAACAGCAATGATTGAGTGTACGGGGAGACTTTTTACAGCCGCCACACGGCACAAACAACGCTACTGTGATATTAAAATAGATGCAAAGGGAACTTTGAAAGCCATCCAACACGAAAAATATGAAAATATTTCAGGCTCGGTTTGATTGAGGCTGTTCATGGACAGTAATGGAAATGCATATTACTGCCCACGCCGCCTAGCCCCGGGTTGAGAGCAACTCAATATTTACACCAATAAACAGTACAATTTTGACCATCCCAAACGATGGTGTTCATATGGCGGTGGACATGAGACAACGCCAAAGGCAAATTTTAAAAAGCAGGAAGTATATCCTTTGGAGTGATTAAACAATATCCGAATCAATATTGGCTGGGATATTGAAACCACCCATCTCAAAACTGGCCGAAATATTGAAATAAAAGGTAATTTTAGAAGTATTATTAACTAAGTACATAATTATCGTGCTCAACGACCTTCAAAGGACATAACTGATAACAGCACTGAATGAATGTACGAAGAGACTTTTTACAGCCGCCACACGGCACAAACAACGCTACTGTGATATTAAGGATTTTATAATAATTGTTTGGTTAACCAACAAAGAATATTTGTAAATCTATTTGGAACTATTGTTATTTGTTGCATATGGTATTCCATGTGAAGAGTGACATAAAGAAGAAAACACGGACTTAGTGTTATTCATTCATTCGATTTCATTTTTAAAGTTTCTGCCGTCAAAAAAGTTCGGCAGGACAGTAGTAATAATATATTACATAAGTTTCGTGCTCAACGACCTTAAAAGGACGTAACTGATAACAGCACTGAAAGGGAGCCAGTGGTAATTTTCAGCTCAAAATGGCATTGCAGGGAGCAATTTAAATATTGAAAGAACAACAAATATATAACACTCATGTGCAATCAGGAAAAATATTAACAAGTGAATGGTAAGGGAGAAACTGATATACAACCCATATCTCCGATGGGCCAATGATAAGCAACCGATCAACTAATACTTACCACCAATAGAAAAAAGATGAGATTTAAAGTGTACCAGCAACCCATGAAATATTTGTTGAACACTTGCCAATCACCGATGCCGGAAAACCGGAAATAAAATAACGCATGACATAAACAAGCGATCAAAACAGCGAGTAACTAAAAATAACCGTTTGGGCACCGAAAGTCTGTGTAACTGGGGCCTTAAGTCCTGTAAAAGCTTTGTCGAAAAGCAAGTGTAGGTGCACAGGCCTACGCTGTTCTTTGCTAGCGGAGGTTATGAGCTGTACTGTATGCATATAGCCGAGGGCTTGTGAACTGATTTAGAAAAGTTAATCACTATTACGCAAATTACTGCCCAAATATTGGCCTTTTAGTAAAACTGCTGCACTGTCGCATTCTTCTACCGAAGCCGTTACTCTGATCAGATTTTCTAACAAGGTTTTAAACAACGCTTGAAGTATCATCGCCGTTAATACCGTAAATTGGGATATTTTCGCGTCGTCATATTTTCCTCACTTTGCCCCAAAATGCCTGTGTTTTATTTTGGCCAGTTTAATTTTCGCCATTTATCATTATGTGGCCAAAATTAAACACAGTCACATTATTTTGTCATTTAGTGTACGCTAATTTGCCAGATTAGTCGGCATTTATCTTATACATATAGATAAACCATACATGTAAAAAAGTTAACAAAAGACAGCAAAAGACAAAAATATGATTCGTACTATTATTTCAAATACAATAATAAAACTTCCCATGCAGAAATTCAAATTAAAAATGCATAAAACTATATATCGCGATCCGCTATATCGCAAAATCCAATATAACGCGGTCGATCCGTGGACCCCGTTTTTTCCCCATAAAATGATACCCATAATTTGTCTAAGTCTTCGGACGGAAAAGAAATTCTGGCTGAACGAATATTTAGAGACGAGAAGTTTTATTTAAAGAAAGATTGTCCGAACATTAAGGTGGTATCATTTGTCACAATATTCTGTTAAAGTGGGGAGGAGAGTGGTGACCTATTTTCATAAAATTCATGTTATTTAATAATTATAAATCTTCTTATTACTTCAGATATCAATTATAGGGCATATACATGTTACAGGTCAATCAGGAATTATAAAAAAATTAGAAATATGAAACAATTTTTCTCACTGAGTGTGGCCTTATTGCCGGGAGTCCAAACTTCCAAATTATCCACTATAGTATTAAACTACAGTCACAGGAAGGTTGTCTATATCAAGGTTAACAATGTCTTAGAATTTAGTTCAATAAACTGTACTAGAACAATAGCAAAACATGTTTCTCCCCAGTGACTACAAAAGGAAAATTTGACATTCATGTTTCGATTGTTTATAACTATTGTTCTAGTAAAGTTTATCGAACTAAATTCTAAGACATTGTTAACCTTGATATAGACAACCTTCCTGTGACTGTAGTTTAATACTATGGTGGATAATTTGGAAGTTTGGACTCCCGGCAATAAGGCTACACTCAGTGAGAAAAATTGTTTCATATTTCTAATTTTTTTATAATTCCTGATTGACCTGTAACATGTATATGCCCTATAATTGATATCTGAAGTAATAAGAAGATTTATAATTATTAAATAAGATGAATTTTATGAAAATAGGTCACCACACTCCTCCCCACTTTAACAGAATATTGTGACAAATGATATCACCTTAAGATACATGTACATTAATTAACACGTCCGTAAACGTAAGCCTAGAATAAATCAACACCTGTCGGACGTTTCTTCCTTTTACATTTCTGCTTACCTTTGTCAAGCAATTAACTCCATAGTTGTTAAATAAACATCCTATTGTTGTATAATCAACAAAAAATGCGATGGCTTCGCAAATAGGGTGCAATAGATTAGTTGCAAACTGCCAATTCGGCGCAAGGCCGGTAATGCAGACACAAAGTTTGAAACACAACCTGATCAGAAATTAGCAATAACTACACTAGATAAATGTCAATCAAACAATCAGCTGATGTAGCAGATTTTCTAACAAGGTTTTAAACAACGCTTGAAGTATCATCGCCGTTAATACCGGTATTGTTATCTCATAAATTTTACTTCTGATAATGCGTGGCCTTGCATATCACAAATAATCGGTCGAGATGTTACAGTATAGGCAAGTACCTGATATGACAAACGTATTTGAACATATATAGTGTTGTTTCAAGAACCTATAATTATAATTAGGAAATTATTACTGAAACCAAAAACCAGAAAAAAATATTTTAAAGTTAATAAAAATATATACTATAAAACAGAACACCGTGAAGCATCATTTATTTCTCCGACGGTAACTAATACAAAGTAAATTATAAATCACGATGTTGCTCACTCCAGTGATAATATTTCCCAGAAATACCTACATTTTGTACCGTTTTGCAACGATGGAAAGACCAAAAACCGATATATTTAGCGTCCGTATGTTTGTTTTACTCAAAGAGTTGAGAAGTTTATAAACAACGCCGGAATATATGTTGCATATGTGATGTTCTTTCACTCGTTCTTTTTATAACTATCTGAACAAATCGAAAATGGTATTTGTGTGTCTTATAACTATTTATACGGAATTACTAAAAGCGCAAGGTAAGCGTTCAACACGGAGTGAAATTTTGTATTTTTCGAAGTTTCTGTTTTTTGATTTAAATACCCCAGCCCTTTACCCCCACTGATGTGTTACGATCAGTAAATCTACAAGGGTGTTAAAATGTCTACTAGTGTCCTTGCAGGTAAAGTGTGTTTGGTTACGGGTGCTACCCGAGGAATCGGCAAGGGTATTGCGATACAGCTCGCACGCAATGGTGCCAAAGTGTACATCACAGGTAGAACACTGGAACGCACGGAACATTCCAGGGTCATCGGATCGCTGAAAGAAACTGTGAACGACATCGAAAGTAATGGTGGAATATGTGTTGCAATTCAGTGTGACCATTCCAAGGAGACAGACATCGAAAACCTGTTTGATATTATAAGGAGAAATGATGGTAGATTAGATATTTTGGTGAACAACGCATTCTCCGGCAATAAGACAATGTTGGAAGAAGTTGGGAAACCATTTTGGGAACAAAACATCAACATGTGGGAGGACGTGAACAATGTCGGTTTGAAAAACAACTACATGTGCGCCATTTATGCCTCTAGACTAATGGTGCCGAAAACCTGTGGGCTGATTGTCAATATATCAAGTACCGGCGCATGCGCATACTCCTTCAACCCGGCATATGGTGTAGGAAAGGCTGCTGTCGACAGGATGACCGCCGACTGTGCGCTAGAACTCAGAAAACATAATGTAGCTTTTGTAAGCTTATGGCCGGGTCCTGTCGGTTCCGACAGCGTTCTTAGCGGTCTACAGGAAGCGGAAAGAAATGGAGTTGACAATAAAGAATTACAGGAGATTTTCAAAACAGCAGAGACCCCGCAGTTTGTCGGAAAGTGTGTCGTATCTCTAGCGACCGATCCAAGAATTATGGAAAAGTCTGGAACGGCTTTTAGCACGAAGACAGTAGCAGAGGAGTACGGGGTCAAGGACGAAGATGGTCACGCTCCCGTTGAAGTCTCGGACCACGAGATTCTCGTCGAATTCTTCACAGGACATATTCGTTGATTTCTAGAGAATCGTAAAATGAAGAAATATAGAAAAAACTATGTTGTTGATGAACAATAAATAATGTTTAACAATGCTCATGATGTGCAAATGTTTTGGAGATGTCGCTTCTTTGAGTATTTACAGATTCATACATAAAGTTGACCCTTTTATAAAATTAAAAAGGTATATTCTCATTTTATTAACAATAATCCATAGACGGACCCGTGAATTGACCAAACCATGTACTTGTATCTGATAATATGAATATTTTGGTCAAAAAGTTGGAAATTATATGCCCCTACTGTCCCAAACGAACCCTCTTGCTGGAAATCTTGGTTCCGACCCCGAGTGGCTGACGAAAGACTGTATTTCTGTTTTTGCTATTTTTTTTTTAAACTGAGCCTCGTTACGCACTACCAGCAGATCTATATATTTTAATTTACTGATTCCGGAACAGCAAACAAAACTACGACATGTCCATAAGATAAATCCTAATTAAAGCCGTCTGCTCAACTTTATAACGTCTTTTTACGAATTTCAACGCCAGCAGACCAAAGTTAATTTTACATATGACGTGCCTCAACTATGCACCCAATGTATACAATGCTAGGATTTGAAGATGAAGCTTGATAATCGGGGCGCGTGACGGTAAAAGGTACATTCGGTCATATTTTGTTACATTTTAGTTGTTACTATATTTGGAAAGAAGTTACAACTATCTTTCAGTTTCTCATAACTCAGAAGTGATTGTCTTACACATTTTGACAATAAAATTGTATTTTTACCGCGAAATGCATAATAAATAATGTCGTCTGTTCAAATTTATGACGTCATTTCAAAGATTGACATCAACTGTCCGAACGTACCTTTTCCCGTGACGCGCCCCCATATTATCAGCTAATGATAAGAAATATGTAAGACCTTTTGGAACAGATGGATTTAATATTAAAGCAATAACAAACTCATAGTAAATTAGTTTATTTTAAAAGAGGTAATTGTTTACATGTCAGGATGTAGAATGGTTCTGTATGGTGATTTTTCTGGATAGTTTGGGTCTCAGTGCCGACAGTGTGATCAATATAGCTTCCTGAAATAAACCAAGTAAAATATAAACTGCTGTTTATCTGTTAATTTTCGCATATATGTAATTTTCGCTTTATTCGCATGCACTAAATAACGTGAACAATAGATCCGCTAAAATTAAGTACAGTTAAATACAAGAAATCAAACAAGTACAACAAAACCCTATAATAATAAGATTACTAAAACTAAATTTCAGATGAAATTGCGAAATTTGTCACACACAAAAATTACAGGATATGTGGTATATCTAAAGATATTCATTTTCTAATTAAAACAAGGCTAATAGAATATTTTGGAAACCTTTGGAAACATTTCATACGCAGCGCAGGATGTAAAACACCTGTAACTGTATACAAATGAATGAATAAAGAAGACAGTAACAAATGCTTTACACTCAGCCCACAATTAATTTTACAATAATTACTTTAACCATTGTCATGAAATTCAAACGATAACTGAATGACCAGGAAAAGTGTTATATATATAGGTGTTGAGATATTGATCTATTTACCTCAGTTCGGATAGTTCTGCTGCCTTGTCCAGGACAAGTGTTGAGATAATGTTGAAACAGCAGACTTGGATCATCAACTTTCAAGTTTTCATCAGCTTCTAAAGCTCTCTCTAATCCTTGCACACCTCCAAACACAACCAGGGCATGTCTAAAACAAACACATTTCTAATACACAGCCAGAGCAAGTGTTAAACAAACACCCAAGTCATGTCTAAAACTAGCACAACCAGTGTACGTCTAAAACACAACTGGGAAATGTCTGACATAACAATGGCATATTTCAAACACATAATTAATTTCAGGATTGTATCAATAATATCAGTCATTAGGGTATGAATAACATGTTGGTTGTTTTAAGTATGTGAAGCTTAAAGCCATGGTTACTTGTAAGATCATTGAGTACCAGCCCCTTCGGCTTTGCAATGCTCTTAGCTTCTTATGTTTTATATGTTTGTGTGCTTTTGCATGCAACATTGTTAAGCCGATAAGTGGGTTGGAGTTGTTTCACCAAGACAACTTGTACTTGTTTTGTGATATGAGAACCTGTTGGGACAAGTGTGAGGTTGGTGCACCCTAGGACCTGGTTTAAACCCCCAGTGGCAATTTGATTTGCCACTTACCGTTCCAAGGCGGTAACCCCTCGGGTTCTCATTTTTGTTAATTGTTAGTGGTGTCTCTTTTGAAACTGATCATTTTATTAACCATGCTCTCTCCCCCTCTTCTTCTTGACTGTGTGGGGAGGCAGTTTTTTCTGAATGTGGCGATTCCTGATATGCATATTTCACCTTTTTTTAAATAATCCACATGTTCTTCATATCCCAATGATTAAAATGAAACATTTCCTCAGGGTGTGGTTACAATAAATGCTATTCATCATTTACCCCATGTGATCTGGCTGTTACCATGGGCAAACAGTGTAGATCTAGATCATCTGTGCCATCTGATCATGATCTACAATGTTAACTTTTTCATTCCTTAGGTTCTTTCTGAACAAGAAGGAATAGTGTAGATCCTGACTAGATGGCACAGATGTGTTAGCACAAGCAATAAAACCCATATAATTATATCCGGAGTAAAGTATTTAGAATTTGAAGTTAGAAAGAAAAACTTACTTCCTGGTTCAAACCGAAAGTAGAAATCTACTTTCAGTTTGATCAATGAAGTATGTTTTTCTTGAATTTCTTGAAAACCCTAACATTATTTTGACGAATTGGCACTAAACATTGTAGTCCAGCATATACTTATTTCAGGTATGAGTTTCTTTGGCATATTGTCCATGAATTTCAAAGTTCTCATGCAAACGGCTTTTCTTTTGTTGTAGTATGTGCTTGGTAATTAGTACATGAATTAGACTAAATTGAGCTTGCAAACATTAACTACAGCCTTAGCTAAATACATTTCTTTACTAAAATCTAGGTGGCAATAATTATTTCCCCCAAAATTCATTTTTGAAATTTTAGCCTGTTTTTTGCCATTTGCAGTGTTTGCGACCTCTTAAAGTAAAGGACGCTTACTTGAACCCAGTTTGGTCAATTGTAAAGTCATCTACATCGGCCCCCTTCTCTGAAGTCCCTATCGTCAAATCATACATCTCCTTAAATGGACATTCTGTGAACACAGCTCCGATACTGCTGGCTAATCTAACGGTGTATCCCCAGTACAGACCAGCGTGAGTCCTCGGCTCTGACGGACTGACAACTGTTCCTTTCTGTTTCTTTTTGTCTAAAATAAAATTACAATATTGCTCAATACATATTTTTAGCTTAAGTTTGTATATGCAAAACAGTCCTGCATGTACATATTCAAAATACATTCCACTATACCCCTTTAAATCTTAGTCAACATTACCCCTTTAAAACACATTCAACTTCACCCACCTTTATTTCAATTGTACAGTCAATTGTACACCTTTAATCAGTCAACTTTAACCTTTAAAACACAGTCAACTATACACCATAAAACACAGTCAACTTTACATCTATAAAACACAGTAAACTGTACACCTTCAAAAAAAACATGGAACTGTATAACTTTAAAGACACAGTGAAATGTACACATTAAAAACACAGACACTGTGAAATGTTCACATTAAAAACACAGTCAATTGTACTCTTTTAAAACACAGTCAACAGTACTTATTTAACACACAGTCAACTGTACTCTTTAAAACAAACCTAGAGTATTGAGGTCCATCTTTACAGTAACTCGTACACCAGGCAACAGTTGCTTATCTATCTGTATATCCTGTAATGAAACAAGATGAATGATTACAGAAAATATCACATGTGCAACAAATATCGATTCAGATCAGCAGTTGGCTCAGGATTTACACTGGGCCAAAGATCATAAAACTAAATCTGGAGACCAATTTCGAATCCCAAGCATCTGATTGGCTGAAATGGCAAACGGTCCCCATTTCAGCCAATCAGATGCTTGAGATTTGAGACTGGTCTCCAATCTTAGTTTTATGATCTTTGGCCCTATTGGGGTTTTAATTTATTTAAGTTATTTCTGAACATCAATTTCCTAGTCTAATGACCTTAGAATCAATTGTTCTCCAGTGACTGATAACAATACCTTTTTTATTTGAAGGTTACCATAGCCTTGACCTTCACCATTTTGACACAAAAACAAATATGGGGTCATCAACTGACCATAATTAATACTCTGCTTTTGTGACTGGTTGCCCGGTTGCCCTTGCCTGAATTTTATAAAACTGAGATTGGAAACCAGTCTCAAATCTCAAGCATCAGATTGGCTGAAATGGCGACCAGAGATTTGAGACTGGTTTCCATGCTAAGTTTTATAACCTTGGGCACTTGTAGGTCTATTTCTACATCAGTTATTAATAAGAAACAACAAAACATAACTGGACAGAGGTAATACTGAGATAATTAATTTCTCAAAATGAAAATGACACATTATTTAAAAAAAATTACTATATTTCAAACAATGAGCGAATTATTTGTTGAGTTTTCAATATTTCCTCTGAGAGTAGAGGCCAGTCACAAAACTCTAGCTTGTAATTGGCTAGTTTGAAGACTGGATTTAATTTTAACCAATCAGCTGTCAGGGACTGCAGACTGGTTCAGCTGACCAAATACAAGCTAAGGTTTGGAGCTGGTCTACTATCTCAAATATAATAACAGTATACAGTTCTCAATGACTGATGGAATAAAATTCATCACAGATTCCAAGCTAGAGTATTAAAACAAATTTAAACAGTTTTCTAATTTCAAATCATTTAATATCTTTGGCCCAATTCCTGAAAGTAACTTTAAATACCACTTCATCCACAAAAAATGTTGAATGTAACAATGGATCACTAAAGTTCAAGATGTCCAGACAATTTCTATAACCCTGAAGCTATATCTTACCTTTGTGAGCCCTACATTGACATATGAACCTTTGCCTTCTTTACTGTGTTTCTTAACAACAACACCTTCCCTGTAGGGAGCCTCATCTGATGCTCTCATGTGGTGAGGTGAGTCAAGGGGATTTAATACACCTGTAAAATATCAAAAACAGGGTGAAAGTTAGGATTTCTGAAATCCTGAAAATGTGTCAAATTATTTAGGAAATATAAAAAAAATCAATCATTTTTAGAGACACGGAAATCTAAATTTCAGGCATATGCCTGAAAACTTTCACCCATGCTCATGTGAAAAGTGGAGTCAAGGGGATTCAATACACCTGTAAAATTACAAATGATTAAGTATTGTGTTTCTCTCACTATCAATGATACATACCTGCATATTGGAGATCTTTATGCTGAGGAAAAAAGGACTTTCTCAGGTACTGCGGGCATTCCAAATACTGCAGGATCCGAGCCAGTTGTACATTAGCATGGCCGTGCTTGCCCACGCCGGAAAACTCTCCTTCTGTTGTCCTGTAAATCAAAAACAAAAACATTCCCTTTAGTTCACATGTGTATTATGTACAGTAAAACCCCTCATTACGTACACTCAATATCACGGGCACCACGGTATTATGGGCAATTTTTTAAAGAACAAACATTTTCTCTTCTTTATGATTTAAACCAACAATTAAGGACAACCCGCTATTAAGGACACTTTCCCTCAGTCCCTTAGGTGTCCGTAATAGAGGGGTTTCACTGTATTTTGGTTATTCCCATTAAAAAAAACTGCAATTTAAAACACTCTAAAAATGAATTGTGTGATATGTTGCTACATGAACTTTACTGAACATTTACATGGTAATTTTGTGTTTAGTTTAAACTTGTTTATTTTACATCAATTGTGAAACAAGTTATTTCAACTTATATTAATCACGCTCAAGGACTGCTTTCTGGGATGCAAACCAGTACTGGGGCTTAATGTGGATTGGGGAAACTAGAAAAATCTCATCCCTGTTAGGATTCCAACCTGCAGGCTCCGGATCTGGAGTCTCACACTCTACCCATAGACCACTGTTTTTACACAGTAAGTAAGGTGAGTTTCTGCATTTTTTTTTCATTTCTCAATAAGGCAACAGAACATAAAATTACAATTTGCTACCTCTGAATTTTCAAGAACAATATGTTTGTTCTTTTAAATGGTCCTTTAAGTGGTCTTTGTTTTTTTTTAACAGAATTCAAGAAAAATAAACCTGTATTAACAGCCATCCAATGGAGAGACAACAAGTGGCTGCTTAACACAGGTGGCTTTTTAAGACATGTAACAATAAGAACAAAATGTTAGTTTAGGACATGTTCAAACTGGTCGTTTAATACAGGTGGTTGCCAAATGCAGGTGATTTCTAAGGCAGTTCAACTGTTATTTTTTTCTGTTTCAAGTTGTAAGATTCCTAATGGATTCCTGTGACTTCGAACTTTAAAACCTTAACTTTTAATACAGCCTTTAATTTCATGTGAGAGTTGCTCTTCTGGTTTTGATTTTCTCAGTCACTGCCACATCAGGACAGTCAGCTTACGAGGGCAAATTTCAGTCCAAGAAGTGAGAAATGAGAAACTGAAATGTTTGTGTTTTATTGTTTAATACAACTTACTTCTCGGTGGACCCACTTTCATCAAACACAATGATTTCATCAACATTGAACACCACTGCTGCTCGTGCAATCTGTAAGTTAATCAAGTCTAATTTACTGCTTTATTGCATAGGATTTGTCTGTTATCACATGGGCAAACAGGGTAGATTCAGATCAGCTGGCACATTAGTGATGTTTGATCAGTATCTACTCTGTTTGCTTGTTTTTATTTGTTAGATTATTTCTTACTAAGAACCAATATGTGAACATTCTGACCAGATGGCACAGATGTGCTGGCCGAATTGGAGATCTACATTGTTTGCACATCAAATAAACCCTGTATATATGGAGCAAATGGTTAATAGTTCATACCATAAAAACTTTACATATAATAACAAGCAAACTTGCAAACTATCTTTGTTCTATAAAAAGTCAAAAAAACTTGTAAATATCAATGGTTGGGGCACAATCACTTTGTCTTAAAAAACTACAAACTTTAAAGCACTTGCATTATATACACCATTGTTTCTTTGTTATTACTTTAACTATTTCATTTCTAACACAAAATAACTGGGCCAACTAGAAAATACCTTGTAAAGTGCATTTTGGGAAATATTTTACGCACAAACAAGAAAATGTCATCAGAAAATGATTTCTGTAGACTTTATGTTTCAATTTAACCCTTTCCTCCATATATACACATTTTAACACATGTGCAACCAGTGTAGACCCAGATCAGGATCTGCACTGGTTGCATTTTGGTCAGAAATAACCTAATGAATCAAAAAGCAAACAGTTTAGATCCTGATCAGACAGCACAGATGTTCCAGCTGATCTGGATCTAAACTGTTCACCTACGCAATAAAGGTGTGTCTATGGAGGAAAGGGTTAAAAATATATTATAAAAACAAAGAAGAAAGCTCTTGGAACTGTCTGCTGATGAAAGAACTATACCTGTCCTGCTAGATAGGTTCTAAGCTCTGGAGATTGTGCATTGTCCAGGATGGAACCAGGTAGAGCAATAGACATTGTGTACGGTCTACCTGTGAACAAAATCAGAACACTTTCAGCCTAGTACATCCTGGTGCATGCTGGTATAATGTGTATTCAATAATATTTGGGGGTACCAATTTTTGTTGATTTCATGGACACATCTTTCCGTGAATTTAAATTCTTCACAATAAATAAAGCTGAACATCACAAATTTCTGAATTTACGAAAATGCTGCTTCTATAAAAACCACTTAGTTTTATGCCCACAGATATAACTGTAACCACAGTATACTGGTTCTGTAATATAGTTGTGACACTTATCTCTGTGATGTCAAAACTCTCATTTCCACGGACTGGCACACCCTTTTAGCTAATTTTTTGTGTGACATTAAATTGACAAAAAACTGTAGTCTGCAAACAACACTAGGAAAAAAGGCAATTGAATAATCTGAAAATAAATATGCTACTTTTATTCCCCAAATATCAACCACCTTCCAACACCATACCCCAATCTAAGGACAATGGTTTTCCAAAGAAAACCTGGTTAAAAACATTAAGGTTTTAATTATGAATCCAATAACCAACAAACCTAATCTTTCCTGCACCTCTTCTTCAGCATCTTTCTTTTTCTTTACTTCCTCTTCTTGTCTCTCCATCTTTCTCTTCTTCTCGAGCTGTTTCAAGAGCTTCTCTTCTTTCCATTGTCTCTTTTCAGCTTTTCCTGAAGATTAAAAGAGTTCCTAAATGATTGTATAACCCTTTCCTCCACAGATAAACCTTTATTGTGTGGGCAAACAGTTTAGGTCCAGATCATCCGGCACATCCGTACCGTCTAATCAGGATCTAAACTGTTCGCTTTTTGATGTGTTATGTTATTCCTGATTAAAATGCAACCAGTGCAGATCCTGATCAGATGGCACGGATGTGCTGGCTGATCTGGATCTACAGAGGTTGCACGTGCGTAAAAATGCGTATATATGGAGGAAAGGGTTAATAGGGCACACAAACATGAAGATCTAGTGATTATTTTAAGAGAGAGGAAAAAGAGAGTGGGAGGGACTTAGAGAGATCTTGGAGCTTGTTTTTTCAAATATCAGTCTGATTGAGATCAACCGTGAGTCTCTCTTGGTTCCTGTTGTTCAATGATTTTAACATTTAACCTCTGGCGCAAACCCAAACTTTACTGTATACATGTAACATGCCATCTTATGATGATATACATGTAGTTACAAGCTGGATAGATGGATACATGCTTGCACAGACACACAAACATACAACTGCCAGACTGAAAGTAGAATGTGTGCACTGATGGATATTAAATGTAGCTACAGTTGTTGATGACTGTGTTGCTCACTGCAAGCCAGCACAAAAAAGTTAACAAATATCAGAAAATTTAAGGGCATTAACTTATACACAAATTTTTTTTTTACATTATTTACATTCTCTCGTGGACTGAGTAAAATATGAGAACACATGGAAGATTACATCATACTGGAAATAAAAATATTTTAGAACTTACGCTGCTCTTTCCATTTCTTTAGTTCTCTTGGCTGTAAAAACAAGAGTAGTAGTCTTACAAAAATGTATACATGAAGCAAATAAAGTATTCTTTATAATTTTCTACCACACTGGAAAGCATTTGAATCCTTTACTGGATCTGCACTGGTTGCATCTAGGTCAGAAATAAATTAATCACAATGCGAACAGTGTAGATCTTAATCAGAGTATGATATGCTGACTGATCTGGATCTACAGTGTTCAACCATGTGATAAAGGCAGATCTATGGAGTAAAAGGTTACAGCAGCCAAAGCCACCATATAATAAGAGACTAATTGGTGGTGCATTAATATCTTAAGGAATTCATAATATCTGTCACAAATCAAACTACTTATATTTAAAGAATTAACTATTTCTAAATTTAGATTACTGTGTACAGAGAACTGATCTTATTTCTTAATTGGCAGTGGCTAGAGGTCCAGTAACTGGACCCCTTAACAGCTCTATGAGGGCTGGCTAGAAGTCCAGTAATCAAAAAATAATAGATTAATGAACAATTTAAACAATCATGTATGTTATTATAATTATAATAAATATACAAGATGATAAATACTTACAATTTTGTTTTTACTGAGCATTTAAATACCTTGTTCAATTTTCGTTCCAAATTCACTGAAAGTTGATAATTGCTCGCCTACTGCGAAAGACAGTCGGGGAAGCCATTATAAAATGCAGAATTCTTAAAAAATGGTTTTACAAGATCTTGATTTTGTCATTATAGACAGTTGAAATTTAAGCCAATCTGCATGGACTTCGAAGATCAATATGTAACAAAAAGGCTGACAATGCCAGGATCGTATGCGCATCTAATGAGTTACTGCTACAATTATATCACAACAGTATTCATGCTTTGTCGCTTGTACTTAGAAACTAACTTTTAATGATGATGAATTGTAGACAATTATAGTTGCATTGATGACATTCTTTTTTGTACCGACATGAAAGCAATTAGCTGCATTGTTATTCTTTTTATTATTATTTATGGGTTGCTCATGGTTTCTCATGGCAAAAATTGCCAAAATCAAATAAAATATAGACATCAATCCATAGAATCTAATATGTCAGCATATATGATAATATACTTCTTTAAGGAGAAGATTGCGTTTTCGGATTGCTTCAGCGATTTCCACCTGAAATATACCTAGATTTTGGAATGTGTCATGTAGGTTTCAAATTCTCCATCTGGTATATTTATTATAATAACATATATGATTGTTGAAATCGTTCATTAATCTATTATTTATTTATTACCAGACCTCTAGCCAGCCCTCTGGGTCTAGGGGTCCGGTTACCAGATCTCTGGCCACTGTCTTCTTTATTTCCTGGCCAATGATCAATGGAAATCAACAGAGGACATATCAAGATTAGTCAATTTTTGTTGAGTTGCTTTCTTGTTAGAACTGTGTTTAAATTTACACTTTAAAAAATGGAAGTTTTGTTGATTCCTTTCTCCAGCATATATAGTCTGAAGGTAAGTTTTAGAAAACTTGGTATTTTATAGTAAATCCGGTTCTTTCAAAACAAAAATGATGTGTTTATCCAGTGTAGAACCTAAAAATGATATTTTATCGGGGACAGGGTTGTCCAGTTTATAAATTTTTTTTTTGAGAAAACAGGGTTCGTCTCCAAAGCCCCAGTATCAGGTCTAGGAAACGTCTGTTTTTACAGACTGTAAATTTACAGACTTTTAGTTTATTTATAGATAAATATAATATAATATCGGTAAATTTATGGAAAAGGGTGGTTTCAAAAGGTGTCAAATAATTAACTCTTGTGGGATAAAAATGAATGAAAATCTACACATAGATTTGTATTTTTTATAGTAAATCAATTTCACTTTCTTTTTAAAGATCATTATTATGTTCAGATGATTGTGTGGAATGTTGTTAGATCATTGATGTCCATGTTGGGAAAAAAATAGCAGTGAAAACAAACTTCATTTTTTTTTGTTTATGTCCTATGCCATGCTCTTTGCTATCAGAATGAAGGGGCAACCAAGTCTACACCAATTGCCTTCATGGAGAAACTGACTGGAATCCAACCACTTCATGAAAGAAGACAAACCAAAGTTCTTCTCCAGGCAAACAAGTACAAGTCGCTCCCAGATCACCCCATTAGGAACAGGCTTGAGGGATTCACCAAGAACCGCCTTAAGCGCTCCAGCTTTGTACATGAAGCAAAGAAGCTGAATAGAGAGTACGCCTCTGAACTAAACATACAGACAATTCCCTTGGGCCGAGCAGACATCACCAACCCTACAGCCAATGACCTGTCTGCAGTGAAAGTGGCACTTGCTATTCCTGGACTTGAAATGGGGAAAAAAAGAAAATGAGACCATCCGTAGAAGTCTGACACTTGCGACTATCTACGCAGACTATCCTTTAGACAGATGGACCCATGTATATACAGATGGGTCAGCCACTAGAGCTATTAAGGATGGAGGTGCTGGTATTCATATAACATTCCCGTCAGGCCAGAAATCAGCCCATTACATTGCCACTGGGAAATACTGTAGCAACTACAGAGCAGAGACTGAAGCGCTCATGAAGGCAGTCTCTCTGACTGAAGACTCAGCAGAAGAGGTAACCTCTGTAGTCTTTCTCACAGACGCAAGATCAGTTCTGGAGGCTCTGCAAAGCAACAATGTTCCTGAACTATCACAAGCCGTGAACAAGCTTGGGTCTTCCCGCAATGTTGCCCTTCAGTGGATACCATCTCACTGTGGAGTGCCCGGAAATGAGAAGGCTGACAAGCTGGCTAGGTTAGGAGCCCAGTTAGAGCAACCAGATAACCAGGTGACATACAAGGAGAAAGCCACCATCATTAAGGCTCTCACAAAGACCAGACAGGAAGCAGATGCCTACCACATGTTAAACAGACCAGAGCAGGTGGTGATGGTGAGGCTACGCTCAGGGCATAACAGACTGAATGCACACGTGTAGGAAGTATAAATTGGTGCCATCCCCAATATGTCCCTGCGGAGAAGAGGACCAGACTGCAGAGCACATCCTCCAACGATGTAAACGATACGACCAGGAGAGAGAAGCAACGTGGCCACAAGGTGCAACAATCCAGCAGAAACTGTATGGAGATGTTGACGACCTACGGAGGACCACAACTTTCATCGCGGATGCTGGAGTGGTTGTGTAGAGCGAACGCCAAGAAGAAGATCAGAATGAAGTAGTTCCCCAGCTGGGGGCAAACCAATCATCCCCCAGCGGGACACCCACCTAGGCACTGACCAAGCAAACAGTTGCTTAACTAGTTTTGACAGTCTGTACACTTAAACAATGTCACTGAAAAGCTAGCTCAACAGCAAGGCTGTTGGAAGTGACCTTGTGCTGCTGGCACTACACTCTCCCTTCTTTTATCTTTCGGAGCTTAGGGATCAACCGCACAGACCCGTGGACTGCAGTTTCAAGCTTACAATCACATGGGCTTGTCAATCACTCCAGGCACTGACCAAGCAAACAGTTGCTTAACTAGTTTTGCCAGTCGGTACACTTAAATCACATCGCTGAAAAGCTAGCTCAACAGCGAGTGTTGGAAGTGACCTTATGCTGCCGGCACTAGAGAATAAACAAAAATGCTTTAGATTTGTGAATTTTTTAGATGTGTTTACTTTTGTATCAACCCTTGTCCATAAATTTACTGATATATTTATCTGTAAATAAACAGTAAATTTACAGTCTGTGTACATATTATGGTCAGACAACATTGTGGAAATGAAATCGACACTCACATTTGTGGGTGGCTCTTTGACAGGCCTTATATAAGTGTTAGTTGTGCTCATGTTCAAAATATTTTGAAAACGAACAGTTTTCGGTGCTTATTTTCCCACAAACACGTTTCTTTTCCCCAATTTTCTTTATCAATATCATACGGCGCTTTTCAAGAGCGTCTTTCTGACATGGATGGTTTGGGTTAAAAACCCAACCTCAGACCCTGACGTATTCCGGAAACTAGACTCTTACTCTGTCATTATCACAAAAGGATTACAGTCAAATAGGCCACAAGTCATATAGGCCACAAGTCAAATAGGCCACAAAAAAGTCAAATGGGCCACACTTTATTTTGAAAAAGTCAAATAGGCCACAAAAATAGGCCACATTCCTATTGTGTTTATATAGACATTATTTTTTAGTCAGTTTATGATGTTTTATAACATATTTTATAAAATATTTTTTAACAAGTTGCTTCATTGATTAGGCATTTTGTACAAAGCAATAGGTGCTTTTTCGGATTTAGTCCAAAACCATCATGACCGAACACATGGGGAAAAAATGACAAAATATTGCAACAAAAGAAAAGAACATAATTATTTCTTTTTGTGATAGTAATTTATACCAAAAATATAAACATAAAGAATACACAGAGAATCGGATATCAATGCAGTTGCAAAATAGGCAGTGTATTTTGCATGGTCCGACATCAGGGCTTTTTGGTCGATTTTATTGCCCATATATATACGATCATATTCACAATGGCAAAACGTATTATATTTTTTCCAATAAGTGAAATCAAAATCCCAACTGAATCAATACAAAAATGTCTGAAATACAAAAACCCACATTATCTGTGTCAATCATTAATAAAATATTATAACTAGTTAGCTAATTATGAATCATTTAGTTCATTAATCCAGAAATTATTGATAATATTAGATATATGTAAAACTTATTACCAAATGATGAAAAAAATCCCAATTTCTGGCAAAATGATGCAAAATTTCTCAATTCCTGGGGTATGGGTCATATTTCCAAAACAATAAAAAAAATGCAGACATGTAACTTGAATTAGAAATACATTTAATTGTTTATTTAATATGACACCTTTGATTATATTAGTACCTCTGACTATTACTGCAAGAGTTGTAAATTAAGATTCTTTTATAACAATGTGACACCCTGACAAAACTGATTTAATCAACACCTTGGGTAATGACAGTGTAGAGAACTGATTAAGATTATTACACAAAATAATTTACTTTTTGATGGCAGTCAAGTTTGTAAAGCAAAAATAACAGTCAGATGATGTCTTTATTTGTTCTAGAGTTTCAGGATGACAAGAAGAATTTTAAAAATCAATTTAAAAATGAAACTATTAAAAAAACCTACTACCAGTACTGCCTACTAAAGAGATCAACTTCATTCAATTAAACCCAGAACTGAAAACTTAAAAATTTCTAGTTAACATCATGCATCTTGAGCGAATCACAATATCTCATTAGCTGACAACATTTACATTGAGTTGATGCAACCTCTAACAAATCGTGATAGTTTAATAATTTTGCAGGTTATAACCTCCTTCATGGATACAATTTGCACCCGAGAAATAAACAAGATGTTATTAATTCGCATTATAAAGTTCTGATATTTTATCCTTAATTGTTAATCATTTTTACTGGCTGTAAATCTTACTCTGACTTAATTATTGATTGTTTTAACACCATTTATACACTGAAAACACATTCTAAACATTCTCTAACATCTAAACATTTCTTAATTACATCAACTAAAAAAATCTTTTTCTTATGTAAAAAAATATTTGTGGCCTATTTGACTTTTTTGTGGCCTATTTGACTTTTTTGTGGCCTATTTGACTTGGAAAATAAAATGTGTGGCCTATTTGACTTTTTTTCTGTGGCCCATTTGACTTTTTTGTGGCCTATATGACTTGTGGCCTATTTGACTTGTGGCCTATTTGACTTGATACCATCACAAAATAATGAAGTACAGACATGCGCAGTGAAACAGTCAATCCGGAAACTTGCATTAGAGTGCGCAGTGAAACAGTCAAGTAACTTTAAACAGGTACAAATCTTTAAAGATCAATTACGAATAATGAACTAAACTAAAATTATAATTCAATACTTAATAACAATATTTTGTCTTTGGCCGATTATCAATTCATTTGACACACTTATATCGTTGAAAACAAACAAAAGATATACTGAAATGTGCAAATCAGGAATCCACAGCCCCTTACAAAGCCAAAAAGCAAAGCGAAAAAAATGTAGGTTTTTATAAAGTTATAAATTTCAAAATATACAGATTTTTATCAATAAGTCTCCTCTTTAAAATAGTTTGGTCTAAATGGTCCCTTGCATTTTAAATGATATAGCCTTAAGTCAAAACATCGAGAAGTTTACTTAGAAATTATACTGAGTAATTTTTTTTAATAAAAACAAAGTAAATAAATATAAATTAATTAATTTTCATGTTTTTAAGTGTTACGGCTTTTTTATTAACAGTCTGAAAAATGACGTCGGGATATAACGGTAATGTTGATACAGTCAATTAATCAGTTACGGCATTCAATTATTTTCGGCATATTTTATAAAAAGGTGAAATATGCATATCAGGAATCGCCACATTCAGAAAAAACAGCCTCCCCACACAGTCAAGAAGAAGAGAGGGGGATAGAGCATGGTTAATAAAATGATCAGTTTCAAAAAAGACACCACTAACAATAAACAAAAATGAGAACCCGAGCCTAGGGGTTACCGCCTTGGAACGGTCAGTGGCAAATCAAATTGCCACTGGGGGTTTGAACCAGGTTCTAGGGTGCACCAACCTCACACTTGCCACAACAGGTTAAGTTAAAAATTGAAAATTTGTTAAGAAGTCATTGTGTTATAACAAAAAAGTTTAATTTAGAGTAATGCTGCTGGCATGCACAATCATTCTAAAGCGACTTGACAACGAAACAGATCTTTGATGGTGTTTTTCCTAACTGTACTTTTTGTGGTTCAGTTTCCTAAAAAGGTATAAAGTTCCTGACTCATTCCTGACTCATTATATATACAGATGGTCCGTATTGTACATAAATCTGGTCCCTAATGTCTTTAAATGGTCCGTAATGTCCAAAAATCTGGTCAAGGGTTTTAAAACGATTAATCTGGAATTTAAATTTTGTAAGCAACTCACAAAGTTATAACAATAAAAGCTGAGCATAATTGAGAGAAAAAATATCCCAAATTATGGTTTTTCGAAAGGAAGGATGGGAAGTGTCCGGACCCGGACCCGGGGACACTTCCTTTTCGAAATGTAATACACTTTCAAAGGCAGCGATTCCAATTAACTAGGTATTTCCTCTCGGAATTTAAGGCAATATGTATAGTAACTATAATACACCTCACTGTAATATACATTAAGTTATTTTTTCTCGTTTAGGGCAAAACCATTCTTTTATTTGGGGACCATACGCCGCTGAACATGGAATGGTATTAATCTGAAAATACCGCATTGAAGGTTCCATTTTCACCGCCATATGCACATCATCGTTTGGGATGGTCGAAATTGTACTGTTGATTGGTGTAAATATTGAGTTGCGCTCAACCCGGGGCTAGGCGGCGTAGGCGGTAATATACATTTCCATTACTGTCCATGAACAGGCTCAATCAAACCGAGCCTGCAATATTTTCATATTTGTTGTGTTCGATGGCTTTCAAAGTTCCCTTTTCATCTATTACTATTACTCCTTTATAATAAGCGCTTAAAAAATTAAAATAAGTTGTTGTAAAACACTTACAAATTATCATCCAAAATAGCAGACTTTCGTTTACAAAATGCATGGTAAGGTGCATGGCGATTACCCGCTCTGTATAGCGGAAACCTTATGACACTTTTTGAGAGTCTATACACGGAACGATACGGCCTTGGGCAAAATTTACCTCACTCGTAGTAGTGACCTTGGCATTGAGTTGCCGAAGAGTAATATTTTTATTTTATATCATTCAATATTTATCCGATAATGTAAAACCGAGCGCTGATCATTCATTTTAATCAATGCTGCAAAGCGTCAAGCTTTATTTCTCTCAAATATCCGAAATACAGAAATAACGGATTAGGTTCAGAAGGCCTAGAACCACTTTTGGCAAGTTTTGCTCCAAGACCAAAACAATTTAGCCGAAAATTTACCGATAAACTGTAAATTTCATAGTTTATCAGTATCAAAGGCTGAGAAAAATGTGCAACCAGGCCAAGATTAGAACTAGTGAGCCCTTAGATACTTGGATTACTGTAATTTCGCCTTTTAAGTGCAGTCCCCCACCCACCCAAAACATAACAAAACATGTCAGCATTTCTTATATGTCAAACACCTCTCAAAATTTGCAAATAGGCGCTGTTTGCCATGTCAAAAAGAAGATGTATATATAAAGGATTACACTCGTAATAAAAAGTCTTCACAAAACTTTGTAAGAATGCTTATGGATTTCACAGTTAACTGTTAAATGATAACATGCCAGATTACACCTTTCACTGTGGAGTTGTGTAATTGCGTATACTTTTCTAAATTAGCTTTGTCTGTCTTATAATTATTATATATTTTGGCAGTTGATATTGTGTTTATTACATATTCAGATCACTGAAATGGATTACAGTCAAAACGGCCTCGGGTTAACCGGCCTCACTTTCAAAAAATTATTGGTTAAAACAGCCTCACTATTTTTTATGTGTTAACCCATGTTTTAACATATTGTAGTGTACTGATGGAAAGAGAGAAATATGTACGTCGAAAGGACATGCCATAATTGTTGCCTGTATCATATTTCTCGTGTGCGCATTTTTAAATGATTTTTGTGTTGTTTAAATTTTGTTAATTTACGTTAATAGAATCAGAATTTTTTATTTAATTATTTTTCTATACTGTTCTAACGTGCGTTAATAAATGCAAAATAAAGATGCATTAATTACATTTATGTGTGCAAAGTTTCATTAAACGGCATTTCACCATTACAGAGATTTTGATGTTTTTTTTTTATTTTACTGAATCAGATGTAAGTGCAATGAGGACTCAAGACGGCCCTTAATACAGAAAACATTTCAAGCAGAATACTGGAGAAATTGCAAATAAAATATAAGCATTGAATAATTGAAATTAAGTTATTTTCAGTGTAAATTAAAACTAGGTAATTATGATGTTACCTCCAATGTGCATTGTTAAATAAGACTTTCACACCTGCTCAACATGACACCATTATTTTTGGGACAGACTGACAAATGAGAATATCCTGTCAATTAACATTAACAGGTGGTGTTCAAAATTGTATCACACAGTGTGATTTTAGCAAATTGATGGTGGTTAAAATTAAGAAAAGTTATTAAATAAAATTAACAAAATTGGTAACTTATACCCAATGTGATAATACCTATGCAATGTCCTTTCTTCCAGTTTTCTTACAACATTGCTCTTTACACTGTGCAGTCAAACATTATTTTCATGGAAACCAATATGAAATATGCATGAAAATGTAACAATTATTCTAAATCATTTACTAAATAAACGAATTGCAAAGTATTTACCTAATTAATTTCAACTGATGCGGAATTAGTGATGTGAAAATAAAAGAAATATCAAGACTACTGATACCTACGATTTTAACTCTTTTTTCCTTACCCTTTTCATTAACAAAAACATAGCTCTAGTTCAGAAGCAGACTGCTTTTTTATTTTCTTATATTTTTTTTTAATTTAATGACATACTTCTATTATCACTTATGTTATTTCATCCCATTGTTTTTATTGTCATTATCACTATCAATATTATTATTGTTTAGTAGTTTAGTGTAAATTACTGTTAACAATTATGAAATATTAACAGGATTAGATTAGGTTTTCCTTAAAACATGAAGCATGCTGTTTTTCAAAGACATTTAATACAATTAACGAAAATTTAACCCTTTCCTGTACAGATCCACCTTTATTGCTAGGGCGAACAGTTTAGATCCAGATCAGCCGGCACATCCGTGCCGTCTGATCAGGATCTAAACTGTTCGCTTTTTGATTCATTAGGTTATTTCTGACCAAAATGCGACCAGTGCAGATCCTGATCAGACGGCACGGATGTGCCGGCTGATCTGGATCTACACTGGTTGCACATGCGTAAAAATGTGTATCTGTACAGGAAAGGGTTAATTAATAATTATTATAGACACCTGCACAAAATGGTATGATAATCAAATATTGTCAATCAAGGATGCGAGGTGGTAGATTAAAGATTGTGAAATTAAGGGATCTACGACAATTTGTCGGAAGACACATGATAGAATACGACAATTCATAAAATAAACATCTGGTCGAATAGACAATTGATAGATTATGACAAAATGTCGAAAAATATTTTAACCTGCGACACTTGCCCGAATTATTGTGATGAGTGTTTTGTTTGGACCAAGTGTCACGTTTATTTTCAATTGCATATCAAACGTGGTTTTCCGGATTGTAGATTCCAGGAGAAGAAAACCAGAGAAATACTTATAATAATTTTTTTAAGGACTTTGGATCTTGACCAATACTGATGGGTATTGCATACAACTTCGCCTACTAGAAAAAGTTTGTCTGATTAAAATATTTTCTTTTAATAAACATAGATCAATCAAACTAATTTCAAAGATCAATTTATACCCCGCTTATTTTCAATTTTGGGAGTTTTCGAACACTCGTCGAAAATATTTGACAAAATTCCACAGAAATACAATTCTATCAACTGTCCTTTCTTTAAACTGTCGCATTCTACCACATGACCTTTCTGTCAATTGTCGTATTCTATTAAGTGTCTTTCGACGAATTGTCGTGCACCGGAAATTAAGACTGAATACTGGATGTCTTTTTCAATGCACAATATGCATTAATTTTATATTTGCCATTGTTTTTGATAAAAAGAAAACAAGTATTAATTACTAAGTTTGACCAATCACTGAATAAATGAACTTGTATAGAAAGAACAAACCACAAATTGACATGTACTTAACAAGAGTATTAAAGCATTATAAAAGATCCATAATTATTTTTATTTTACTAATATAATATTTAAAATTTATTTAAAAAATGAGGCTGTTTTGACCAAAAGTGAGGCTGTTTTAACTAAAAGCGAGGCCGTTTTGACTAAAAGTGAGGGCGTTTTAACAAAAAAAATGTGAGGCCGTTTGACCAAATAGTGAGGCTGTTTTAACCAAAATGAGGCCGTTTTAACCAGCACCCACTGAAATGATCAGTTGTTCTCATGCACGTTACACTGATCTTTTAACTGTAAAATGTTTTCAGTAAAACATCCCGGAGTTAAACCTTTTTCTTCTTTTCAGAAACTATGTGTAGTTGTTAGATGACCTGAAAATCAAAAATTGACCGTCCAGTGAAAAGGTTCAAGATGGCATCCGATATGTTGGAGAGTCCAGTGGGGGACACTGATCCCATGTTTGTCACCGTTAAAAAAGGCCAAGGTTTGTACAGTCGTAGATATATTTAAAGTTCAAGGTCATTGCAGCCCAGGTATGTGCTACTCGTCTTAGTACTTACTCGAGTACATGTACCAGTTTTGTTTTAGTACTCAGAAGGACTCAGTACTACTTGTCTTTTGAGTACAGGTACTTGTAGGTACTCGAGTATTGAAGCATAATGGTCGGTACTTAACGCATATTTTATTATTGATCTCTTTGGTACTTCTAGAATTGAAATGCCCCTTGTAATGAAATAAGGATATAGAGTGAATAGTATAATTTTTCATTTAAACCACATATTGGACAGAAAAATTAACCCTTTCCTCCATAGATACACCTTTATTGCCAGGGCGAACAGTTTAGATCCAGATCAGCTGGCACATCCGTGCCGTCTGATCAGGATCTAAACTGTTCACTTTTTAATTTGTTATCTCTGACCAAAATACAGATAACATAGACCCTGTGTGCCTTTAAGTTGCCAGTTCTTTAAGCAATATCAGAAATTAAACGTTAAGTCATAATTTTATATAACACATAATATCTAACAGTTATAAGAACAATTATGGTATTGTCACCTTTTACAAACATTATGTTTATAGAATTTTGAAGTGGCACTTTAAATGGTATATGAGCAGAGAAACTTGCTCGAGATCTGTAAAGAGCGGATCATTAGCTCAGTGGTTATCACTTCTGACTCTTGAGTCAAGGGATTGCTGGTTCGAACCCCCACTACTCCAACTAAAATTACTAACAGTCTTTCGGAAGAGACTTTAAACCGAGGTCCAGTGTAGTGGTGCTATACACTGTGCACTTAAAAGAACCAGGGACGATTCTGGAATTGGAGAGTCGTCTGTATCTTGCACTATCCTCCAAAAAATGACTAACACTCTTCTGGAGGCGTCGCTTGGGCTTCTGGTAGCAACAATATTAATCTAAATGCAACAAGATCTGTAGGCCACTGATGTTTTTTGTAAATCTGTAGAGTAACACCCCAGTCTTACATTTATCAATGTTTTTCAATAAGTTACTTGATGGGCCTACCAACTTTTAGTTCAGATTTAGTCCTATTTGAGTATTTGGAAAACAGTGTCGCTGTCATTATTCCTTATCATGGTTTCATTAAGGTGAAGTGTTGACCATCAAATCAAAGTTGCTTTGTTTTGATCTTATTAAGTGCAATGTTGTGTTTGTCAACAATTTTAATTATTTTGTCCTCATAAGGAAACTAGGAAATTTCACTGCTAATGTAAAAAAGTTGATGATGCTTTCAAAATGTTCCTTTGTACAGGAAAAACATGGGAGGAGTTAAAGACAGTTGTCAGGGATACGAGGAAGCTGGTGAGTGCGCTGGCCAGTCGTGTTCCATCTAACTTCCAGTTCAGAACACAGAACACACCTAACGGACCAATCACAAGGTAGCTACTGTATACTTCTATCTGACCAATCAGATCACTAGTTATTAACCTTACTATTCTTATGGGCCAATAACAATTTAGCTTATGCCATTGCACTTCTCATAGACCAATCATGTATTAGCTTATTTGTAATGTGACGAGGCCACCTAAATTAATCACATACATGTACATGTAGCTTAATATGTTGATTGAATGATACTTAAAATGATTGTACATATTCATACACCTCAACGACTGGTACTGTTATTTCTAGTTAAAATTTGAAGATTTGATGAAGTTAATGCACAAGTAATTATCTGCTATAAATACAGCTATTAAAAGGACTATATTTCAACAGGTAACATATATTTCTTATGTATATGTTACCTTTTAAAATGATAACATTTGCCAAAACATGAATTTATCAGAGATAAAATGAAAGTTACATGTATTGAATTACAGACTGTATTTCCTGGATATCCCCCCTAAGCAGAGAGAGTCCACGTTGATGTATGTAAATGTTCCCACCTCACCTATGAGTATTACGCCGATGCTGACATGGTGCTGTCTTCTAGAATCCTTCACGTCCCAGCTGTCAAACCGAGGCCAGATGTCGCGGGAAGAACAGTTACTTCGGGAGAGGAAAAGGTAGTGGTAAAAAAAGTTTCCCTTTGAAGTTGCCTTTCAGTGTGGCATCATTAAATTTTATGGGGATGAAATTATGTTCAAAAGGCAAAAATGACATTTTCGCATTTTCATTGTTCTCATAAGATAAGATGTTGAATCGTTCGATTTTCCTAATTTTTTTTTGTGCAGTCTCCAAGCAAAAGGACAAATATGTAGGTGATATGGAACTATGATATCTCAACTTCTTAGAACATGCTAGACAGATTAATAAGTTTACTCAAACTGCATCAATATGAAGCAGGTCAAAGCCAGGGAAGTTTGGTTTGTTGAAAGCTCCTGACATCTTCTTTTGAATGTCCAAACCATTGACTTCTATTTAATTCAGTCACTGTGGTACAGATATGTTGCCTAAGGTATCACTTTATTTTGCCTAAGTTTGGAAGTTCATCCTATGAGTTAAAGCAATGTTCTGTAAGTTAGAATGGCCTTTGTTCTGGCCTGTGTTCTTGGACAGTTCTATTTGGAATCACCTCATATGAGATGAATGTCTGTTGTGTCTTTTAAAATGATATTTTTGGATCTCTCTCCTGTATTTTGTGATGGAAGTATTTGTACTCATATCCTTTAAGATAAATGTCTGATGTGTATTGTAGGATGGGGTAAGTGTAGTCTCATTCATTAAGATGAATCTCAGTCCTTTATTGAAGAATAGGGTATTTGCAATCGCATTTCATGAGACGAATTTCTCTCCAGTGTATTAGGATGTGCCTATTTTGAAATAATATTATCGAATGAAAAGAATTTTCTGTCTGGTGGGATGGGACTATTTCAAATAATATCTAATCAAAGCATGTTCTGTGTTGTAGGATGGGCACGTTTGGAATCACGTCGTATGAGATGACAGATTCGGGGAAGATAGTGTTTCCAGCTTGTAACAGCCTGTTTACATGTTCAGATGAAAATCTTGCGGTAAGCATTCATGTGATGTCTTTAAAGGCTGGGCCCAACACTGAAGACCTGGGCCCAAGATTATAAAACTAAGTTTTGAGATCAGTCTCAAATCTCAAGGATCTGATTGGCTGAAATGGCGACTTGTCGCCATTTCAGCCAATCAGATGCTTGAGATTTGAGACTGAACTCCAGATTTAGTTTTATGATCTTGGGCACAGTTTTAGATCTGATTGGCTGAAATGGAGACAAGTTTCCATTTTAGCTAATCAGAGCTAAGATTAAATACTGGTCTCCAATATGAATTTTATGATCTTTGACCCGACTTTTGTTATTTAGCAAAGAATGTTAATCAATCTTTATGAATATTCAATTGTGAAACATCACTGTGAGTTCTATAAAGTACAACAGCCTTTATATTCAAAGAGCCAAACTTTTTATTATTTTTTACAAAAATCTTATTATACAAAAGGCTTAAGTTTCTACTTGAATGTGTAGTTGTTCTAAAAATGTCATTATTGTCATGAATCTTGGCTTGCACACATTATATTGATGGAAATTTGGTGGTAAAACATTTGTTTTTGTTTTGATATTGTAGTCAGTGGATCCCATTTTCCCACAGAACATTGATACCAACTTGACAGGTGCAAGAATGGATCCCCAGATCTGTCCCAGCAACTCGGACCTTGTTGCCTTCATCCACAGCAATGACTTATGGGTAGTCAATACTCGTACTGCACAAGAAGTTCGGCTCACACACTGTAATAAAGGTATTGATCAAGTCTCATGCTTGGCTTTAGGAAGAAGTTTGGAGGGGATTTAAGTGAAGATGTAGGGTGTCAGGGCTTCCAACATTGGGTAGTTGGACTTAAAGTGTAGATATAGGGGGTAGGGGTGTATAGGCTTTATATGTAAATGGATTGGCATTAAGTGTAGGTAATGGGATTTGGGGCTTCTAATATTGGGTGGATGGTCTTTAAGTGTAGATTTAGTTGTAGGGGTATCTAAAAATGAGTGGATGGTCTTTAAGTGTTATGTTTGGGTTAGGGGTTTTCAATGTAGTGTAGTTGTAGGGAGTAGGGGCCTTTAACATTGGATGGATTACTTTAGACCCTTTTGTTATGATGAAACTTGGTGGAAATAGTTCTGATGTAGAATCAGTCTCTAATGCTCTGCAGTTATTGTTTCAATTAATGATATTTTGCATGACAAGCAACTGTGCTTTTCGTGTAAATATATACAAGTAATGGCTGAAGAAATGAAAGCTTAAAAGGAATTAAATCCAAACTTAAGTCAACTTTATTTAGTACTGTGCTATCAGTAACTTAATTTAGTTTAAACTTATTTATTTTACATCGATTGTGAAACAAGTTATTCCAACTTATATTAATCACGTTCGATGACTGCTTCCTGGGTTTCCAACCAGTACTTGCGCCGAATGTGGATTGAGGAAACTACAGATGAACCTCATCCCTGGTTGGATTCGAACCCGCAGTCTGCGGATCTGGAGTCCGACGCTCTACCCCTAAACCACTGATCTTACACAAACTAGTTGTAAATGTCAGTGACTGAGTGTGCTAACAAGCAATATTAAAATAATTATTTGAAGTTGTTTGAAAATAAGTTATTCTTTTTTTGTGTGAAAATCTTCAATCATGTCGAAGTATGTTCAAGGATGGTTAGACATCTATATTATAGTTCTATTTCTGTGTAAAGGTACTGGATGTCTCAAAGATGACCCGTACAGCTCCGGGGTACCATCGTTTGTTGTACAGGAAGAGTTTGACCGGTACACAGGGTACTGGTGGGAGCCGTGTCAAACTAAAGGTGAAGGTCACAGTACCTACAGAATACTGTATGAAGAGGTAGATGAATCTCAAGTGGATATTTTACAGGTAAAGTAACTCTACCTTGGCTTTTCACCTTTTGAGTCTGGTTATGTCCCCTTCCAAGAAGTGAGGGTATATTGCTTTGCACCTGTCGGTCAATCCATCTGTCTGTAACCAACTTAGTCCGATCAATAACTAGACAACAGTTTTACATACACTCCTCAGATTTGGTAGGGAGGTTTGTCATCACAAGTAGATGACCCATTTTGATTTTAAGATCATTAGGTCAAAGGTCACAGTGACCTTCAATGAAATAACAGAAGATTACTATTCAGTTTGCATTTGGGGGCATATATCTTTTACAAACATCTCTTGTTTATGCAACATATTAGTTTAAAAAATATTTTCCCCAGTAAGGCAGTTTGCTTTGATGGCTATTCTTGTAATTATAATTAATTATGTTTCAGAATTTTTTCTCTATTTTTAATTTAACAAAATTTAAAAGCTTCAGATTTATTAAAAATAAGTACTTCTAGTGGGAATTTCGCAAAATTGAGAATTGTACGTGAACATATTTAGAAAATGGTAATTCACTACTTAACTAACCCATAAGCCATTTTAGCCCCAAAAAACACAGTAAATGCATTAACAGTAAATCATATGTTATTGGTATGAAGTCAGGTGATCTTTGTGGATCTAAGTAATCAATCCAATATTTTATATGACAAGGTTGTTGGTTACCTTTTTTCATCGGAAAAAGTTGTTGGTAACCACATGTTTTTCAAGGAAATTAATGTTTATACCAAATTGATTTGTAATTCTCTATAAAACAGGATGGGAAATGACAGAGTTTGTAAGCGTGGTTTATTTCCCGAAAGAGAGGCATATATTAATCAAATCCTGTGTCATTTACAGATATATTCCCCTCTAGAAGATATAAGTGTGATTTTCTGTCTGTTTTACAGATATATTCCCCTCTAGAAGATAAAGGTGTGGATGAGTATAGATATCCTCGAGCTGGGAAATCCAATGCCAGAAGCTGTCTCAAACTGGTGGAGTTCTCCCTCAATGCACAAGGCCAGGTATAACTGTAATCCAAGTTCTTTATCCCTTTTATATACACATTTTTACGTGTGTGTGACCAGTGCAGATCCAGATCAGCTGGCACTTCTGTCTGATCAGGATCTGCACTGGCAGCTTTTTGGTCAGAAATAACCTAATAAATCAAATAGCGCACAGATGTGCCGGCTGATCTGGATCTACACTGTTCGCTCATGCCATAAAGGTGTGTATATGTAGGAAAGGGTTGTAGGCTAAACTGACAATAACTGACAGTGAACAGAATTCTCGGACTTGTCACACATGTAATCAAATCCAAGTATATCTAGTCAAGAGTTAACATTGCTGATTTCATTAGTTTATCTCGGTTAACATTTGTCTTTTTAGTCCTGTACATGTTTCCATCTGAGTAGTTGTTAGGTGATGGTTCATTCAACTGTTGATGCACTGTTTAGTGTTATTCTGTATATCCTTAAGTTGGGGTCATGACAATGCTTATTAATTATGTATACATTTCATTGTGAAAACATTTCTTTGGATGTAATGAGTAATAAAATACCAGATTATTTATGAAATAGATGGAAGGATTATGAAAGTCACTGAACACGACAAATATAAAATATTGCAGGCTCGGTTTGATTAAGCCTGTTCATGGGCAGTTATGCAAATGCATATTACTGCCCACGCAGCCTAGCCACGGGTTGAGTGCAACTCAATATTTACTCCAGTAAACAGAACAATTTTGATCCATCCCAAACGATGGTGTGCATATAGCAGTGAACATGGAACCTTCAATGCTGTATGAGGTAATGAGAAAACAATAGATACTTGTCAGCTATTTCCAATAACATGTATAGTAAAAAAATCTAAAATGTCAAAAGAAATATCAATGAACACATCTTATCTTTGACCTGCCCTGTGTAATATTCTATTTTCTTTCAGATATCCGAAGTGCCAGTACACAAATGTTTGTACGAGTCATTGAATGTTATGTTCCCTTCTATGGAATATTTATTAAGGGCTGGATGGACCCCAGATGCTAAATAGTAAGTACTGTACCTTTAAGGTGTTAGATGAAAATGGAACAATGTCAACATTGAAAGTCATCAGAAGTAGGAGGAAGGAAAATATTTGCTGGGCCAAATATAAGACCAGTCTCAAAAGTCTAGCTTCTGATAGGTCAGGTTGGAAACTGGTCTCTGTTTCCAGGGCTTTTTTTCCACTGCCAGGGGAAGGGGCCCAAATGCTTTAATTTTGGGGAAAATAGTGTTGTTTTTTTCCTCAGAAAGGGAATGAAAAAACCTGATACATGTATAGAGTTACTTTTTGGAGAAAACTGCATGATTGTAAAGAAATGCTCGGAGGGGAAAGCACTCATAAACGGCCCCTACTAAAGAAGGAAAAAAAACCTGGTTTCATGCAATCAGCTGGTGGAGATTGGAGACTTGTCTCTGTTAAATGATTTTGGACCCATTTGCTTAAGATTTGTAAATATAAACAATTGGAAAACCACACACACCATGGGTATGGATTTATTATTCTGACTTGTTGTCAGAATCTTGCAGATACACCCTGTACTCTGCTAAAACCATTCATGGGTATAAAATAAAATGGAATGTCTTGACTATACAATTTGTATAAATTAAACAGTCAATAATAATAATTATTACTGGTAAACTAAAAGCATTTATGGTTCTTTAATTCATGTTGTATGATTATGACAATATCTACAAACTGAAGTACCACACAAATATTAATGCATTTGCTGTATTCATGTATACTGTATAGTTATTGGTCTCATAGGTAACAGATGTACATGTATAATAAAATCAATCAATGAGAACTTAATCATGTAATGTTGTATATTTCAGTGTACATTGCCAGCTTTTGAACAGAAAGCAGACACATCTGAGCCTTGTTCTGATTCCTGTAGATTGTTTTGTTGTCTCGAAGGTGTTGGAAGATGTTACCATAGCAACCAAACAGACATTCCCAGTTGTACATGTGATACATGAAGAATCCTCAGAAATTTGGATTAATGTAAGATTTACATATTTTGTTGTACTTCAGTATAATTTTACAGCCTGTGCTTTTCAATTGGTAGGATAAGTGCAATAGGTGGGAAAATAAAAAACAGTAACTCTAACAAAACTGGGAACATATTAAGTACATTAAGTCATGAAATTGGGAATATCAGTGCAGAAAATTCCAAAATTGGGAAAATAGAACTGAATCACACTGCGCACACCAGATCACTTAAGTGTGGTCCAAACATACCTTTTCGACAAATGAGAGATCTCAGGAAATAAATGCTGTTTTTGTATATAATAAATTACTTTATCATTACAGGTACATGATATCCTACATTTCCTGCCCAGCGGGTCCCCAGATGAGGTTAACTTCCTGTGGATGTCAGAGAGATCGGGATTTCGACATCTGTACAAGATATCTTCAAAACTAGAGACACTGAGCAGCCAGCAACAAGCTCTGCTTGATGATTGTAAGCATCTACTGGTACTGTTCTGAGCTGTGTCCAAGACTGGTGACCAGTCTCTAATCTCCAGCACCTGCTTGGTTGAAATTAGGCTAAGTCTTCATAATGACACAAATTAGAGATCTGAGACTGGTCTCCATTCTCACTTAAAATTTATGATCTTGGTCCCAGGTCTTAATCAGATGTTTTAGCCTAACGTTTACCTGCCTTATGAATGAAGAGTGAATAATGCATATCAGGAATGGCCACACTAGAAAAACACAGCCACCACAACCAATAAAGCAGAGGAAAAGAACAAATGCCCCAAACAATTTAAGAAAAAGAGAAACACAGATGCTTGAGATTTGAGACTTTCCATGCTCAGTTTTATAACCTTGGGCACTGCTCACACTGTGCAACTGTGCAGACTGATCTGAGTACACTGGTTACAGATCTGAGTACACTGGTTACGGATCTAATTACACTGGTTACAGATCTGAGTACACTGGTTACAGATCTGAGTACACTGGTTACAGATCTGAGTACACTGGTTACGGATCTGAGTACACTGGTTACAGATCTGAGTACACTGGTTACGGATCTGAGTACACTGGTTACAGATCTGAGTACACTGGTTACAGATCTGAGTACACTGGTTACAGATCTGAGTACACTGGTTACAGATGTGACATAAGCTTTATTTAGTGCTTTAAGGATGAACTCTAAAATCTTACATAAAGATCAAGAAATGCCAGTTTCGGAAAGTTGCAGGCCAGAGAACTGTAACGTCATGGAGAATTCCCTTTAATGCTGGAGTCATGGCACAAAGATAATAAAATAAAAATTCCCATTGTCTGGCATTGTGTGTGTGTTACCATTGGTAACATAGTGATTGTTGTTGTTCTTTCAGATGTGATCAAATGTGAATGTTCCAGTATAATGCCCATCACATCAGGGGACTGGGAAGTCAATCCCAAAGAGGTTGGTTATTATGTTAACCCTTTCCTCCATTTATACACATTTTTATGCATGTGCGACCAGTGTAGATCCAGATCAGCCAGCACATCCATGCCGTCTGATCAGGATCTGCACTGGTCGCATTTAGGACGGAAATAACATAACAAATCATAAAGTGAACAGTGCAGATCCTGATCAGACAGCACGGATGTGCTGGCTGATCTGGATTTAAACTGTTCGCCCATGCAATTTTAAAAGTGTATCTATGGAGGAAAGGGTTAAAGTATCTCATGAGGGACCAGGAAGTTACTGTAAGCCAATAAATATTCTCTTATACAAATGTTCACATTTAGACAAGGTGAAACATATTGCCAAGTATTTATTTCGCATTTATTTGTATTTCTGAAAAGAAAATTAGCAGAAGTACAACATCAGCGTTATTACAATAATACAATTTTCCAAAATCAACTCTTTGCATGTTTTCTCATGACAAGTTTGGCTGTTAAAATAAACTGGTTTTCCTATTAGAAACATATAGTATTTTATATCCAGCAGTGTATGTATTTCTAAAATATCAAATGATTGTTGTAATGGTGGAAAATCAAATGCCAAAATACAGTGTTGGAATATTTGAATACTTTTCTGACCAAATATTATAATATCAGATTTTTTATTTGTTGCCATCTTTAATATTAACGCAAGTTTTGTTAAATGGTGTATTTGAGATTGATATATTGTTTACAGATCTGGGTAGATGAAAGCAGAGAGCTGGTTTACTTTATTGGTCTAAAAGATACACCCCTCGAAACACACCTGTAAGTACACTTGTGCCCAAGATCATTAAACTAAACCTGGAAATTAATTTCAAATCTCAAGTATCTGATTGGCTGAAATGGCAACTGGTCATAACCCTGGCGGCATCAACATTTGAATAAGTTTTTTGTTTAAGTCAACTTTTTCACAGTAACTATTCAAGAAAGATCTTTGAAACTTAGCATAGTCTGACACCAAAGTAGCAATTTATCAGGACAAGTTTCATAAATCTTTACTGTATTTTGTCATAGTTATGCCTCTTTTTCACTTAGAAATTTTTTAAATTCACTAATAGAAAATTGGTTATTGTTTTTGTTTACTGTGGCATCATTATATTTATTTAGTAAAGGTTTAATTTTTTGTGTTAGGAAATGTATGCAAAATCAAGCCCCTGGGAAATTAAGCCACATTATAGCCAATAATACAAGAATATTACAACTGCGTGAACTTAAACCCACTCAAAATAATTTCCACTCTCTGCGAGAAATTTTAATCATGCGATATTTAATGATACCACAATAAGTCCACTTTTTCCCTGAAACTAATCAAGTAAGAGTTGTGAAACAATAGTGATCCCTGTCAATAATTTACTTGAAAACCTGGTTAAGTTGCATGTGGCATTTTCTTGTTTCAGCTATGTAACATCTTACAGTATACCGGGTGATTGTGTGAGGTTAACAGAGCTTGGATACTCCCATAGTTTGTCTTTCAACAAAGAACTCAGCCTGTTTGTTACAGTGTACAGTTCTGCTAAAGTTACACCAATGTCTTCTCTACACCAAATAATACATGCTGAAAGTGGTGTAAAGACACAGCCAATAGGAGTATTAGTGCCCTCAACACGTAAGTTACACCAATGTCTTCTCTACACCAAATAATACATGCTGAAAGTGGTGTAAAAACTCAACACTGGTACAAGTATTAGTTTTAATGCTCTCAACCTGTAAGTTACCCATAACCCTTGTTCTCTGTATACCAAATAATTCAAAATGAGGTAGGTGTGGAGGTGTAAGGGCACAGTCAGTCCTAAATATCTAAGGAACACTTCTTTTCTGGGGTGTTTACATATAGGCATCAATCGCTTGCATTTATGTCACCAGTCCAGAATAGAATTTTGTAAAGTTAGATACACCATTCTGATGTCCCTCTACACTGTTTGCTGTTCAGTGTATAAACTTCTGCAGAATTTCATAACATTTAATAAAGAGGCTCTATTTCATGGTAGGGACAGTGCTAAACAAATAGAGCAGGTTATTTGGAGATTGGGAATACATGTACAACAATTGGTGGTTCTAAATCATTACTTTAATAATCTTTGCTGGGTCAGTTATCAAAAATCCTACAACTTTATCACACCAACAAGGAATGACAATATTCGCTTCTTGCTTGGTCAGAAATTTACAGTTTAGTAAGTATAAAATCTAATTAATCAGTTTTAAAACAGTCATCACAAACAATCTAAAATCTATTAAATAAAGTGTGTGGAACTTAGCCATTCCAATCTAGATGTGAAGACTGTCTCACATTGACTTTACTGTTGGAACATGCTTTCCAGTAAATTCAGTAGTTAGAAACCCTACATACCTTATAATTATATACTACTCAAAATTTGATAAGGATCACTTAAAAGATTGTGTTTATTCCTTACATAAGGTTTAAACGATAAAATATTTGCTCTGATTCTGGAAATATGTTCATTTGACATCAGCTTTGTGCCAATAAAGAATAAGCAGTCCAACTTTTGAAGTGGAACAGCGGTTGAAACTTGGTAGGGGCAATAATTCGGGATAAAACGGAAAGCGATCCCTATCAAATTTTGAGTAGTATATTACAGCTTTGCAGACTTTAACTTATCTTGATTCATTATTTGTTCAAACCTTTACTCCATAGATACACCTTTATTGTGTAGGTGAACAATGTAGATCCAGTGCTAGGTCTGCACTGTTCACTTTTTGATTTGTTACGTTATTTCTTTCCAAAATGCAACCAGTGCAGCTCCTGGATCTACACTCGCCACACGTGTAAAATTGCATATGTATGGAGGAAGGGTTAATTATGTCCAGACACTGAAGAATCTGTTCTTAAAATTGATGATGCATAGCTCTTGCCCAAGATCATAAAACTAAAACTGAAGACCAGTCTCAAATTTCAAGCATCTGGCCCCATGATTATTAAATCTTTTTCATGCTTCACTCAATTTGAGCATGCAGATTTGATGGTTTCATTTCCTTCTATTATCTTAAACAAAACATTTTTAACTGGAAATACATGTATGATATATTTAATCTCTATAACATCTATAGAACAGAAATGCATTTCTTATTTATGAAGGTTGTTAATGATCTAAACATTTTAAAGTTTTAAAGTTTGAGCACAGAACTGAAGTTTTTATGCCCCCGGCATCTAATGATTGAACTGTCCGTGCGTCCGGTTAACCTTTTTCGGCAAGTTCTTTATTTCTCAATTTCTGCAAAGAGAATTGGCATGAAAGTTTATACACTTACTTAACAGATCACAGGTCATGACCCTGACAAGTTACATAACTCTGGGTACCTTTTTTCTGGGGTTATCTCCCCATTTTGTACTTATAGAAATGGTTAACCTGTTTCAGCAAGTTGGATTTTTCTCAATTTCAATAATGCCTGTAATAAATGCCCACCTTCCCAATACTTGCATCATCGGTGTTTGTACTAAATTTCTAGGCATTTATTACATTAAATACTGTAAATGTTCCAGTTTTGTCTTGAATAATCTGTACTTTATCATCTTTTCATGCACAGGTTCTTGCACCAGAAAGTTGTTTCAATTATTTATAACTAACTTGTGATTTTAGTTGCTGTTTTAACACTGTGCTGTCTTTTTAAATGTGTATCACGACAAACTTCGCTACTGGGGGCATATGTGTTTTCCGAACACAGCTTCTTGTTTGGAATCAAATCAATTTCTCCAGTTCTTGATGTCAATAAAATCACAAAAAAATCATTAATAAAACAACTCGTCCTCTATAAACAACGCTAGAAATCCCAAACATTTCCAATTACCTCCCTTTGAATTGAATACATAGGGGTTTTTAATCCATTATTAATTGTTATCTGATGGGCATTTGCTCAGGTCTAGGTGTGGAAGATTATGTTCATGAACAATTTTAAACTTAAAAACAACTGAGATTAATTAATAAAACACCTTTTAAATTGTTCGTAATTAAATGAAAATATGTGAATGAGAATATAAGCATAAAAAGTGGGTTTTCCGAACACAGCTTCTTGTTTAATTATAGAGAGCCTCTCAGAGGAAAAAAGTTTTATAATCAGACTTTACCTGGTTGAATGTATTTCAGCTTGTCCTGAGTACCAGCCACCCGAGCTGTTTAGTTACAAGAGTAAATCAGGCTACACTATGCAGGGAATGTACTATAAACCTCACAACTTTCAACCAGGAGTCAAATATCCGACAGTGTTGTTTGTGTATGGTGGACCTCATGTTCAGCTTGTGTCTAACTCTTTCAAGGGTCTCAAGTAAGTGTAGAATATCTGCTTGTTCAAACATTTCCTGGGAATCACAGCTACAAGTTCAAGCTTTATTCCAGGGGATATGATTTTCATCCTATGTGCAACTAGTGAAGTATAATCTGTACCCAAGGTTAAAAAACTGAACATGGAAACCAGTCTCAAATCTCAAGCATCTGATTGGCTGAAATGGCGACCAGTCGCCATTTCAGCCAATCAGATGCTTGAGATTTGAGACTGGTTTCCAATCTCAGCTTTATAACCTTCAGGCCAGGGAATTGAAACTTTTCTGCAGGCTGGACAGTGTCTGAATTTCAGTAAAAATGTCCAATTAAAGTTTAAAACTTTGTGAACAAAATCGGTCATGAAAATTGAAATTGGATCGGGGAACGTGCGGGAGGTGGTGGTTGGAGGTCACGGTTGAATGGTCAGTTTTGGGCAAATATCCAATTGAGATTTTCCAATTTAAGAAACCCTGATTTACACTGTTGGATTGATTAGATTGAGTCTGCAAAAGAAGTGACCAGTATAGATTCAGATCAGAATGCACTTGTAGCCTATATGATATGAGCTAGTGGAACAGAATTAATTTTTTATAAAGTCAATATAAAACAGAAATGTTGTTCAGTGTACTCAGCAATTGCGACAATGTGTATACTCTGGCAAACCAGGTTTGAAGGGGGTATCTGAAGATATTGCTAACCTGATTGAGGTTTCAGGGCTTTCTTGAGTAGTCCAGTCTGATATTGTGTATACATTTGAGCAAGAACAAGGAAAAAGTAATAACTGTACAAGAAAGATATGTGGCTTTATATAATATTGTTTAAATGAATATTTCTCTTGTATTTACAGGTATCTGAGGTTACACACTCAGGGCTATGCTGTGGTATTGATAGAATATTTCTCTTGCATTTACAGGTATCTGAGGTTACACACTAAGGGCTATGCTGTGGTATTGATAGAATATTTCTCTTGTATTTACAGGTATCTGAGGTTACACACTCTGTCCACTCAAGGTTATGCTGTGGTATTGATAGAATATTTCTCTTGTATTACAGGTATCTGAGGTTACATACTCTGTCCACTCAGGGTTATGCTGTGGTATTGATTGATGGTCGAGGTTCGTGCAGCCGAGGTCTCAAGTTTGAGAGTCATATCAAAAACAGACTGGTAAGTCAAGGAAAGAATACATGAATCTTTGTAAGTTCTATCAGATATGGTCAGTGAGTCTTTAGAACATTTTCAAAGAACATTGCATTAAAACTGGAAATTTCTTGGTAATCGTCAGAAGTTCACATGAATATTTGTGAATTTAACACGTTTGCAAGGTAAACACATACAAAAGCAAGTAATTATATCTGATATCAAAGATAGAGTTTAGAGGTATCAAGTGTATTCATTATGTATGGGGCAGAGTTAATCTCTCTATTTACAGGAACAGCATTAGATACATTACAATATATTATATTTTAAGTAGATCATAAATCAAAAATTGTTTTATTTATGCCTACTGCATGGCCAATACTATTGATATACTTGTTCCAGGGCACTACAGAGATAGAAGATCAGGTGGAGGGACTACAGTGTCTGATGTCCAAGGTGGACTTTATAGATGAGAACAGAATAGCCATCCATGGCTGGTCCTATGGTAAGCTACTTGGAACTCTACTTGACTAGCTGCCCAAAACATCTCTGTGCAAACTTGTTTAATTAACCCTTATCTTGCTGATAACTTGTAAAAGACATGCTGATTTTATTTTTGAGCCATTTGTTGTTTATAGGGGTGTTTTTCAGAGTTTTTAAATTACATGTTATGACTGGGTTGAGACTGGTGTAGACTGTGATCCAACTGATTGAATGCCCAGGCTGATCTGGTTCTACTCAGGTCATTATATGTGATAAGTGCTTAAAGGTGTGATATCTCTGCCATGAAATACTGCTGTAGCCTAGATATTCCGACGGAGGAAGCCATTCAGCTGGTTTACAGGTTGAGTGTTTTCACCTGCTCAGAAACTGGTTTTTACATTTGCCCTTTTGAATTTCTTTGCCATTTCTTAATATTTCTTCATCAAACTTTCACTTATATTGCTTATGACAACAAGGTCGTGATGATGCTAAATTCTTTTGGTCGAAGTCGTATTTGATGGAGTTATGCCCGAAGTACCAGAGGGCAACACAATTATTTAAATGAAAACTATCTAGTTGTTTAAAGCATCGGATCATGACAGATAGTCTGTGTTGGAATCAGATATGTTTCCCTGCCTTTCTTCAGCAGAGTTCACAGAGTGGCAGCTACAATTGATTGTTTTGTTTGTTCATTGATGTATTCCTTTGTGTGTATTTACAGGTGGTTATCTCTCTCTGATGGGACTCGCACAGAGGCCAGACATCTTCAAGGTAACTTGCACTTACATCATCAGATCTAGGCCAAAATCTCAGTTACAACAAGGGGCGATTCTACCTGGCTCTTGTGATTCTAGCACTGGTACTTGGCTACTTTGAGCCCAGGTCTTTGAAATTGTATTAATAGATCATAATAACCATAGATAATTAAAAAAATTAAGAATTGACCAAGAAACTGAACTCACTAGAATAAATGTCTAATTTTGATAACTCTAGCATATTATTTGGACTTAAAAAGTAAGCAATTTTTCTTCAGAAATTTTGGCTTCAATAACTCAAATATTCATAGAACCGATAATTTACTTCGTGTTACCATAATTTGAGATGCTGCATGTTTCAGCTTCACATATTCACTTTTGGTTTTGTGAATTATACGACTTGGACTTGGAGCTTCTACAGTACTAGTAAAATATCTTTTTTAAATAAATAAACCCAAGAAACATTTGTTTTTCATTTTAGTTTTATCTGTTTGCTGTACCCTCATATTGTTACAGAATTATAAGGTATGTCAAGTTAACAACTGGCTCCAAGACTATAAACTGAGAATTGAAACCAGTCTCAGTTTTATAATGTTGAGGCCTGATTTTAGCACACCTACCTGAGCCAGAGGATGATTGCGAGATTTTGCACTCTGCCTCCGTCTTGTGTTTGTCCATTATATGACCTACTGTCAACAATCTTCACTTCAAACAACATCATTCTCTCCTCTGAAACCTTTGTATGGATTTTTGCCAAATGTGGCCTTAAGCATTCTTGCATTGATCTAAAGTCCATCAAATTGTGACCCGGGGGCCAACTGTTGCCCAGCCACAGGGCTTATAAACAAGATCATAAAAACTGTTCAAGCAGGTATGATGATGTTACAGGTTGCTATAGCAGGAGCACCGGTGGTAGACTGGCATCTGTACGACACTGGTTACACGGAGAGATATATGGACGTCCCATCAAGCAATACATATGGTTATCAGCAAGGAAACGTCCTCAGTTATATAGACAACTTCCCGGATGAGTAAGTTGCTTCTCCCTGAATAAGTTAGCCATGAAATGAGTAAATCTCTCAAAACCATATGCACACCATCGTCAAGGATGGTTAAAAATATACTGTTTATTGGTGTAAATATTGAATTGCGCTCAACCCGGGGCAAGGCGGCGTGGGCAGTAATGTGCATTTCCATTACTGTCCATAAACAAGCTCAATCAAATCGAGCCTCCAATATTTTCATATTTGTTGGGTTTGATGGCTTTCAAAGTTCCCTTTTCATCTATTTCAGAATAAATACAATTTCTCAGAGGTGTAGACCACATCATCAGACCAGGAAGATCGAGGTCTACACTGGTCCCAAAAGCGACAAACGCTCTGTGAATTTCACCTAACCCTTTATTTATATATATATGCATTTTAATGCCAGTGCGACCAGTGTAGATCCAGATCAGCCATCACATCCATGCCATCTGATCTGGATCAACACTGGTCACACATGGGTTAAAATGTGTATCTATGAATCGATTTAATGGTAAAATGGTTTAATTCCAAGATTGAATGATTTGAGATTTTCATCATTTATCACAAGGGCCTATAATCAAAAAACTAAGATTTGAGATCAGCCAATCAGATGTTTGAGATTTGAGACTGATCTCCAGATTTAGTTTTATGATCTTGGACAGAAATCACTTATCATAATTATATAAGATTTCTGTTGCTGGTTCCTAGATTCAGGACACAGTGTCATGGAGATGGAAACCAGTGTTAAATCTCTAGCTTATGATTGGTTGGTTTGTAGACTGAGCTCAGTTTCAACCAATCTGCTGTTAGAGATTGTTGACTGGTTTCCAGACCCATTGTTTTCCTAGCACAACAAGGATTTTTGTTTTTGTTTTTTTTACATAAGTTGAGCTTCCAGTTTCTGTTAAAATTTGTGTTTATGATCTCAAAAGGTGAACATTGAATTTCTCCCTAAAAAATCATTATTTATAACAGTATTCTGGTTAGTGTTTATTATTTAAAATTATTTATTAACTATGTTTTCTTAAAGTTTGTAAAACCCTGGTTTTTAGAGTGGGATATGTCACTGGGAAAGTGGGTGTCAACATATCATTAAGTTTTTTGTTGAAGTTCACTTTTTCTTGGGAACTATTCATGGTAGAGCTTTGAAACTTAAAATAGTTGTCTAACATCAAAATAGAAAATATCAGGAAACATTTCATAACTCTTGACTGTATTTTGCCATAATTATGTATGCCGCTTTTTCACTTAAAATTAAGAAAACCTGGTTTCGTCGCATTGCAAAAAGATACTATGTGTTAACTTACAAATGAAATACACCTTGTCGGTGTCAGAAACTGATTTAAATTCAAAGAGTAACAGTAATATTAGGTACAATGCAAACATAAAAGTATTGAGGTGTGTTTACACTAAGACTTAGTAACTTTCCTGCTTACATTCCATTAATATTCTCTGTGTGTTATGATAAACATAAAAACTTCACTTGACCCTTAACTCCGTATATACGTGCTGTCTGATCAGGATCTGCACTGTTTGCTTTTTGATTTGTTAGGTTATTTCTGACCAAGAAGCAAACAGTGCAGAAATTGATAAGATGGCATGGAAGTGCCAGCTGATCTGGATCTACTCTGTTTACCCGTGCCATTAAAGTGTATATATGCAGAAAAGGATAATTATTATCCTCTTTGTTAGAAGTTTTTTTTTTTTTTAATGTTAATGTCTATTTTCAGAGAGAATCGCCTATTGATTATCCATGGTTTGATAGATGAAAATGTGCATTTTCAACACAGCTGTATCCTAGTTAATGCCTTAATCAAAGCCTGTAAACCTCACCAAATACAGGTAGGTGATTCACTGTCATTTCTTTTCAGTAATTTAGTTTCTTGTTGGTTAAGTTGAAATAAAATATATTCAAACTTCAACACAATCTTAATAGGAAAAATGTAACATTAGATTTTGAAAAAGCAGTTATTTTGCACAAGAGTAGTGGCCCTTTAATTAGTAAAATTGATGATTTTGCTACGTGTCTTTTATTGTCAACATATCATTGAGTTCTCATTAATGTTGATATCAGGCCAATAAAATTATTCATGCCAAGGCTATGACTTCCTTAATGGGGAAAATAAAATCAGTACATCAGTAGACTTCAGGTGAAGTATTTACGTACCACTGATGCCACTTTTACATTTTTTAATAAACAAGCTTGTTTGTGGCAAAATAGGCCTTAGCATTTTAATGTTTTGTTTTTATTTTATGCTTTCCAGTGAACTAAAGAATTTTACCAGTGAAATAAAAGTGTTCCAAACGAGAATGTTTAGGCTCAAGTTTTGGTTAAAGATGTCATAAACAGACGTTTTTGGCGCCATTTCATGCTATTTTTATGTCAAATTCACAAAAATTGTGCACCAAAAGCATAAAAAAAAATTTTTGTTTTCACCAGTGAAAGATCAAAATATATTTCACTTCAGAATTGTGTATTTTCACTCGTGGCTTTGCCACTTGTGAAAATACAAATTCTAGAGCTCACTCAGTGAAATATATTTCTATCTTACACTGGTAAAAACAGATAATCTCTATATCTTGTTTTCCTTAGATTATGTATAGATTATGTTGTTGTTGTTTTTTCAGGTGTACCCAAATGAGCGGCACGGTATACGAAACCATGAGGCTAGTGAGCATTACAAGACATTGATTCTCAAGTTTCTACAAAACAATCTGTGATGGCCGTCTTTTATTTACCTAATTACTCAGATATACAACTGTCATATCATGTTTCACGTTCAATAATCAGACAGTAGCTGTATAATCTTCATGTTCATGTTGTTGCCATGGGAATGAGAGAGTGTGGGAATTCACTGGATAACCCTGTGACACGGGAATGAGGATGTTTGGGAATTCACAGGATTTGTGTATGAAGATCAACTTGAAGTTTCCATGGCGACAGGACTGAAAACCAGTATTCTGTCCCTTACATTCAGTGAATTCAGTTGGCATGGCAATATTTAGTATAGTGTTGCCATTGAGACATGACTTGATGCGTTTGGTAGATATGGCAACAGTTGTATGGTATTACCAAGACAACAGGAATCAGTTAGTATAGTAGATGTGACAGCATATAATATTGTTACTACTTGCTTGCAAGCATAGGGACATGATATTCTGTGAATGGCATTGTCTCCACTTGCAGAGTAACAAATCATGTTTTATTGTAGGTGATAGTGCCATGCTACTGTAACCTCGGGCTAGTGGTACATGGATTTCTGCCTGACAATCTCTCCTTACAAACCTGTTCAAAGACAATATCCCTGTTTCATGCTGAAGTCTCAGTTAATGTGCAGGAAATTGATGGCTTAGTTTTATTCAATAGTGGACATTTTGTAAAGTTTTCAGCACAGATGGTGACATGTACGCAGATGTTTTCTATATCTGCGTACATGTCACCATCTGTGCTGAAGGTTATAAAACTGAGCATGGAAACTAACCTGCAATTTTCCCTCTCCAAAGCTGCAATTTTACCTCTAACACTGGAAATATCATAGATCTTTACAAAGCAAAATGACAGGCTTCCTCCCCCCTTTTGATGTTTCAGTGTATAAGACTAAAACAAAAGCAACAAAAAGGGTGGGGAAGTTCTCAAATATTGACTTTATAATTTGAAAAGAGAAATGTACCAGTAAACTTTACAAAATGTCCACTATTGAATAAAGCTAAGCCATCAATTTCCTGCTGGTACAAACTTCCAGTATCTGGAACTTAACAATTCACATGTCACAGAAATATATCGGGATGTCGGACATTTCAACTTAAGTGGTTCTCAATGAACATGTCTGAATTGCTGAATTGGATAAATACAGTTATCTTCATTCTTGCAAAATTTGACCACTTTTCCAAAATTCTCCTGCACTGAAAAATATCAAATTTGCTTGCATTAAAACATGAGAATTTGTATTTGTTGAAATCCCTGCTTGTTGGGTTTGTAATATTAGCTGACTGTGCTTTTAAAGTGTGCACAGGGATGATGTCTTTAAAAATTGGCCATAATATGTGAATCAGTTGAGGAGTTGTTAATACAGCAGTCACACACAGATTGAATGTTTATTACCTGTTAACTTTGAGTAGAGATAAAATTGTTGCATACTGTGTGGTAGCCACTTTGTGATAACAAAATCATTTTCTGTTGGATACCTGGTTCTAAGATTATAAAACTGAGAATGAAGACCAGTCTCAAATCTCAAGGATCTGATAGGCTAAAACTGAGATTAGTCTCTATTTCAGCCAATCAGATGCTTGATATTTTAGAATAGTTTCAAAACTCAGTGTTATATAAATCTTTGGCACTGATTGGCTGAAATGGAGATCAGTCTAAAATCTCAAGTGTCTGATTGGCTGAGATTTGAGACCGGTCTCCAATATCAGTTTTATAATATTTGGCCTAGATATTGATCATTGGTTTAATTTATTGCATTTGTTTCATGACAGAATTTTGCAAGACAGTCACTGAAACTCACACTAGTCCTAAAGAATAAAATTGGCATTAATCTTCTTAATTTGGCATTTTTTAATTTTGTATTTCTTTTTCTGTGCTATGCATTATTTTGAACTTTACAAATGGTAGAATCAATTCTTTGTGTTTTGAGTGGTAGGAGAGTTGGATTTTCTGGCTCGTACATTTTGTGATATTAGCTTAGGATTGTGATATTATTTTGTATGTTGTTTTTATTATATTTTCTTAACTCTCTTTTCTTGCCCCAGCATCACGAATGATCTTGTGCTTAAACCCTTTACTCCATATATTTATACCACTTTAACCCTTTCCTCCATTTATACACATTTTTACGCATGTGCGACCCATGTAGATCCAGATCAGCCTGCACATCCGTGCCGTCCAATCAGGATCTGCACTGGTCACATTTTGGTCAGAAATAACCTAATGAGCCAAAAAATGAACAGTGCAGATCCTAAACAGACGGCATGGATGTGCCGGCTGATCTGGATCTAAACTGTTCGCTTAGGCAATAAAGGTGTGTCTATGGAGGAAAGGGTTAACACATGTTTGATCTGTGTAGTTCCGGATCAGCCTGCAAATCTGTGGCACCTGGGCCTGAGGTTATAAAACTGAGCATGGAAACCAGTCTCAAATCTCAAGCATCTGATTGGCTGAAATGGTGACTGGTCGCCATTTCAGCCAATCAGATGCTTGAGATTTGAGAGTGGTTTCCAATCTCAGGTTTATAACCTCCAGCTCTGATCAGAATCTGCACTGGCTGCAACTTGGTCAGAAATAACCTAATGAATCTAAAAGCTAACGGTATAGATTCTAATTCTAATTCTTGATCTACATGTAGACTGTTCATCCATGCAATAATTGTGGTATTTTTGGAGTAAAGGATTAAACTAAATTTTCACCTCAACATTTGTATTTCAGCTCAGAGTAAATGTTGATTATTTATTTAGAATACTTTTAATAAAAGTGACACTAAATCCTGCTAAGATATTCTTGAATTAATTTTTGAGTTCAAATCTTAGTTTTCTACTTGAACAGTTTTGTTTTGAAATTTTTAATCAGAATTTAACAAATTTTAATAACTGCCTTTAAAACAAGAAATATTATATTACCTTACTCTTAAAACTTAAATCAACTAAGTAAGCTGGACTGGAGGTTATAAAGCTGAGCATGAAAACCAGTCTCAAATCTCAAGCATCTGATTGGCTGAAATGGCGACTGGTCGCCATTTCAGCCAATCAGATGCTTGACATTTGAGACTGGTTTTCATGCTCAGCTTTATAACCTTGGGCACTGTTCTCATAATTAATCTTAAAAAGATTGGTTAGATTTGAGTATAAAATCCAACTGACTATTTTTGTGAAACTGGGGCCTGATTATTCATATCACTCTGTATATGCTGCTCAACATTTGCTAGAAATCACTAACTGTTATAAAAACATTGCAGTATATTCAATGGTTACAATTTGTAAATTTATATGGAGTTGCTAAGTATAGGTTAGTGTTTATTAATGTGTATTTACTAAATTAAACCGGTTTTTGTGGCACAGCAGCTGCAAGGTCAAAAGTAACTGCTCATTAATAAACACTAACCAACTTACTGGTTGAAATAATTCTTAGTTTATCAATTCACTTACAGGGTTAATCAGCATTCATGCCTATATACTGATTTTTCAATTATAGAAATAAATTTTCCAACAATTTGAAAAATCTGCAATTTGATTGGACAAAATACATGTATAAATGAATATAAAATTAAACCTTATTTTAATCACTTAAAAATTAAGACATGCTCAGTAGACAAAAGTATGAGGCTTCACAAATCAAGGACCTCACAGAAGTGATTCCCGACAACTGTTGTGTAGTATATTACTAACCTTTATTTTAGGGGTAAATGGCATCACATAGACAAAGGCCCAAGATCATGAAAACTGAGATTGGAGACCATCCTCAGATATTTGGCTTCTGATTGGTCAGTTCCGAAACTGATGTCAATTTTCACCAATCAGCTGTTTGAGATTGTAGACTGGTTTCTTGTTTCAGTTTTATGATCTTGTGCTCAGGATATTTAGTTGTGGATTTATTGTTTGGCAATTGTTTTACCCAATGTAAATATGTCATTCATTAATATGTCATACGGATATATTTTAAATGTCAAAAGAGCAATGAAATCAGGTTCTGATGCTAGTTTTAATTCAATTGTAATAATTTAAAATAATTTTAACAATAAATGCCTATGATCAATGAATTGTTTTAAGTTGTATAAATCCTTACTCAGGTTACTGACTGCACTAGTGCTTGTAATGCGGGTATTGTATATATTAACAAACCCCAGTTCCTTTAAACCAGTGACAACATGTTGATTTGATTACTAAAAAACTGCACAATGGTAACTTGGTCAGGTAATTTATGTAGATGCTTCGGTTTGAAATTTAGGTTATCTCATAGCAATAAGTGAACAAACTGTGAAAAAAAATGTAAAATTACTGCAGGTCTGCAGTATCCATTAATGTTGCATGATTAATATCAGTTTAATCAATAAGTTTGCTTATAATCCGAACAAACGGGAGTGGATCCAGCGGGTATTCAGTGTTTGAACCCCTGTATGGACACCAGTATTTAGTTCCATGTGGATTTTGGCCCAGAAAGTTTGAAATAGTCACCCTACTGCGCTAAGACTACCCAAACGAACCCCCTTTGTGGAAATCTTGCATCCAACCCTGAATAAGATTGTTACCACAACAGTGCAAAGACAATGCAGAAAGCCGATGCATATTAACAAAGTTACTATCAACACAATAGAAATCCTTACTCCGGTGCATATATTGCTTGCTTGCTTGTTTTTCGAGGATGTATATAAACATACAGTCAACCCTGTCTTCAAAGACCACACGGAGAAAAACCTAAAGGAGTTCTTCAAAGGAAGGGGATCTTTGTTCACAGGCAAATATGTTCAGTACATCAGTCAGTGGGACAAATCAAATCTGGTCTTTATTCACGGGTGGTCTTTTTACAGGTGGTTTTAAGCTCAAGTTTGACTGTAACACCTATGTTAATTTGTTACAGATAATGAATGATGTCAGCTGTCTTGCACATTCCTGCAAAATCCTAAAATGACTAAAGGGGTCGCTCAATATGGTAGCAAGGATAAATAAATCTAAATACAAACATGTGGTTAGTTAAATTCTGGACTCTGGTAATGCTTACACCACAGACCCGCTCTGGCCATGTCTGCTAAAAACACTAAATGCAACTTGAATGGTAAAGGCGCTTTACACAGAGCACGTCAAGAAATGGATTCTATCTGTCTCAAGCAATATTCTCAACCTAAAATAAGTTCTCAGGGCCCAAAATCATAAAACTGACATTGGCGACCATTCTCAATTCTTAAGAATCTTCAATTTTGAAATGGAGACCAGTATCAAATCCCAAGCATCAGATTGGTTGAAACTGGTTCCAGTTTCAATTTAATGATCTTATGATCTTGGGCACAGCACCCGATGTCGAAATCGCTCTAACGACTGTTGTCAAAAACACATAAATAACCGTTAACTATTTACTACATTTATACGAATTTTATGGCAATGGCGAACAGTGTAGATCCAAACTACAAGACTTTTATTTTAAAACTGGTATATTAAATTTAACATGTAGATTAACCTTGTAACCGCTACAGTATGATAATGTTATCAGGGGTGGGCTTGGTTTGTTATAAAGTGTGTCACGACGTCATACGAATCTACCCGAGGTCATTCAACCGGCCTACTTGTAGTGTGTCCTACCTTAATGACCATATACTGGAAAATTCCAGAATCGTATATCAGTTTCCGGTGCATGTATAGCACCACCACACTGGACCTCGGTTTTAAATGTTTTTTTTAGAAAGACTTTAGCTAGTTTTAGTTGGAGTAGTGGGGATCGAACCAGTAATCACTGGCCTCAGAGGCAATCGTGCTAGCCACTGAGCAAATGGTCCGCTCTGAACTAACAGACCTCTCGGTTGCCAGTATGTAAGTCTTACTGATAACTCCGTTTGCTTTTGGTGTTGACTGAAGAGAGGCGCCGAATTCATGAGGAGGACTATGTATGATGACTTTATGGCATGGTAACTTGGTGACTTAAACTGGCCGAGCTGAATGACTATGGCCAACACACGAGCCAGCGTAATAAATGCCACATTTGCAATTAATAAAGAAAATAATACATTCAGGCGAATAAGACTTTGTTATTAATTATTTCATTCTTCGCAATGTTTTGATAGAAAAAAATCATTAGTTAGATTATATTTTTTAAATTTGGTGATTTTGTTGTAAAGTCGCAATTAAAAATAGCATCACAATGTACGACAAGCACTCCGCCCAATCCACTACCATGCTCGTTGATTTATTAACTGATACGTCCATCTGTATACCATCATTCACTATGACCTTGTATAGTAAGTTAATATGTCGATGATCTTTTGTTATCACATGACTATGAGTGTAACAATGTTTAACTTCACGGCGGATAACCGCGCATGTTAAGTGCGCAGTCATCAACTAGCGCATATCAATCAGTGAGAGCACGGAGCGGTGTAGTGGCTGCAGCGAGCAAGATGTAATTGCGCACTTGTCAATGATAAGAGCGCAAAGTTGACAGCGGAAAGGTTGTTAGTGTGCAGCTGCCGATTATTGAGAGACAGAAAGACAGACAGACGGACGGACAGATTGGGTTCAAGAAATGACGAATGAACTCGGAAAACCAGAACCTGGTCATATTGTCTCGAACGATCTTAAGCTCAAGTGTGTTTTGATGCTGATGCTACTAATGTTCTTTATTTAAATAAATTAAGAAGTTTAAAAAATGTTAACATGTTTATTAAACTCACAACTCATCAATAATCTTAATGCAATACAATACCACGTTATATTTGAAAATTTTCAATAATGGAAGACACGATGGATTTATATTATCATTCAAAATCTCTAGATCATCTATTTATATATAATTTTCTATACAGAATTTTAACTCAACTTTTTCGTCTCATGTAATTGTTCATCACGACAACTGAATTCAAATTTTTGTGTTTAAAACTTCACTTCACGGCTGCAACTCCATCTGCCTGACCCCCGGGGATATATTAATCTCATTGTGCTGAGCTCCTGAGCAAAATGTTCTTTCTTTTCTTATTTGCCAGCAGTTTTTTTTTACCAAAAACCGACGGATTCATTTTCGTACTTAATCATGTGCTGATTTAGTTGCTCTCCGTGTTTTTGTCACAAGATACATTACTGTGCATTTTTTCTCTGTAATTATCGGTCAGTTAATTAGAGTATATCAACCGGCTATGTAGCCACTGTACGTGTTAAGATTGATACATATCTAACTGATTAGGAAACTTCTCTTATAAGTAAGTAAAATTATTATCATTATAGTAATGGTTGTCTGTACTGTCTGCCAGATGCGAATTTCAAAATTATCTCGCAGTTACTGTTGCAATATACATGTAAACATGAAGTATCGAAACCATGAAACGAGGAAGTCTTCACTTATATATTGTATTGGCCTTTACCTAACCCCGTTATATTGTATGTAGTTGATTTGATTTAAACATATTTTATTGCCTCCAAAATACTAGTATAGCAATTGTGTTTGGCCACAAGTGCTCACCACATTAATTACGACCCTCCACATACAGTGAATTTTGTTTGTAGTTAAGTTCATTATGAAAATAATATAAATATAACGTAAAGCAGTGAGTAAAGATAGAAAGAGCAAAGTCTATACAGGCTATAATACAATCTGAAAATATTGGATGGCCATTTTGTGTGAATTGTTGGCTGAACTCCCTTAACTGAATGCCTTTTTGTGAGCATCATGGAGAAACAAACGCTAAATCTGTCGAACACATCTTCGCTTCCTGATATTCCAACATGTTCCCCGCAAAAAGCTGACCGTTGGATATCCAACCGGAACACGACGGTGGTGCGGCACACTTAATCCCGGTCACACTACGACGGCTTGCTATCTTCCGACTACCACCGATCTGCGGTTGGTTGACAATAATTATTCGACATAGAGTGGATTAAAAGATTGGAGTTTGTCTTCCTTTATTCATTTGTATTCAAATTTAAAAAAAAAAACAATAGTGTTTCCGCCCCTCACAAGTGATAGTCCACGATCAAATCGCGTGTATCCCAGCCCAATACACCGGGTGGCATGTCAAGGAAACTATGTGTGGTGGTAGGTAGGGGGACAGTTGGCGAACAGGCCCGTAAACTCATATTGTGAATGTATGATAATTTCAACCAAGTTCGGTGTTTGACATGTAAGAATTTCTTTTTCAGTTTGTGACGATGGGTGAAGGCGCCGGTTCTGGAAGGGGTCCGAAGTTTATCTGGGGTATTCTATGGTTTCTGTGTATCTGGTTCATCGGTTGGCCTGTGGCGTTCTTCCTGGCCTGGCTCTATATCTTCCTGCTACCGTTCAGTGCGTGTATAGACCCACTCAAAGATGTCTGCCAGTTCCTACAGAAATGTGTACAGTTACCATTGACATGTGCCGAAAATATGATCGCTATGAAACCTATGTGCTAAAGCACAACTTTAGCATTTTAGAGTATTTAGTATATGTGAACTCAGTATATAGTGCAATAATTATAACAGTGCTTCTTGGAAACGAATGTGTTGCTATGTAACAAGTATATATACATACTGGATGCTGTCAGATCGTTTACAGGGCCTCGGAGATCTGAAGTGCTCTCGAGCTTTTTAACGGCGCTATGTAATGAGAGCTGGTGTATGAAATATTGTGTAATTCTGTAATGAGCAAACGGGCCCGCCGGCAAACAATCCTTTCCATGTTAACTTTTTAAATCAGTAGACAAATGCCATTTGATGTCATGCTACCTTTATAAAACTAAGAAACATGTACAAGCAATCTTGATAAGTCACAATTTAATTACTTCTTTTGCAATTAGTCATAGTTTAACAAACCATACACTTTCGCTTTCTGTGATTGTATGGTATATGAGCATGTATATACACGTATTTGTGACTTTAAATCATTTTGGAAATCATTAAATAAAAAGACAATAACTAACATTTACTTCCCATCCGCCTTACCAAATAAGGCCCCGCAGTTTTGTGAAATGACATGTTGTGTTAACATTTTTACATGAAGCATGTTTTATGATCAACTTTTGTGAGTGACCATCCTTCGTTTGTTTAGAACATCAAAGCCTAGTTCACGTTGTCCCGGTATACAGCCTCGGAGTGTCTCGGTTTGAACACCGGGGCCAACCGGGATCACAACCGTAGCTACGTCGGGAAGGCCCCTGCGCTGTTTAAAATTGTAACACAACCGGGACTTAACGGGGATCGAAACCAATGTCGATTTACTCCGGGGAGATCTAGGGCAACACCGTAGCTCTTCCGGCATGAACTATCTCTCAACAGTAAGACCACCTGGTGAAACCGTCATGGGCTGTGCCCAAGGTATAGATACGGTGACACCCGGTCTGTCCACGTTGTGAGAGCCGACATAGCTACGAATTGTGCCGGTTGAACTACGGTTTGGCACGGTAGCAACCTGTGTATGCTGATAAAGTAACGCCTCACTTTCTGGTGTATGCGTCCCGGTAATTTGTAGCCGTTTGACCACGACAACAACCCTAGCGACGCCGGGAAGAACCGCATTGAATTGGGATGAATGAAATATAAATATATAATCATCTTTAAATACGACTTTCGTAGTTGAACTGGCGTGCACCAGTTACATGTAGCACCGTAACCATATCGTGACTCCACCGTTAAGTTGGCGATCTAACAAACCATCGGTTGATTTGAAGAGAGCCAAGGTACAGGATCTAGCATGATAAAAGAGGGGGATTCCATCATATACGTGTACATTTATGAAATCTCATGATAAAAGATACGAGAATAAGAATTTCCTTAATGTGTATTCAAAATCTTAGGGAAAGAAGGTGTTCACAGGCTTGCCGACTTGTCACACCAGCATTCGCATGGTTGCCGCCTCTTCACACCAACAGTCGCATGGTTGCCGCCTTTTTACACCGCCAATCGCATGGTGGTCGCCTTTTCACACCAACAGTCGCATGGTTGCCGCCTTGTTACAACACCAGTCGCACGTGTTTTAATGATTTATTGTTTAACTGCGATTTATTTCAGCGAATAAAATTATTCCAAAGTGTCTAAGTGTAGCTTGTAAAGCGCCGTTATGTATTTAGGCAGGGGAGTGCACTTTACTCAAGGTATGTCAAGTACGCGAAACTTCGACGCATTTATTTCCCTTACCGCGCTGTATTTATTTCGATGAGGTTTTAAATGATTTTAGTTAGTCATGTGAAAAACGCTACATGTAACATATGCTTCCTGAAGCGTTTTAAACATACAAATTAGACAGTCTATCCAGCTTGTTTATTGTTAATGAAATATTGAATTATTTGCGCATAAGAATTAGATAAAAAATAGTGTGCCAACCACCTGACCTCTTTAAAACAAAATAGTTCATCTACAGAGTACTAAGAACTTTTTAGAATTAAGAACGTTTTTATAAAGAGCCGAAAATGTATTATAGTACAGTAGAAATTCTTTTTCAAAAGGGTGACCGCTACATGCAGCACGTTATAGGGGACAGGTCATGATAACCAAATGTTTGGTGAAGACCGTATTCCTCACTCCCTTGGACACTCTCTTACACTATCGGCTCATTAAATTCATGTAAAGTGAGTGTAAGGAACGACAACTCTGCGAAGGAGATTGTCCCTTGGAGGTTCATTGTAGGAGACCGGTCAAAATGACACAGAGAGGAGGGGGGAGGGGGGCCCGGGGGAGGGGGAGGGGCGGGACGGGGGTACAATCAATATGAACCCAAGTTAGAACCATTATAGACCGGTCAAAATAGAGACCGGAATAATATCCTCCCACCCATAAAGCCGTTTGCCATTATTGCCATTATAGGAGACCCCTCAAAATATAAAGACCGAAATCTACATTTCCCAGGATACAACAGTGTTCCATTGTGTATGTAGATCGGTCAAAACGGAGACTGCATTTGTCATTCCACCGGCACTAACAGAAAACATGTGGAAGTGGAGACATAAAACATAAAAGACCTCTTTTCGTAGTATATTAAACTCCATTGGGTAGAATGCGGTTTTGAAGAAAATATTTCTGTGGTAAGTACAATCTTTAACCGTCGTTTTGTGATCATATTTACTTGAAAGAGCGTCTGGAACTGTTTCAATCGGCCATCTTTCCCAACTTGATTAGAGCCAAATGTGTTAAACGATCGAAGAAAATCTGACTTTATGACCGTATATTTTTAAAATGTGCATAGTCTAATTTTTGGTGATATTTTTAAAAGTATAAAAATATTTTTTCAAAATCGTAAAATTCTTTGATCCGAGCTTGAACTACTGATCACCGAGAAATAGATACTTTCGTTCAGCCTCTGGAAGTTACAAGACTGTACGTTTAACTGTAACTATACTGAAGCGTTGGTTGTGTAAGAATACCTAACGTCTGTACTTTAAGTTGTCGGCACATAATTATCTTCAGATATTTCGAACAATTTCACAAATAATGGTTTGAGATATACTATAAACAGATTTTAAATCATGTAAGAGATCGGTGAGTATATTTATATCACAATACCATGGTGCGAAGAACTACTTTATCAAGGAATTCGCTCCTGATTGATTCAATAATATGTACAGATAACTGTCCATAAATTAAGTTTCTAACTCTTACATTTCTTGTTTTCCAAATACCTTTAAAGTTGTTCTGTGTTAAATCTGTATGAGTTACTATCTGCTATATTTCGGAAATGATCGACTAATATATACAATTCAGCACGAAGATAATAAATGAAAAATTCAAATGTTGATGAAACAGACAGGCAAATGCAATACGCTATGGCAAACCAAAACACTACTACTGGCACTGCAGCCATTAAACCAAGTTCCGGTTCCTACAATGAAAACGCCAATTAGTAAAGAAATAATGTAATTAGTTACTAATAATAACTCTTGAAGTTTCATACCAAAGCTCAACGCTTACAGACCTTTAATCCAACAACAACAAATGTTTTCGGCACCACAACATATAAAAACGTTTGTTTTTAGAATCTGCAATTGCAGCAAAATCCGTTGACGCTGATGAAGAATTTGACATGCAAGATCCATCTGAAGGTCTTATAACTCCATCGTTACCGGAAGGATCACTTATAGGATTTACTTCCCTTAGTTCCTGAAACCAATAAGACACATAAATTTAGTTGAATGATATCCTGAGGTGAATTTCCACTAAAACATTACAGTCACTTCTTCAACAGACTCAACGTTCGGCTGTAATCCAGCTGAGAAGTTCATTCGAAATGTTGTAAAAATAAAATTCGACTGTCGGTAAAAGATAACTCAGTCTATACTGGAACACTGCAATAGATGTGCAGAGCGAGAGCACGTCGAGATCTAAACTCGACTGAAGAATATCCGGTTGGTATGGAGGACCTTTATATGGATTAAACTAATTAGCCGTTCCAACTGGGAATGTCCCAATCCTCGAATGCCAGATAATGGCACGTCCTATTTTCTTTCGACCGTGAGGTTTGCTTGTTGGGAACGAGCCACGTAGAAAAAATGAATATGTTATTTTGACTTGATAACATACTAAAACCCAACATGGTAGTGCCCAGATGTCTGAAGATCAGCCTTAAAATACCATACTTTTGGCGTGTTTACATTACCTAAATAGCATTAAACCTTCAAATAACTTTTTGTTACAAAATCTGCGTTCTTGAAACAGTGTCGAGGGTAGCTTAGGCATCTGGTCGCAGAATGCAGAGGTGGACTTTAAATAAAATAAATATTTCATCTTCCTTAATAAATGCAAAGAAAGTATACCAAATATAGATGTTTCTTAAAATACTTAGCAGAAAAAGATTGAAGAATTTATTGCAAATTCAAAAAACAAAATTCAAAACACACAGAACAAAGTGGTTAAATTTACTCTAACAAAACACAAACACACACGTATAAAAAAAAGTTTGGCTTTATTTTATTGTTAAAAAATGACAAGGGGTAGAACAGTTTTTTTTCTTCCTGAAACTTTTTTTTCAAAGAAACTTTTTCTTTAGAACCAATTTTCCTTAAAACCATTTTTGTATTTTTGTGGGTTTTTTTTATGATTTCTTTTGTCTTTAAATCATGTGGACGTACTGATAATGCCTACTGTCAAACGGCTGGTTTTTTCCCGAGTGTGGGTGGTGAGTGGGTGTCAGTGCGCTACTAGTAGTTTGATAGGAAGGGTGAATGCGGGAATGAATGATAAGTAGGGTGAGTGAATGAGCGAATAAAATTAAATCAATTCTAAAAGAATATGCAGAAAATATCTTTGTTACTGATGTCAGATGTAACACAATTTTTTTACTGTACTTTTGTATGTTCTTGTAGAAATGATTGAAATAAAATTTCAATAAAAGAAATAAATATAGTATGATGGCACTTACCTTGCAAAATAAATCTTTTTTTAAAAAAGGCCGACTAAACTGCCATTTTTTTCCCAATGCAACATTGTCCTCGCTTAACTATCTTCGGAAGCAGTGCCACGTCCTACCCCCTGTTTTAAGTTACCCCAAATGAAACCCCTCTGGATCCACCACTGGTCAAGGTAATAAACACGATGAAATACCATATATATTGTGTTAAAATTATATCAATGGTAACATTAATAATCGATGCCTATCTAATTTATTTTATATGGTGTTTAAAAAGCAACAACAACAGAACAAATGCCTCCGGCAGATCTTACATCGTTTTTAGTTTACGATCTTTAAAAAATGTTATAAATTTTAACTTGATTGTAACCAGTATAGCTAGAAAATGCATGAATGCTGGGGCTATCCAAAGTTATCTGAATCTACCCATGCTGTTAGGCCTCTTCCTCAGACATTATGGTGAGAGCCTGTGAATCCATTTGAACAGCGGACAGCCTGTATACTGCAATACCATATACCATTCGGGATCAATGGTTTCCAGAAAAGTAGTTTTAAAGTTATGGGCAAAATGAATATTTTGCTTAACACAAAATATAAAAAGGGGACATAACTTGAAATATATTGACAGCAGAGTTATGTGTCTTGTTGGTAATGATGTAGAATTGATGGTGAATATATATTCCAAGTTTCAAGTTGATATCCTAAGTAGTTTATAAGTTATGGACCAAAGTGCATATTTTCCTTAACGCAAAATTTAAGTGAAAAGGGGGCATAACTTGAAAAAATATTTGTAGCAGAGGTTTGGGTGTTGTTGGTAATGATGTAGAATTTGATAGTGAATATATATTCCAAGTTTCAAGTTGATATCATAAGTAGTTTTCAAGTTATGGACCAAAGTGCATTTTTGTTTAACGGACGCCGACACCGACGCCGAGTAGGATAGCTCCCCTATTCTTCAAATAGGCGAGCTAAAATTCAGATGAAAATTTCAACTTGGAAAGTATAATAATCCCAAAACCAACGCGCAGATTCATAATATGTCCCACTAACTTGGCACTAAGCTACCATTTGGTTCCCATGTTGTCATAAACTTAATTTCCAGGTTCATAAAAAACAACGAGGAATACTAGTTTAAAAATTATGTGAATACATCAGGTTTATATTCTATTTTTCTGGCAAATTGTAAATATCCTCGGCCGATAATAATATTTTTGATACATACGATTTACTTTTAAATCAAACATCGCAAACACGGTTAAAACCCTGTATAACCAATCAGCTGATTTTTACGCCGTTCTCTAGTACTACATTCATTCATAACAAACCACGTGCTTTTCCGTGTTTACAATCATTTTCGCATATGCCCGCGCAGGTGACGTCAGAGCGTATCCGCATTTTGATTGGCCAGAGTCGACCGTACCTAATTAATATTCAACATATTGTTCACGCACAAGATCAGTTTTGATTGGTTGATTGAACTTTCAGCGATCAGCCCGCGCAGAGCAGTGGATTTTGCCTTGGTTTGCATACACATTGAATAAACGGTGTAGAAGTGACCCAAAGTAAGATTTTCATCAGGAATTTGGATATAACTGCCTGCAAAGATGGAGATGGCAAAGAGGATCGAGTTGGAACGACGGGGTAGAAAAGAAAGCGAGGTTTGCCATTTTATTCTTGTGGTTTATGTAAAATATTTGACTTTGAACAGGTGACTTTTTCATTAGTGAAGTTATGTGGCATGTGTCCATTTTTTTCCAAGACAGGACAGTCCTGACATCAGTGGGACCAGGGTGTGTCAATACTGAAGTTGATACTGAAATTTGTATAGGAACTAAACATCAGCACTGAAAAATGAACACAATATATTTTTTTAAATAATCTTGAAAAACTTTTAATTTACCCATTAGGACTCGATTGTGGACACATACCACATTATGATCATCAAGCCATTTTTGTGAATCAAATATATTATATATTTTCTTATCAAAACAAGGAGTATGGTGCATGGGGGTTTGTGGACTTCTTGTTTGTTGGTTAGGCTACTGTTGTATGCCTTGAATTCAAGGTTGACATCTCTAACGAGGTTTTGTACTGCCATTCTGTGTGAATTTTATGTTACTGTTCGTCATATAGCATATAAATGCTGTTTGGTGAAGCCAAAATTGTCCGAACTTTAATCCATTACTGTCATTTTAGCACTGCATACGATGTCAACATGTAGCTTGTGTCGCCATTTTGGGATGCAATCGTCCTTTGTTCAACGTTAAAACATCAGATTAAGAGTGTTCGGAACAGTGAAATAGCCATTTTCGTTGCTGATATGACATTGTCTTCCCATTTAATGATGCTGGCAACTCCAAATTCCGTATGACACTATTCGTTACTGTTGCCCATGTTGTTTGCTTTCATGAACTAACCGCCCGGCAGCCATGTTGAATTTCCTAAAGATTTTTTCTGTTCTCTCGCGGAATATTACATTTTGACAATGTTTGAAAGTGTATCCATGTAGGGATACAGTTTTTATACGATATCTGAAGGTTTTTCAACACTGTTAACGCGTAACTTGTGATTAAAGATGAAAACATCGCTGCACGCTTTTGCGTCATTTGACCTACTTGTTGTTGCTGTTTGGAAATCGGTCATATGAAAAACTTATTTGCATCGTTTTCTTAAAAATGTTCCACACCAAAATAGAAATTTGTCGCTGAAATGAAGCTTTATCACATAAAATTTCATTCTTGAAATTCAGGTTATGCCCGCAAGATTGTAATTGGTCTAAAATCAAAAATATTGACAAATGTCGCATAGAAACTTTCCGAAGTCGGCCATCTTGAGTTTGTGGCGGAAATGGCCGTTCCAAAAAGCCCAAAGTTTTACAGCAAATTTTATTATTTAGATTTCGTTTTTAAACAAGTTATCCAGTGCAGATGATTTCTTATAGTTTCCGCTTTAAATTACCACGTCCAGATATTAACTTGATATCCTGTTGACCGCGACTTAAGCGAAAATCTTTCACGAAAAATGGCGTACGATTCATTATGGCGGTGCGATAGCAACTTTACTGTGTAGATTGACTAGGAAATATTTGTTTCACGCTTTGCGAACGAATACATGTTACCTTTCTGTCAGAAATACTGACCATAACTTACGTTTTGTTATTTATTCGTTTGCTCTATATAAAGGTGGTGTTGACAAGTGATATACTTGTACAATATTTATGAAAATTGCAATATTCTCATGGAACTACTTTATGGTGTGCGTGTATTATTTTTGTAAAGTAGTTAAACGGCTGCATGCAAATTTGCTGTGACGTCATGTGTAAGCTGAAATGAAAGTAGATTATTAATGTTTGCGCCAAATGTGGGGAAAAAAGTTGAATACTCGTTTTTATTTTTCTGTTTCATAAATTAATGATAATAGAAGATCAGATCAGTATAAGGCTCGTATTAGCACTTGGTGTCAAGTGAATATCAGTTGATGAGTCTTCAATGTGTAATAGAAAGGCTTCTAGGTATGAACAGCTGAATTGTATGCAGATTAAACTTCGAGTTTCATTCAAGTCCACATTCAAATTATCCAGATTGGCATCACTCACTTTACAATTAACAATGACTAACTTTGTCTTGTGCTGCTACAGTCCAGCCCCAGCTGAACTGGGTGGTGTCAATCCTTTCGTCTACATATCTGTTTACATTCTTATTTCTGTATAGTTCTATATACTTTCACCTAACGTCATTTATCATTTATTGACTAATGTCACCAGACAACACAGTAATTCACACAGTTAAGCTGCAAAATGTTGACCCAATCATTATTGGGGTTTGAGTAATCATTCAAGGTAGAATTGGGGGTAGAATGAGAACACTGCATGCTGTATTTTCTAGTGCCTATATTATAGTTTCTGTTTTACAGATAGCAGAACTGAACCTTGACAACTGCAGATCTCAGTCTATTGATGGCTTGACAGACTCGTACACTGCTCTCGAGTCACTGAGCATCATTAACGTAGGGCTGACCACACTCAAAGGCTTCCCAAAACTAAAGAACCTTAGAAAGGTAAGATTTGCTGTTCATGTTACAAGGTCACATTACTTGAACACTGGATGATCTGATCTGCTCACTTGCTGCTAGAAGTTAAACTGTTTATAAGCCTGCTTAGTTATTCACTTATTGTCAATGTTGACAATCCACCGGGCATTAGTGCTTTATTGTTTCTAGGCAACTCATCAGAGGTTTCACTTTGACCTAAAATTCAAAGGTCAAAATGATAAACCAATGCCATGTTCTGAAATGAAACAATTACAAGTTTACAACAATTTGAAAATTAGTTTAAGTATTGACACAAAAATCAATTATTTTTAATTTGAAAGTTCTAATGATGTGTTCATTACATTAATTCATTTGTTAAAGAATAAAGTACTTTAACTTTTCAGTTGGAGTTAAGTGACAACAGGATTTCTGGAGGACTGAACTACCTGACCGGCTGCGTGAACCTGACACACCTGAGTTTGAGTGGAAACAAGATCAAAGACTTTGATCCCCTCGAACCACTGGTCAGTATTGAACATGTTGCAATGTTTTGTTTTAGATGTGGAACACTGATTGTTTCTGTGCGAATAGGTAGGGAAGAGCTGTGTCTGAATGTACAGGTAGTGTGGAGCTGCAAAAAGTAAACAAAGGCCCGATTTGATTCAGATCTTTATTTTTGTCAATGATCCTAGTTTTAGTTTTGCCTCTTTCAAAAAAATGCGAATGTGATACTGTCAGGGATCACTTTGTCCATCGTCACTCTGTCATAAAAACTTGACATTCACCATAACTTGCCTAGCAATAATTAAGTCCATATTTAATGATCTTCTTCATATTCACAGAAAGACTTGCCAAACCTGAAGAGTTTGGATTTGTTTAACTGTGAAGTTACCAACGCTGAGGATTACCGAGAGAAAGTATTTGAACTGTTGACCAATCTGAAGTACCTTGATGGCTACGACCGAGACGACCAGGAGGCTGAGGATGATGAGGATGAAGGTAATGACAAAGTTCATCAGCTTAAAACCAACAATTGGGCTGTTTAAAAAAATGGCTGGAAAAGTGAAAAAATAGTGAAAAATTAAAGTTCATTAACATTCCAAACTTGTTATTCTGTATTTTTTGCTTATTGAAAATGAGTAAAGAACTGAAAAGATTTTTGAAATCGGTCAACTGGTTGCTGAGATATTGTCATTTGAAAAATGGGAAGTGAAGTGCAAAAAATGTAAAGAATTTAAGTTCATAAAAACTCCAAACTGATTGGTCCATATGTTTGTACAGTCTTTTCATTGATCGAAATCAATCAAGTTATACTCATATGTGGCAGAATAAAAATTTTATGGAGCTTTATTGACCAATATTAAATAAATCAAAGAATTTTTATTTATGTGCTTAAAATACAAGTATTACTGTTTCTCTGTGGTATCGCTTAAAGATAAAAAAATTCATATTGTTAAGTAAGTTTGTCACACTCCTGACAACCACATAATTGCATTGTACTCAAAAAATGTTTCACTAAGGCCATTCCTGTTTGTCACAGTTAAACAAAACATGACATAGTCTTCTACGAAACAACATGCTCTTGTTTTCATGTAAAGGATATGTTGACAGAATATTGCAATATGTGCATAATGTCCCACTCCTGACAAATTTAGCTTACTTTTTCTGAAGAGAGCTGCAGACAAATTTAATTTCAATAGAGGTGATAATATTATAATTATTGCATCTAGAAACATTAAACTTAATGATACACAAAACATTTCTTATGTACTATTAATCTTTAAAGTCCTAAGCCCGCCCGGCTAGCTCAGTGGATAGAGCATCGGACTGTCAATCCAGGGGTCGTGAGTTCGATCCCCAGCCGAGGCTGGAAAAATTTCTCCGTGACAATTGAACTCGGACATTGCGTCTGAGAGTCATTTGTCCCTCACCTCTGATTCAAGTGAGGAAGCAGTCAGTCGCTTGCGGAGAAATTGGTTAGTACTGGTTAGAGACCCAGGAACACCGGTTAGGTGGACTGACCGCCGGGATATAACCAGAAAGGTGTTGAAACCAGGCGTTAAAACCCCAAACAAACAAAACAAACAAACTTTAAAGTCCTATAAATTTATAAAGCAAAGATGTATTGATTTTCTTGAGGTATTTTCTAATCTACCACACTTGACTTAATAGCATAAATTTTGATTACTTTAAGTATAATATACTTAATTTTATCATTATTTGATGCCTAATAAATGCAGCTTTTACTAAAATAACACTAAAACTTGTCTTTACTCAAGCTGTTTGTAAAATAATGGTCTGAACGTGTGTGATTTTGAAAAGTGTCACACTTTTTTGTCACGCTCCTGACATTTTTGGCCATTATTTTAGAATATTTTTTTAACGGATGGTGCTATTTTGATGAAACTTCACAAACCTTTAAAGGGCATGATGAGACACCTCTGCAAAGTAGGAAAATGGAAGTAACTGTTTGTTGTACATTTTTATAACAGGAAAACCCAAACCAGCCATTTTTTTGAAACAGCCCAATTCATAAAACCTTTGTTAGTATTAGCAGAGTTAAATCCCACCTCTTGTCAAGTTTTACATTATATACATACTCTGGTGTTATGCTGAAACTCATTGATATAAAGCTTCACTTGTTATCTCATGAAAATACTGAAGGTCAGAATGATAATTCTATCTTACATCCATTGAATGGAAGATGTTGTGTTTACAGATGGTGGTGAGGAGGAAGACTATGATGAAGAAGAAGACGGTGTAGATGATGAGGAAGGTAAGCAACTAAAATTGTTAGCATGAGACCATATCCCAGAGCTGTCAAAAGGCCTGAGTTTGCATTTGAGTTCTTTGTTAGCAGTAAATGTAGTAAAAGAGGAAGGTCTCAGATATTTATTGAGATATTAAGGGGTTCTACTTGTTGCTGATTCTCAAGTGTCATTTTGAAAATTTTGTGGGGGATTCAACCAATTACATGTAATAACCAAATACCACTAAATTTCAGGAAAAAGTGGCCATTCAGCTATAATTCTAGTCGTCAAAATAACGTTTTTGGAAATTTCAAAAGTCATTGGTATCTCTCGGGTCCAGTGGATCTGTGGATAGTCCAGCAATATTTCTTCACATTCCTCAACTCAGCTTAAACCTGCCCTTCACCCCTCCAAAATCATGACAAAACTCAGCCCCGTGATAAAACCTTGCTTTTACAGGGGCAATATTTACCGTTAATTAAGCTATGTAAACTGCACACATTTGAAGAATAAATGCTTGATTGGTTGTTTCTAGGTGACGATGATGATGACGACGATGATGATGGTGATGATGATGATGGTGGCGAGGAGGAAGAAGATGAGGATGATGATGAAGATGCTGGAGGTGAAGACGATGATGATGATGACGATGATGTGGAGTATGAACTGGCCGACGATGATGAGGGATCCAACCTGAAGTTGTTGTCACAGTCGGGTGACTTGGAGGTCAGTTCTTGGGCTGTTTATACACGTGTGTGTTCATTAACCAGGTTTCCTTTGGAAATACTTAGTTGTTAGATTAGAATATGTCATTTGGAGGGTGGGTGCAACTTTTCATTAAGTTTTATTTGTTTAAGTCCACTTTTTCTCCATGACAATTCAAGGTTAATTTTGAAACTTAACATTGTTGTCAGACATTTCAAAAGCAATTATTAGTATAAGTTTCAGGGGTGTGAATTTTATGCTCCATAGCTGCAAGCGTGTTAAATTTCTCAGTGGTATTATTTTAGAAAATGCTTTGAATTTGTGAATTGATCACAGTGCAAAATAGACAAAATTTGAAAGTGTGCGAATTTGAATGACACAAAAGTAATACATGGCATAAAAAAGCTAAACCTTGAGCTGTGTGTTGTAGGATGAGGAAGATGATGAAGATTTTGATGCAGAGGGCGCCGAGAACGAGGAGGAGGACGATGAAGATGTCGAAGATGACGAGGACGCTGGTGAGTGGTTTATACCTGTCCCCAAACCTGATTAACCAGTCTAGATACTACATGTGGGATTGGTCTATTTACTTTATGAGGCAAGACTTGTTTCCCCCAATCAGCTCTGTGACTGGTTCCCAAATTTGAGCCCTGGAACAAGATAATAAAATATAGAACTAATCGAAAGCTGGTCTCGTCTTAAGCAAATCCATTCAACAATTGTTGGCCTTGGTCCACTCCAGTGTAAAGATGTCCTCTTTCCTCTTTAGATAAGGTTGTTATCTTATGGGCAAACAGTTCAGATCCAGATCATCCGGAACATCTGTGCAGTCTGATCAGGATTTAAACTGTGTTTTAAATTCGTTAGGTTTTTTCTGACCAAGATGTGACCAGTGCATTCGTTAGGTTATTTCTGACCAAGATGTGACCAGTGCATTCGTTAGGTTATTTTTGACCAAGATGTGACCAGTTCAGATCCAGATAAGGCAGCGTAAAGTGCCGGATGAATTGATCTACACTGGATGCATTTGCGGTAAAATGTGTATATATGTGGAGTAAAGGGTTGAATCTGCAGACCATGTTATTTGGCAGTTGTGCTTTATACTTGGTTTATCCAAGGAAACAAAATGATAATACATGGTAGATGTACTTGTTACAAATAATGGTAGCTGCACATTTAGGTGTAATCATGGTTGATGTATTTTTTCTGTACAGAGAATTAGATCTCAAAAAGAGCAGATGTTTCTGGGTAAAGGTTTCAGTTTCATGTGAAACTTTGCACCTTAATAAATGATGGCTACAAAAAGGTATGTGTATTAACAATTATCAAACATTTCTTGTTGTAGATGAATCAGAACAGAGAGGGACAAAACGAAAACATGAGGATGAGGAAGAGGAGGAAGAATCATGAAAATGTTATCTCGCGTTTCATTGGACAATTTTCATCCATTGTTGCCATCTCATCATTTCTTATCCAACCATGGACCATGTTACATCATATAAACTTTGTTAGTGTATATTTAATGAAGCAGTTATGTAAGCAGGAATCTGATTGGAGGATACTAGGACATGTACAGTGTTTACTGCATTACAGCTGGACATCAAATGTGTTGGCAGTGCTAAATGGCAACTAAAGATATCTGTAAAAAACATTTTGATGAATTTTTTTAAGGAGTCTGCAAATTATGCATTATATTTAACACCAAATATGTTTTATCTATTTCTGAACTTGGTGGCTAACTTGTTAAATTTCACAGTGTATCAGTGTATATATGTGTTAAAATTAAGAACAACTTTGAAACCATACATATATATATAAAGCAGTGCCTTATGACAGGTATATATACTTTAAGGATCCTATTTATGTTTTAGAAGGAAATTATTTAACAACTGTTCCATTAAGAATTTTGTCATCGGGTGGGGAGTGTTTACTTCTTGTTAATGCTGTCCATTAGCTTTACAATTAAAAGAACATTTACATCATATGGTATTTGATAATCACATTTGCATGGGATGCTTCAGTGCTGTTACTATGCTTTCAGCTACTACTTAGTTCACAACATGATATAAAATTGTTGAGTATTTTAAACTTTAAAAAAAAGAGGGTAAAATTGTTTACGAATTTAAATAACAATGATGTTTGTGGTTAGGTTATAAATACCAGTGTCCTTTATAATTTCTAACTTTTCTTGTTTTTATAAGCTGAACTTTAAAGAGACTTGGTTTGCTAATTTTTAAAGGGACTTGCTTCTCCACTTATCAAAAACATTGTTTTTTAAATAACAATTATTTCAAAATGATAAATATCTCCCCACCCACCTGTGTTAGTGAAGGATGTATGCAACAAGGAGCAAGTAACACTAAGCATGGTCATTGTATGTAGGTAGGACACTTTCTCAGGGCATTGCAATATTCAAACATTAATCTGTTCCAAAAACCACCATTTTTTAAAATGTACTTTTCTTGCACAAAGTTGATGAGTGGTTTAGCTATTAAGTGGATATTACAGTCTGAGATAATTTATAGTTCCTTTTTTTTACTGTAAATCAACTGCATTTTAAAAAGCTGTTTTAATTGATTATATAAATTTACATAACAACATAACAAGGAAGTTTGCACTGGACATGAGTTCAAACTTGAAAGTTTTAAGTGCATTGTTTTGGAAAAATTTATGAATTATGAAAACCACTACACAAAGTAGTTTGGAGTAGTGTTTTATTTTTGTTGGTTAAAATTGTTGTAATGTTAACACTTCATAGAATATGGTCTCCATTCCATGGAAGACCAGTGTAGATCCAGATCAGCTTTCACATATGTTTAGTCTGATCAGGATCTACACTAGTGATTTATGGATTCATATTAATTCACATAGGTGACAGGTTTAGGTCCAGATCAGCTTCCACATTTGTGTCATCTGATCAGGATCAACCCTGTTCACTTGGATCTATTAGGTTATTTCTGACCAAGATGAGACCAGTGAAGATCCTGATCAGTCAGTACTAATGTGCCGGCGGATCTGGATCTTTACTGTTTGCCAACACAATAAAAGGCGTATATATGGTGTGAAGTGTTAAATTTCACAAAAAAATCGGTTCAGACAAAATGTTTAATTTGCATGGTCAGCTATTAACAATCTTGATCTCGTGTATGATTGTTCAAGAGAGTTGGAAAATGATTGTAAATTTTGTGTATATTACTTGTAAAAAAAGCATCATTGAACATACCTTAATATACCTGTGCTATAGATCATTCATTCATGATTCATTTAAACCTTACTGCAATTATGAGCATACATACAACAATGTTAAACAATTTTTAGGAGAACTATTGTTTATACTGTGAATGCAGTAATGAATAGTGTATTTTATGTCCAAATTATGGAAATAATCAGTTTTTGAAATTTTTTATCCTTCCAAATCAATGTTGTGAAACACTGTGTAACTTAGGGCATGTTATAGAAAAAGCTCTCTTCAATAATCTGATGTCATCTCTTGTAAGAATGTCTTAAAATCGATCAGACAACTTTGCTTGAAATGCATTTCGCAGAAAAATTACATTCTATACTCTAAGTGTATTAATTATGAGAAAATAGATACTTGTTAAAGGAATCTAACTTAGCAGGTTAGATAAACTATCTCTTTGAATATAAACTGGAGAGGTCATTGTTTTGGAATTAACAACTGCGCAAACCATACAGTGTGCTTAAATATTGGTCGGTTTCACTTCATCAAAAATACTAGCACTGTTCCACCGTCCAGAGGTCATTGATTGGAACCATACACTTACTTTCATCGTCCACTTCCTATGCATCGTCTGTCATTACCACACTTTTATTCATCCTTTGATCAAGTTGTATATGTATTTTTGTTAAGATATGATTTTGTGGCATCTTGTGTTATATAGTTACAGAATTTTACTGAGGCCAAAGTGTTTCCATGTAAGAAATTGCAGGCAATTAACCCTATACATACTCGTTGGATAGGACTTCCATCATACAGGCAATGGGTGTAGATCCAAATCAACCAGCACATCTGTCTTGTCTGATCAGGCTATACGATGTTCACTTTTTGATTCATTAGGTTATTTCTGACCAAGAAGTGTACATCCAGATCAGATTGTATGGATCTTAACTTGTTGCCCATGTGATAAAAGCTGGACCCACCGATTAACGGGTTAAAAAGATCACTATTACAAAATATAGATTATTGGAAAATGTTACAGGTGTATTTTAAGTGTTAATAAATTTAAACAAAAGAAAGGGGTCCATGTAGGTTGGAAGGTTGTAGTTGTTCTGTTCTTCCAGTGTGTTCATTTTGTGATGTTGTTTGGGTTATTTCCCTTTATTCAATGAAAAATAATCAAATGACATCTTAACATATGAGCATGCTGTCTGGGTGCAGAAACTTTCAATCCTACAGCCTGACTGTGTGATTTTTGCAAGATCAGAATTAATTAATTGGCCTTTTTGTATTAATTGTAATAATAATGTAGACTCTATTGCTTTTTAAGCGAGGTAGTACTGTTGTTGATACAGTTTAAACAGTTCATTGTTTTTTCTTTTTAATAAAAATGTGTTGATTTTATTAAAAAAGTCTGAATGCATCAAAACTGGTCAGAAATTTAACAGTTGCCTTAGTAACTATTGTACACGTAAACTTAACAATGTATAAGTTCACTTGAGCTGTTTTTTACTTGTTATCTTCCTTTTCAAACAATTTCAAACATAATATAAAATACATTTAAATAAAATAACTTACAAGAAGTGCTATCTCAACTCAAATTCATTAGGACAACAGGTTGTTAGGTTTGATAAGTTTGTATAATCCTATACTTCACGTGATATGGCTGTTATCCATGTGTGAACAGTTTAGATCCAGGTCAGCCAACACATCTGTGCCGTCGGATCAGGATCTGCACTGTTTCCTTTTAAGTTTATTAGGTTATTTCTGATCAAGAAGCAACCACACGATCCAGATCAATGGCATGGATTTGTAGGCTGATCTGGATTTACACTGATTGCATGTGATAAAACCTGTATATATGGAGTAAAGAGGTAACATACAATACTAGTATTCCTCAACTTGAACAAATCTGTAAATCTGCTGCTGTATGGTTTAAGATGCTAAATAAAGTTTTAAATATCTGTGTTGTGTTTTTTTGGTGTTCATTATCTGTGATACTGAAACTCCCATTAAACATTTGAGGATAAGTGTTTCAAAATATGACAAGAATGTAGTGAAATGGCTTATTTTAAAAGGTTTTAAAAGGTTGTCGGAAAAAAATGTCTGCATGTTTCTTCCCAACAACGTGTACATGCTTTGACAAGTCAAAACATTGTACTCAGTCTAACAGTGTGAGCAGCTTTTATTGTACCCACATCCTGGAGAAACTTAGCTTTTTCTTTGCAACATTAAAACAGTTTTAAAGAAGACTTCCATTTAAGCAAAGTGCATGTTGACTGTAAATATTTTGTTGTTATGGCACACTGTTATAATCATTTAATTTGTAGTTGCCAACCATCGGCTGAAAAATGTAGACACCAAACTTTGTACTGTGAACCTATGGAAGTAGAACTTAACCCTTTCCTCCATATACACACCTTTATTGCATGGGTGAACAGTTTAGATCCTGATCAGCTGGCACATCTGTGCCGTCAGATCAGCATCTAGACTGTTCGCTTTTTGATTCCTTAGATTATTTCTGACCCAAAATGTGACCAGTGCAGATCCTGATCAGATGGCACGAATGTGCCGCCTGATCTAGATCTACACTGGTCGCACATGCGTAAAAATGCGTGTATATGGAGGAAAGGGTTAAACTGAAAGTTGGTTTCTGATAAATGTTTGAAGACAGTGACCTTCAGATCAGACTGAACATATCTGCAGAATAATCTGAGTCTACACGTCACACACACAGAAAAAGCCCGATCCTTGGAGTATAGTTAACAAAACATGAAAAAGCAACCATTGACAAAGAACTTACTTTATGCTTTATCACCCCTTTGTTTAGATGGGACCATTTATTACAAGAAAACTTTTTCAACTTGATCACCAAATGCATTTGCTTGTCAGAAGTGAAAACCAGTTTTGATTGGTCATTGTAATACTTGATTACACAAGGTATCACACTGATTGGACGAAGTGTCACAATAGTAGTGTAAATTACACTGGAGGGTACTACAAACAAATATAACGTGATGCTCAATTCATAATTTATTAGTGTTATTATACATAGTTACTTATTTTGAACAAAAAATGTAAATACACAAGAGTTTTGTACCAAGAATACAGTGATATGATGAATTGCAAGAAAGAAATATAACAAGTTCACTCTGACCATCACAGCAAAAGCAGCTTTAGTTAACATACAAATAGTGATCCTACAGCCCAGGTAAACGCGGCTAGAGTCTACAGCCTCAGTTAACATACAAATAGTGATCCTACAGCCCAGGTAACCCCGGCTACAGCCTACAGGTCGTGCAATGTATAAAACAACAAACAAGCCCCACATCACCTGTGTCCAAGATCATAAAACTAAATCTGGAGACAGTCTCAAATCTTATGCATCAGATTGGCTGAAAATGCTCAAGATTTGAGACTGGTCTCCAATCTGAGTTTTATGATCTTGGTCCCTAGGCTTTGTTGGCTGTTACAATTTTCAATTTCATACAGTGTCCAAGGTTATAAAACTTAGCATTGAAACCAGTCTCAAATCTCAAGCATCTGATTGGCTGAAATGGCAACAAGTCGCCATTTCAGCCAATCAGATGCTTGAGATTTGAGACTGGTTTCCAAACTCAGTTTTATAACCTTGGAGCCAGATTTCCAGCAGCATTCAAGTATCTACACAAATTTCCACAATAAGTACCCAGTTCTACTGCGGCCAAGAGAAACAAGTCGCCCATAGCATACATTTATTCTGTTTCAACAAACATAACTTGTTAAATATGATAACATGAATGTAAAACAACTGGATATTCACATTAAAATTTCTTCTTTCCTTGTAGAGAAATACATCACAACTTATTTTTGAAACAAGACTTTTTACTGCATTAAAATGAATTATTTTGAGGACATTTAATAATCTTCATTTCTATATGTCTACACATCACTTCTTGTAAAACACTACCAAATCTCAAGAATTAACCTTTTATCACGTAAATTAATTTAATGGGCTGGCTATCAGAGACAGGTCAGTCATTGTTTTTCCCTTTCCTCCACTTTATTGCGTGGGCGAACAGTGTAGATCTAGATCAGCCAGCACATCTGTGCTGTCTGATCTTGATCTGCACTGTTTGCTTTTTGATTCATTATGTTATTTCTGGATCTACACTGGCAGCACATGCGTAAAAATGCTTATACATGCGGGAAAGGGTTAAAGTGGTGTGTTACAGCAATTAATTGACTGAATACATAAGCCCTTTAGTGAATATATTTGTTGTCCCTGGCCAGAAGTAGTTAGATGCAAGTCTCAGCCAGGTTATGTTATTGTAACTCTGATTCATTAGAACGGATTTTGAGTACATTGTGCTTAGTTCTAATCACATTCAAACCAAAGCTGCCATTTCTAAAGTGGCATTTCCCAATCGATCAAATCACACAAAAGCTTAACAGCAACTAAAATGCCCAAAATATCTGGACAAGGGCATCTTATCTAACAGTTTGTTACTTTACTATTTGCTTCCATCAATTAAACCCATTTCTCCATATAGAAGGGTTTTATCACATGTGCAAACAAAGTAGATAGAGATCAGCTGACAAACGTGTTTCTGATCAGATTCTACATTGTTGGCTTTTGGTCACAAATAGGCTAATGATTAAAATGTGAACAGTGTTGAACCTGATCAACCAGCTCTGTTGTGTGGGCTGATCTAGGTTGAAGGTTATAAAACTGAGCATGGAAACCAGTCTCAAATCTCAAGCATCTGATTGGCTGAAATGGCCAACTGGGCCCAACATCATAAAACTAAGTTTTGAGATCAGTCTCAAATCTCAAGGATCTGACTGGCTGAAATGGCGACTGGTCGCCATTTCAGCCAATCAGATGCTTGACATTTGAGACTGATCTCCAGATTTAGTTTTATGATCTTGGGCACAGATATTACTAATCTGACTGGAAGTCTACAATCACACTGGAAAACAAATAGAACAAGTAATTTTTAACCCTTTCCTCGATATATATGCATGTGCGACCAGTGTAGATCCAGAACAGCCGTCCGATCGTGCCGTATGATCAGGATCTGCACAGGTCGCATTTTGGTCAGAAATAACCTAATGAATCAAAAAGCAAACAGTTTAGATCCTGATCAGACGGCACGGATGTGCCCGCTGATCTGGATCTAAACTGTTTGCCCTAGCAATATAGGTGTATCTATACAGGAAAGGGTTTAGCAAAGTTTTCTATTAATGCAGCTTGAAAACTGTACAGACTGAACAAGTAACAAGGGCCCGAGATCACAAAACTAAGTTTTGAGATCAGTCTCAAATCTCAAGCATCTGATTCGCTGAAATGGTGACTGGTCAGATGTTTGAGATTTGAAACTGATCTCCAGATTTAGTTTTATGATCTTGGGCAAAGCATAGCAAGCTCGATGGGATGAGTTACAATAAGAAATATTGATATCACATCTGACAGCAATCCACTCATTATCCCTTTCCTCCATGTATACATATGTACTAATGTGTGCAACCTGTGTAGAATCAGATCAGCCGGCACAACCTTGCCATCTGTTCAGGATCTGCACTGTAGTGTTTGCTTTTTTTTTGTCAGAAACAACCTAATAAATCAAAAAGCAAACAGTGTAGATCGTGATCAGTTGGATTAGATTTGATGCTGATCTGGATCTACACTGTTCAGCCACGCTATAAAGGCATATATACAGAGGAAAGGGTTATGGTTTACATTCAAATCTGTCAAAACAAATCACAATAGAACTTTAGAAAGAGCACATGTAAAACTCTGACTGTAGAACAAACAAGTATTCGTAACTTGTTTTTTATTAAATACTAACAACTCTTACCCTATTATACAATGGTTGCAGTACATATCTAACATACATAAACCAACAACTGATGATTAGTGACTAAAAATATGGGCTTACAGCGTATTTGACCAAGTGTGATCCTGACCAGCTTGCACATATGTGAGGTGTGCATGGTTCCCAGAAACATTTTCAAGAATTCACTTCATAGAAACTACTTGTAACACATTGGCAATTAGAGTAGATCCAGGTCAAATAGCAGATCTGTGCTATCTGATCTGGATCTAGCTGTTTGCTTTTTGGTCATAAATAACCTAATCACCAAGTCAAAATTGTAGATCCTGATCAAATGCTGCAAAAGTGCCCTATGATCTGAGTCTCAACTGTTAGCCCGCGGGATAGAAGCTATATACCATGAAGTAAAGGGTTATTAATGCAAAAATGTCTGCCATATGATCAGGGTCTACAACTCTGTCAGTAAACCTGGATCACATTCAACCTTTTACTTCATATCTACACATTTTAATGCATGTGCAACTAGTGTAGATCCAGATCAGCCAACATACAAGTGTCATCTGAACTGGATCTGAACACACTGCATATTGGTAATAAATAACCTAGTGCAACTAAAAGCGAGCAGTGTAGATCCAGATCAGATGGCAACGAAGGGCCAGCTGGATGTAAAAAAACCCACATCTATGAAGTAAAAGGTTAATGAGTAATAAAATTCAGTATCTCTGGAGATAACAGAAGAAAAGGGATTTTTCAGCCAATAAAAAGACTTGGTTCAATGGAGACTGTTCAATTGCTGGAACTGAAATGTTGTACATGAACTTATTACAAAAATCTATGTGGATTTTCGATAATCTATAACGTGGGATTTTGTAATTATCTAAATCTGTAATTCTAGAAATCCCAGAACATTATCTCCCCTGAATAAATCAGTCAATCATCACAGAATAAAACCAAATCAGGAGACCAGTCTGAAATCTCAAGCATCTGATTGGCTGAAATTGCAACTGGACGCCATTTCAGCCAATCAGATGCTTAAGATTTCAGACTTATCTTCAATCTCAGTTTTATGATCTTGGGCCCTGAAATCTATCCTATTTATGGATGCAATTGATGAAGACAAAGTACTTGTTTACAAGATAAGCTAAAATTCTCTCATGACAATGTTTTCACATTATATATTTATAAGTGTTGGCTACCGGATCTCTTCTTTTAACATTCATCTTTGCAGAAATATGTTTATAATAAAAACAAAAACAAAACACTATCATTCAATTTTAAACAAAACTGTATTCAGCAATTATTTCATTTTTTATTTTCTAAAATGTGTATCTTGTCATCTAAAGACAGGTGACAACAACAAATCTATAACATAATGATTTAAGTATAATTCTATATTGAGCAGCTTAGCAGTGTTAACAGTGGTCTCAAAAACGAGGCAGTGGGTGGAGAGTTCCCCTTGCAATACCAACAATATCACCCTACTATTTCAGTGAAACAGCTTATATTCTGTTCATTTTGATTTTGAAATCTTCCACAATTTTGTAAACCCCTCCCCACCTCTTCTACTAACAATAAGGAGACCACTAGTTAACATGGACAAACAATGGTTTTGTGTTTTCAGCTGCTATCAAGGTAAGAAAAAAGTGATAAGACATAAAGTACTCCAGAGGCATTGATCACACTGTTGTTCCTTACATGTTCTATTTCTCACTCACAGACGTTATGACATTCAAACATTGCAGCATGACTTTTTATTGGAAACGTTATTGTCCGTTGGAGCTACAGTTATTGTTTGTACATTGTTGCTGGGGGAATTATCATCGTCGGGGTTATCCTTGATCTGTTTCTGCGATACTATTTTGTATATCTCTGAAAATATAGAAACCAGAATGTGTCCATAGATATACCTTTATCACATAGGCCAACAGTTTAGATCCAAATCAGCCAGTCATGCCCCTAATCAGGATCTACAGTGTTCCTGTTTTATGTTATTTCTGAACTATTAGCAAACTGTTTAGATCCAGATCAGACAGTCATCTCCCTAATCACGATCTAGTGTTCCTGTTTTATGTTATTTCTGAACTATTAGCAAACTGTTTAGATCCACATCAGACAGTCATCTCTCTAATCACGATCTAGTGTTCCTGTTTTATGTTATATCTGAACTATTAGCAAACTGTGTAGATCCAGATCAGACAGTACAGATGTGATGGATAATCTTGATCTACACTGTTCGCCCATTTGACAAAAAAATTTACCATAGGGTAAACTGTTAATCTAAAAAACTTGAATTGAGAAGATGAATGCATATCATCTAACAATCATGATGAATTATGTTTTAATCTTTTCTACATTGATACACCTTTACTGTGTGGGCAAACATGGATAACAGCCACAAAATCTGTGCCATCTGATCACTTTAACTGTCATTATGTTGTTTTTGGCCAATATACGAGATGTGCAGGCTGATCTGGATCCACACTGGCTGCCCTCGCATTAAGAGGTGTACATATGGAGTTAAAGGTTAAGACATAATAGCAACAATTGAACTACATCACCAGGAATGGTAGTGGAAGACAAATTTACACGACAGAAGAAAACTCGGAAATACTGTTATAGCATGCAAGAAATCTGTTCTCATACAATAAACCTAGAAAATAATCATATAGTCCTTTTTCTTACAAACAGCCATGCAGAATACAAACCTGTTAGTATATTTTGGAAGGCAGTCTCAACATTTGTGGAATCTAATGCCGATGTTTCAATAAATGACAACGTGTTTCGCTCTGAAATATAGTACAAGCACTAGTTTAGTTCATGTCTTGATTTATGTAAGTTTTCTCCATTATTAGTTGATGTAACTATAGGAAAGTCAAACAGCAAATCAAAATACCGAAACTTGCCCATAGAAATTTATTAATTAGTATGTGACAATTTATGAAACTTGAATTGTGAACATGAATATGTGTCATCCAACAATCATGATAATTTATTGTGTTATTTACTGGCAAGTTCTGGTTGCAGCATTAGAAACTTAGAATGGAGACCAGACTCAGATTTCAGCCATTCCAATTGATTAAAATTAACCAAAAACTGACTAATGGGGAGCTAGACATCTCATCCTGGTCTGAAGGTTATAAAACTGAGCATGGAAACCAATCTCAAATCTCAAGCATCTGATTGGCTCAAATGGCGACTGGTCACCATTTCAGCCAATCAGATGCTTGAGATTTGAGACTTGTTTCCATGCTCAGCTTTATAACCTTGGGCACTGGTTACAATCTTCCAGCAAGGCTAACAGATTTATTTAAATCACCATGTCTTATAAAAGGCATAATATTCATTCAGGTTATTAAAAATGAGGTGCTTAAACCTCGCCATAAGCATTTAATGTACGATAAGTTCTTTTTTGGGATTGTTCTTCATTTTTCAATGAAAACATTTACTTAAGGGCTCCTACAAGCTGCTCACAAACTTTTGGATTTTTGTTCACAATGTTTGGACTAGTGAATGCAGCAGCTGCTGTGAAAGTAGTCATTTGTTTCGTCAGCAACATTCACTCTCAAAAGCCATGTTATCACCGATTCTCCCTCATAATAAGGTAATAAATGAAAATATTAATTTATGGTTGTTAACTGTTAACATAAGAACTGAACTGGTAATTTATTGTATTCATTGGAATATGAAAAGCATTTTGTTTTAGTTAAGCGCAGAGCCTTAAAACATTAAGACAACCCAAAGGCTTTTAATATTCCGATGAATACAATAAACATGGTTTTAGTCCTTATTATGCTTTTTGTGTTTGTGCATGTACCTTACTCCTAACTCCATGAATAAAACCTACATGTATATTAGATGTCATGCAAGGATAAGATAATAAAGCTCTCGGTGTTTACCCTTTCCTTTATATATACACACATTTTATCACATGAACAATGCAGATCCAAATTTAATGGCAATCTGTGCCTTGTGATCTGAATCTGTACTGTTTCACTTCTTTATCACTAATAACATAATAAATCAAAAGACGTACAGTGAAGATCCCGATTAAAGGACATGAATAAAGTTTTGGCCCATGCCATAAAGTTGTTTATATGGAGGAAATGGTTAAAACAGTTATGAGAACTAACTTTAAATTCTACCTACCTGCATATGCCTTGGCCTCATCAGTCGGTACAGCTCGTAAATGTCTTAAATCACTTTTGTTACCAACCAGCATTATCACTATGTTGTTATCTGCATGGTCACGCAGCTCCTTCAACCAACGCTCAACGTTCTCGTACGTTAAATGTTTAGCTATGTCATAAACTAGCAATGCTCCTACTGCACCTCTGTAATATCTGCAAATAACCAATCATAACATGTGTTGCAAAACAACCAATCAAAACTTGCAATGCTCCTACTGCACATCTGTAGAACCTGCAAATGACCAATCATAACTTGTTTTCAAATAAGAAAAAAAACCCGCTTTACTCCAAAAATATGACTGGACTATTATCTCAGGGGCTAATAGTGTACATTTAGATCAGGTGTTACATCTGTGTCATCTGAACCAGATCTTCACTGTTTACTCATATAGTCATAATGTTATTTCTGACATAGAAGCAAACACAGAAGATCCAGTTCAGGATGTGCTGGCTGGTATTAAGGTCACAGATTGAGTTTACCACTCCAACATCTTTCCTTTTACGTAATACCATCACCTTGTTTTCTGTGGTTTTTAAACTTTTTAACTGCAAGTGAACAATAACATAAAAAAATTTTCAAACTCGAAATTCTTTAACAGTGTTTCTGAAACCACTTAATTACACTGTAAGTCATAATAACAAAACATTTAATGTGAAACTATGGTTTATGAATCTGTTTTATTCATATCTACCGTAATTTCATCTTATTTGTTTTTCTTTGATTAGTGCTTACATCTAATATGAATTGTGCTTAATGACTGCTACCTGGGTAGCAACTGGTATTTGGAGCAAGATTGGCTTGTGGCAACTGTCTAATAATAATCTCTTTATTGGTGGGATTTGAACCTGAAATCTTCAGATCTGAAGACACACTACTACCCACCCACCTTCTCCCAGACCACTATTCCTCCTCAATGTTCAGAATAGATGTCTTTTAGAAATGTTTCTTTTAGGTAAACAATAACAACACAAAACTAACTTGGTGAGGATTGAAGTGTGTACTTACGCACTGGTGATAGCACGGTATCTCTCCTGTCCGGCAGTGTCCCATATCTGAGCCTTGATTGTTTTACCATCTACCTGTATACTCCTGCAAACAATAAACAATGCATAAACACACTCGGCTTTCAAGGCCTAACAACAAATTTCCAGTTTTTTTTAGGTCCCTGCTGAAAGCCCCTCCTAAATGGGGACGCAAAGTATCAGGAGTATATCAGAATAGTACATTCTGTACACTTGAAGTACAAGAGATTCCATTTGACCCAGGAGGTGACCCTTTAAACTCCTTAAAGCCTCATCTTGACCCCTATGAGTTTACCTGTCAGTGTCCTTTGTTCCTTAAAGTAGGGGTATTTTGGACTTAAACTGACAGATGTTAATGTAGCAGACTCAGCTTTCTTTCTATTTTTAAGGCCAGTCCATTCATTGTTGATAAGGAAGTGTTTCAGATATTTATTTGCATAATATATTAACCAAACAGTGAACATTGTAGACCAGAAGTGCAGGCCAAACAGGGTCTACACTGGGTCACAAAATTTTAATGTGAGAATTTCTGAAATGATCCCTTGAAGGGTTAAGTACGGTATGTATTTCCAATGAGTGATTAGAGACCTGGAATTGTGTGTTTATCCATGCAGTTAGGTAAACATCTGCTCTGCCCTAATAATCAAAGTAGGAACTTCATGTTCACTTACAACACAAACTACATGGAAGGGAAAGTCAATAAATGTGATCTATAGGTAAACATTCTGGAAACTGAGTGAAACCTGTTCTTAAGGGGCATACATTTTTTAATGCATCTTAATTGATAAATGATGCAGATCTGATAAAAAATTCATCCTACCTGTTCCTTGATAAACAAATGTTTACAAAACACATGTATAACTAAACATGTGTAATAGTTTAAGGTTTGTACTTTAATTGTTTATTGTTAAAGGTTTTTACTATTGTCAATGTAAAAGGTTTTTACTTCAGTTGTCAATGTTTAAGGTTTTGTACTTCAATTGTCAATGTTAAAGGTTTTTACTTCAATTGTCAATGTATAAGGTTTTTTACTTCAATTGTAGACAATATGAGCACCTAACTTCCTCCCGAGACTATTGATATCAATACAGGAAGTTCAGTGACATGATATTATCACACAGGTAACTTTGACATATTGTCCTTGTCCTATTATTTTACTATAATGACAATCAGCAATATAACAACTTATCATAAAACTGGGAATGAAAGAAAAACTTTGGAGAAATATTCTTGTGACTGTCTTCAACTTCTGCCTTTGGTTAAACTATGGGAAAAGCCTAATCCTTTACTCCATATAAACACCTTTATGGCATGGGCAAACAGTGTAGATCCAGATCAGCCAGCATATCTGTGCCGTCTGCTCAGGATCTGCACTATTTGCGGTTTGATTTATTAGGTTATTTCTGTGCCGTCTGATTAGGATCTGCACTGTTCACATTTTGGTCAGAAATAATCTAATGGATCAAAAAGGGAACAGTATAGATCGTGGATCTAAACTGTTCGCCCATGCAATAAATGCTTATATACGCCAAAATGGTTAATAGATGGGGTAGGGGCTGATGTGACTGGGCGGATGAGCTGTCTGATCTGGGTTTACAATGGTTGCAAACCTGACATAAACTTTGTTTTAGTTAACAGTGATCATAATTATATCTGATATAGAAATTTGACAAGTTACCATATGTCTGCAAACCATTAGTTAGCAAATTGAGAAGTTATTAAGTTAATTAATTACACAACAGGTATGTGAATAACTGATGATTACAAATTACAACTTGCGTGCTACTCTGATGACATATCACACATGATAACATATAAGGTCATCTTACAGGGTTACACCTATATATGATTAAACGGTTAACATATATACATGATGAAAAGTGCACCCTGCAGCATAAGCCAAACATTTTCATAAATTGTACATGATGGCTTATGAAATATGTACATTGGTTTACCATTTTTGTATTAAAATAATAATTAATATATAATATTATGTGCATAAAATGGATAATCCAGGGGTTTTTCATCTAGTCTCATGGGGACGATAATGGGCCCCATTCACAATGCCATATAGGGACCATTTTCCCAATTTTAAGAAAAAAATCCCAATTTTAAGAAAAAAATCCCAATTTCAAGAAAAAAAACCCATTTCAACAGAAATAACTTTTTTGCCTACAAAATAGAAACAAAAAACAGAATACATGAATACATATTACCAAGGGACATTTCAAATTACATTATTAGTTTGTTTACTTTTTATCAGTGATCTGTGAAACCTACATTCCTTGAATTTATGTATGCAACCTGTGTAAAACCAGTGTATACCATGAAAAAAAATCCCAATTTGAGAAGGGGCCTTTTCCCCCCAAATCCCTGAATCAAAGTACTGAAAGTACAGAAAACCAGCGAAGCGATTTTGCTTATTGAGAATAACCAGTGCCATGATTCTCATACATGTATCCATTTACGAAAAAGCAAAAAAACTTGGTTCACTCGCAAAGAACTTCCTCTTGTCTAAATGATAGTGGAAATAAGGGTTTCCATGTTTTATCTGGATGAAGGCTTCTGTTAACCCTTTACTCCATAGATATACCTTCATAGCTTGTGCGAACAGTTTAGATCCATATCAGCTGGCACATCTGTGCGATCTGATTAGGATTTAAACTGTTCGCTTTTATGATCATTTTTTTCTGACCAGTAATCACAAATTTTAGATCCAGATCAGATGGCACTATTGTGCCAGCTGATCGGGACCTGAACTGGTAACCTATGTGATGAAAGGCGAATATATTGAGTAAAGGGTTTTAAGCAAAAAATTATAATAGTGAAATCTGTGTACTGACATCCCAAAGACATAATGAACACGAAAAATGATATAAAAAGTGAGACCCCATCGATGGGAAAGTTTATGCAGTTATTTGAAATAAGAAATATATAATTGTTTCCTTCATTGTGAAAAATCGCGGACACGGACAATGTTTGACCATTGTTGCACCGCACCGATCAAGTCCTAGAAATATGAACCGCACCGATTTTACATTTAATCAAACTGTCGTACAGATGAATTTGACCATTGATGCAACGCACAGGTTTTATCCTATCAACATGACGTAGTTAATACCAACTTTAACACGTAACAGGAAACTTGGGGACTACTTTACTTACTCTGATTTCTCTGAAATGCGTAAATCGCCGTTTGCCAGTTGGTTTGATACCGATTTCAGAATTGTGATTAGTAAAACCAGCTTCGCTGGTTAAAAAGCCCTGTAATTGGATTGCTTAAGTCACTATTTTGAATACTTATTAAATTGTGTTGGTGCTACCCTAGGTTTCACAACAGAGATGATGGCTGAGAGGTGCTGTGGAGTTGCAGTTCTTTAAGGTCACCTGACAACATCAATTCTAAAACAATCAACCTTCTAGCTAGCTGTCAGGAGTTAGACCTCTAAATTAATGTTGGCCAGTAATAGATAGACCCTTTGTTTTTCAACCAGCACAGTAGGCCCCTTCACAATCAGTGTTAACCCTATTTTAGTGTGAATACCATTATTTCTTTATTTTAGTATCTTAGAACAATTTTCAATATACATCCGGACCGAGTAAATAGTGAAATATCTATTCAGATTTTTTTCATCTTTGAATTGAAACTGAAACCAACCACGATCCAAATACATAATAGATCAAATACATAATATATTATGTTAAAATCAGTGATGGCCAATTGACATACAAGCAGGCTGAATTTGATCCTCATGAATAATTCAGCAGGCGAAGTAAAAACAAATGCAAATTTCAAAGATAAAGTATTGTAAGTCTGAATTTCTTAGTTTATAACAAATTTTATCCTTTTGCCTTTAAGATTTTCAATATAAATTTGTTTCCTTATCATTAAATTTGTGTTCTTGCCTTATTTCAGTGTTTCATACAAACATAAATTATGTATTATAAATTTATAATTAATGTACCCTACAAAAAAATTATAATTAATGTACCCTACGCCAAAAAGGGATTCATTTGACTTTCAAGATAAACTAATTAAATTTTTTAGTGCAGTTTTGCTTTTTTTAAAGCATTATAGTGAAACATTTTTGTGGGCCTGATAGGCCTTGGGTAGTCGCTCATCTTTTAGTATACTATAATATCCACAGTGTGTCAGACTTTTCTTCGATCTTGCAATGAAAAACAAGATTTTCAACATGTTAATAAATAATGAAAGCACCAAGCAAGTTTGTGAATAAACATGACTGGCTTGCTAATACAGATTTCCTTCTGTGCCAGATGGGCAAAATGAAGTAACAATACCACATTACACCCTTGCTGCATGGACACGTCTTTTATCACATGGATAACCAGTGTGGATGATCACACATGACACTGTTCGCATTTTCATCGGAAATAACCTTAACCTGAATCATAAAGTGCCAGTCTAGATCCTGACTGGACTGCAAGTGCAGGCTTATTTTGAACTACACTGATACAAGTCATAGTGTTACCTGGTAGCGAACTCCACTCCTATAGTACTCTTACTCTCCAGGTTAAATTCATTACGTGTGAACCTGGACAACAAGTTGGACTTGCCGACGCCACTGTCTCCTATCAACACCACTGAAATACATACAATAATTATCATAACATGAAATATAGTAAATTATTATCATTAGCCCTTTCCTCCATAGATACATCCGTGCCATCTGATCAGGATCTAACTGTTTGCTTTTTGATTCATTAGGTTATTTCATTTGATACATTAGGTTATTAAATAACATTTAATTACACAAAACCCTGAAATTGTTCACCACGTCAGCAAGATGCTGATTCCTCCACAAATGGTTTATACTGAATTATAAAACAATTCTGATTAGTGAAAACCACAAACACCTAAATCAGTGTTAGGGACTAATCAGACTGACACAACTTCAGGGATTTGATCAAACCTAAGACACAAAGCACATCTTCAGGGATTTGATCAAACCTAAGACACAAAGCACAACTTGTGGGACTTGATCAAGCCTTAGACACAAAGCACAACTTGTGGGACTTGATCAAGCCTAAGACACAAAGCACAACTTCTGGGACTTGATCAAGCCTTAGACACAAAGCACAACTTCTGGGACTTGATCAAGCCTTAGACACAAAGCACAACTTCTGGGACTTGATCAAGCCTTAGACACAAAGCACAACTTCTGGGACTTGATCAAGCCTTAGACACAAAGCACAACTCCGGGACTTGATCAAGCCTTAGACACAAAGCACAACTTCTGGGACTTGATCAAGCCTTAGACACAAAGCACAACTTCTGGGACTTGATCAAGCCTTAGACACAAAGCACAATTTCTGTGACATGATTAAGCCTTAGACACAAAGCACAACTTCAGGGATTTGATATAACCTAAGACACAAGCAACTTCAGGGGCTTTATCAAACCTAAGACACAAAGCACAACTTCAGGGGCTCTATCAAATCCAAGACACAAAATACAACTTCAGAATGATTCTCCCTAAGTAAGCTGCCTGGATTAAAATATTTACTTTCAATCTTTAATGGACTGAAGTTGTGAAATTAGCTTATATCCTTAAAAGACTGGAACTGTACAAAAACAATCCCAATTCATTTCACAATCTTAGTAACACATGAATCATTTTTTACACACAAAAATTGTTACAGTATTAGTTTGAAACAAGAGCCAAAGTGTTAAACAAATTTTGATATCTCAACTACCCACATATCAAGTAACAAGAGTAAAGTTTCACAATGAAGCAGACAATGTACATTACCGATGTATTTTCTTCCTCATATAGATATTTTTCTTGTCTGATAAAACTGAACCATTTACCACTTTCTTCAGAATAGCACATAAGTTTTGGTCCTACTAAATCAGCAGAAAGACCATGCACTGGACAGATCCAAGTGCAAGGAAGTTTCTATAAAAGATTGACAAGTAAAAGCTCATCTTAAACTGCAATCAACTGGTTACATTACCTTTCAAAATGAAGGCGTACTCATCTTTACAATAATGACTTATCATTCCCTTGTGTGCACATGTGCACATTCTTCGTTCACTCACTGACATTGTTCATTTTAATACAATTTTGACAATTTATCTGAAAATGTTATCCTTTTATATACAGATGAATATATAAATATAAACCTTGTTCACAGAGGTTATGACTAATTCAATGATTTCTTGAAATGGTATACAACCAATCACACATATTAGTGACACATATCTGCTGTTTTTTAAATACCTATAAAAAAAGATGGTCAAATATATTATGACTCAGTTTGTTGACAAATACTGCCAGCATGGACCAAAATGACAACTTCAGTGGTCATTTCTAAAAATAGATTTTTCTAAATTACAACACCTTTATTTAAATCTTTCAGCATATGCGAGGAAATATGTAAATGGACATAACAAACTGACATAACAAGAAAGTAAAAAACACATAGATGAATAATGAATGCATGAATGAGCGTGCTAATATGAAGCAGTACAGTACAGTGTCTCGTGGTCTTTGATTAGATGCAAAGTCTTACTAGTGACAGAATCTTTTAGGAATGTATTTCACTTTTTTAGTTAAAAGATTGAAAAGTGGAAAAGTTCATTTAAGCTGATGGGTGTATTAATGAAATAGCTGCTGGTTAAATGGTCCAACATTCAATAGTAATTTAGATTCATTACGAGTCTTTTTAATTCAAAATCAAATGGCAGGGTTCTGACAAGTAGATCTTGAAGAACAAAATACAAAAAATCTAAATCAAGCACTATAAAAATTCAGTCTTTATAAAGAAGACAAAGCAGCTTGTGCCAGGACAGTTGTGAGCTTCAATTCAGCTCTCACCGGTCGCAACTGTCCCCCGCACTCCCCCAACGCATTACGCCAGCAGTGGTCACAGCGTCGTTATTATACAGATAACTTACTTATCGTCATATTATATAAATTGACACGCAGGTGAAACTTTGCTGATCTGCCCGGTATCTCAAGTCCTTGATCCTCATGAAAGAGGTAATTTTGGAAGAACTTATTTGCTGTTAATGTTGCAAGTGGCATAATAAAAAAAATATAAGCAAGTTGTCTCAACCTGAGATCAACTGGAACTATTACTCCGATTTACTCGGGCTCCAGTTGTAGTGCACAGTTGGCTGAAGTTTGAGTATGGACATTTCAGCAAAAAGTTGAATGCTTAACGTTTTTCATAAAATCCCTCTTCAATTTTTTAAAGGAAACAGAACAATGACGGAAACAAGCAATAACAAGAATAGCATACATTGTATGTAGGAATTCAGGGGTCTGATCAAATGAGTCATCTGTCAAATACGCAGTTTGACAGCCCCTTGTTGACCCCTCCCAGTTTCACTAAGATGATACTTTGTTAAATTCCGATTTAGTAAGAATATTTCACTGCCAATGCGGTTACCGTTAAAATCTATCAAATCAATTAAATAAAGGTCTACCTTTGAACAAATAGTCGTATTCGTCGTCTTTTGTGCCCATTTTTCACTCTCTTCCGGGAAAACGTCAACCGATTGACGACGGTTGGGAATTTATTCCCCGAAGTTTATTATAAAAATACACTTGAACAACGATTAATATTTGTTGCTTCAAAGTTGAAGTCCAGTTGAACATATAAAATATGCCTCGATGGCGCTGATATTTGGAGATATTTTCGGCTTTCTTTCCAAATATACACAAAATGGCGACCCTAACGCCCCTCTGAGGTGATTGTGTGACGTCACATCCAAAAAAAAAGCAAGCGTCTTGTTGATAGTTTTGATCGATGACCAACATTTTTAGCGAACTGAGTTTTTGAAAGAAAAGGTACAGGTTTATCTAATGGTGTGCTTTATTCGTAGGGAGAAACATATCATTTTGAAGTCCCATTTGTATTGCACTCTTGAAACATTGTGCATAATTGTGTCCGGATACTGTTATTAAAAGGTGGGAGGGGTAATGCTTGAGTAGGTTACATGAGAACGATGAGATTCTTAATGAAAAACCAAGTGTTTATGAAGCTAGACTTTGAAAGGAGGGACCGTGGTTTTAAGCCTTGTGTAGAATTTGTGTCTGAGCTAATATCCAACTGGGGAGGGAAGGGGGCCAACCAACCACCCCCAGCAGGACACCCATCAAGGCACTGACCGAGCAGGCTGTTGGAAGTGACCTTATGCTTCCCTCATTACATGTTCATTTACCAGACACTTAAAGGGAGATGTGCAGGGTCGAGCAGGTGTACTCGGTAAAATTGTAAACAGATAGATCTAGGTTAACACTTGCGTGTACTTTTCACGAAACTCTACATTTCAAACCCTCCAGGAGGAAGTTTTCGGATAATTTTACCATTTTACCGGACCTGAAAACAATCCGCTGAAGAAATTCCTATACAAAAATACATTCTATATTTAGCGATCATTTTATATTTACCTCATCGCTAAGCTTACTATTCGTGGTGGCCCAGGCATTTTGAAACAAATGGCAACGTCGATAGTCGGCAAGGTATACAAAAATACAAAAATAGCTAACCTATGAGCTTCAAATAATTATATTCAATTGATTAATAACCCTTTCCGCAAATCTGTTCCATTCATCAATCCTGCACATCTCCCTTTAACCACCATTGTCTTAGTTGATCAAACGTCACAGCTGCCAGACATTGGGTTGAACTCGATTCCAATCAATCCCCTCTGTCTGGTCTGCTTCTGCATCTCCCATAATTTTTTTCTGAAATTAGATTTGACATAATTTTACCTTTATTATAGGTTTTGATAATGAAGCAACAGGAAGCTTACTTGCAGATGCCGATGTATAGGTCAATATTCAAAGATATCATCAAACATCAGATACAATGTTTGGTAAGTATAGTAATTCTAAACAATTTAATATATACACTGCGGACTCTTTATAACGCGGTTCGTTTAATTCCGCGGTCCATAATAACGCGGGTCGTACCGTGGATCCCCTAATTTTTTTAAGTCCATTTTTTACCATTATAGACAAAAAATCGAAATCTGAAGTTATTTTGATGGTAAAACGGCAAATAAATCGAAACCGGAAGTCACAATTGTAACATGTACATAAGTGACGCACACATTTTATCCTTAAAACAACCGTGTTTTAACACCTTTCCCAGTGACAGATATCACCCCGATGCAAACTTGTGAATGAATACTTACTGTTTATCATTGATCCATTACTAAATTCGATTGTCTCTATAATTATCACATAATCCGCACAATTCATAAAGAAACAAAAAATTATTCCCAATCATGTTTTAAAACCTGTCGGTAGTTCATTGATGTACATTTTGCTTTGATCTGCCTTCCTGTTAATTTCATGATGGTTGCATGTTTTGACTACGGAGGTAAACAGCGATAATATCTATCAATGAAATACGACTTCAAAGAAAAATGTCGGCTCGTATCGAGACTGTGATGTTTTGTCGGCTCTGCTATGAACTCGTTTGATCTACAAGAAGTGTGTATGTGACATTTGCCATTTTTTAGCTGGTTTAAGTTGGTTGATGATGCAATAATACTGAAATATTATACTGGAGATAAAATTAGGATGTAATTTATAAATTATGGAATATGTTCACGATGGTTAGTGTTTTAATATTTATTTTACATTTACGTTCGTAAATGTCAGAGTTTGTGTCATAAAATAATTAAAATTTCTGCAAGCATCAAAACAAACTAGATATACGGTCTTTAATTACATTACAATAATTTAAGGCGATCCGATTTTGATCTTGGTGTTATTAGTCAGTCTCTTGTCGTTTTGCTTTTTTATTTGAAATTTGGTAATTGTATGTCTTGTAAGATATATTATTTGTCGAGTACAGTGTGGGGAATTATGATGTTACGTGGGATTATGCATAATCTCGTTAACTGTGTATTAGGTAATATATATGCGCGGGAAAATCGGGTCATGTATTTTTCGCAGGAAAATCGGGACATGTATTTTGCACGGGAGAATATAACGCAGTTTCACTTATTAACGCGGTCAGGATGATGGACCCGCTATACCGCGTTATAAAGAGTCCACAGTGTATATAGGTATTAAAATTCTCTGCCTTAAATTAATTTAACCCTTTCAGCGATATATACACCTAAAGTTATGGTGGGGCGAACAGTGCAGACCCAGATCAGCACATGTGCAGTATGATCAGGATCTACACTGTCTGTGCCAGCTGGCCTGGATCTATGCTGTTTGCTTTTTTATTCATTAGATCATTTCTGACCCAGATGCGACCAGTGCAGATGTGACGGCTGATCTGGATCTATATTGATCACACATGGGTAAAAATGCTTATATACGGAGGAAAGGGTTAAATTACTATTAGCCTAAGACCTTGTAGTAAAATTTCATAGCTTTCAGGACCTGGTTGTGATGATAATCAACAAAATCTTAAACATGAGGAAAACTGAGAAATTTTCTATCAAATGCAATTTTTCACAATTTTTAATTGAAACATTCAAATTATATTTCTTATGACAATAGATTCGTGGTGAAGCCAAAATGTGTTGGTCACTTTTGATGGAGTTATGTCCCTTTTTGTAGTTGCTTTTGTCACAAAAATTTAACTTTGACTGTATCTTTGTCATTTCTTAGTATTTTTTTCATCAAAACTATCGGTTTTTTATTCCCATAAGGTACTCAACATGAACTCATAACTTTCAAAACAATCAACTTTTCCCCTCAATTTCCGATTACAAGTACATGTATAACAAGGGGGAAGTTAACTCTGTTGTGATTGTGCTGAAGTTTAGAACCAAACTGACAATAAAACTTTAAACTTGTAACCATTTTTCTTATTGCGATGCAAAGAAAAATAATGGATAAAATAAATAACTAAATAGGTACACTGTCTCCAAAGTTGGAAACAACAGCAGGATTATTTGATCATTTGGGAGGCATCATATTTCATTAATAAACAGAACTTTGCTCTTCCAGTGTGATGGGTTAGGTATTTTGCACTTGTGAATCATACATTTCACAAGTTTTAGTTATTTGCCCAATATCAGCATTTTAGATTTGGCAATTGGTGGAGAATATCTAAAACAAGAAAAATTAAATTTGATTAACCCTTTCCTCCATAAATACATATTTTTAGGCATATGCAACCAGTGTACATGTAGATCCAGATCAGCCCTCACATCCGTGCCATTTGATAAGGATCTGCACTTAACGCATTTGGTCAGAAATAACCTAACAAACAAAAAGTGAACAGTGCAGAACCTGATCAGATGGCACGGAGAAAAGTGTAAAATCTGTACATTCTGTTGCAGATTGATCAGTTAGCAAATGTTGGCGAGGAAAGTGTCCTGCTAACAGCGTGCCTGACAGAGAATGTGACATCAGACGAGGACGTAGTGGGCTCGGAAGTGGGGCGACATTTTATACGCAACAAAACAGACATCCAGACTTCGTTTAATCAACATTGCCAATCATGTAAGTGTATTGAAATAACCCTTTCCTCCATAGATACACCTGTATTGCATGGGCAATGAACATCCGTGCCATCTGATCGAGATCTAAACTGATCACTTTTTGATCATTAGGTTATATCTGATCATTATGCTATCAGTGCAGATCCTGATCAGATGGCACAGATGGCTGGCTGATCTGGATCTACACCGGTCGCACATGCATAAAAATGCGTACATGTATTTATGGAGGAAAGGGATAATAATGGTGTAATCCAACAATCGCATTACACCTGAAAAACCAAAATTTGTTTTCAGTATTTACATTTGTGTTACAAGTAAACATTTTCAATGCTATAATAGTCGTATTATCAAATATTAAGGTGTCTGTCATGTGCTTTACATGAGTAAAACTTGTTAAAAAAACATCTATATCTTCGTATATAATCCCTATTTAGATCTTGATCTGTGCTGTTCACTTATGGAAAACAGCCATATCCCATGAAGTAATCGGTTAAAATATTTCATACAACCTGAATGCAATGAAACCAGAATTATGTTTTACTAGAATGCTTTGACCTTTTTTTACAGATGTAAAGTATCCAAAGCGAGAACCAACTACAGAAGATGTCTGCCAGTCCACTGCAGTGAAGAGAAAGCTCAGTGAAATCAGTGGTGATGATACAGCTGATATCAGGTTACCTGCCCATTGTTAATGTTTGTTTGTTAAGTTTTCATAAGAACACTCAACTTAAAGCAGGGGTTTCAACAGATGCAGATTCTTGCTTTTTGATGCAAGCAAATTGAAATTTTTCCACTTTTAGACCCCTCCTGATTCTGAGCTTGGGGTCATTTTCAAATTGATGCAGGAGGAGTTAGGAAAAATGGTCAATTTTTGCAAGAATAAAGATACATGTTGTGAATTTGCATTTTAGTTATGAAGTTTATACTTATTTTACCCTTGAAATTACATATTAAAATGCAAATAAAGCACTTTAATAAAAAGTTAAGTTCAGTGAACACAATATATGACTTGCGATGATCTGATTGTGACCCCTTGTAAATTCTAAACATGGGTCAGATGACCCCTGATTTTCAAAAGGTATTGAAATCCTTGTTAAAGGTTTCCTAAGTACAGCCAACCTAAAGGTAAAGATAACTCTTGGAAACACAAACAAGCACTCTTTACGCTCCATAAGTTTTGATAAATAAGCACAGATAAACTTGCAACCGGTGTGGGATTTTGGAAGTTGTTACATAACTCTTGATGGAATTAATCCTTTCCTCCATATATACGCATTTTTACGCATGTGCAACCAGTGTAGATCCAGATCATCCTTGCTGTCTGATCAGGATCTGCACTAGTATCATTTTGGTCAGAAATAACCTAACAAATCATAAAGCAAACAGTGCAGATCCTGATCAGACGGCATGGATGTGCCAGCTGATCTGGATCTACACTGTTCGCCCTTGCAATAAAGGTGTTTCTATGGAGGAAAGGGTTCAAACAAAATGATGGCTCTTTGACACATTACTTGTAACTTCATTTTGACACAATGATTCTGCTTGCATTTACATTCAAAAGTTTGTACCTATCTTACTGACAATTCTGGAATAGTTGATCGAGCTATCCTTCAGACAAATCTTGTTGTTACAGTGGTGTACACCTTCACTGACACACCTTTATCGTGTGGGTGAACAGATCCAGATCAGCCAGCACATCCGTGCTTTTTGATTAGTAAGGTTATTTCTGACCTAAATGCGACCAGTGCAGATCCTGATCAGATGGCTTGGATGTGTTGGCTGATCTGGGTCTACTTTGGTTGCAGGTTCCGTCTGATGAGTATCTGCACTGTTCCCTTTTTTTTTTATTCGTTAAGTTATTTATGACCAAAATGCAACCATTGTAGATCCTGATCTGGATCTCCACTGGTAGCACATGCGTAAAAATGCATATATATGGAGGAAAGGGTTAAATAAAGAAATACTCCATATACGGGTTATATAGTGTGCAATCTGATCTTGATCTACACAGAAAGCACAGATATGCTGACCGATCAGGGTCTACACTGTCCATCAATGCCCAGAGCCTTCCCCAGAAAATTTTTAAGGCATCCTGGCATCCTACACATGATCACGCCAGAAAAAGAGGTAGATCTACGCCAATTCGTGCAAAATGTTTGCACATGGTTGATGATGTGCATCTTTCAAATAATAATTTTATATAGATTTAGCAAAAAGCAACATAGTTCACTAATTTTTATTAAAATTTGAAAATGCATCACATTTTTCAAAACACATTTTTCACTGAACTACCACAGACTTGCTATTGTATTATACTTAATACAAAACAGTTATTGCTTCTTTAATTTTCCTAATGGACATCAGTCTTAAAAAACATGTTACAACAGTCTCTTGTTTCAACATTTCTCAGACCAGACACACAGACCTCCTGTTCTTGTTGTTTTGCGACAATTCAACACATGTTGAAGTCTAGGTGTTCAATAGAATGTCCATGTATTGATAAAGATGTACAGTTAGCACTTAAATTGCATTTAATTACTTTAAAATCGTTTTCATTTTTGTTAACTTTATAATTATTTGTTATAAACCTTCTTTAATCACCTGAAAATTAAAGTGACAAGAAAATCAATTACCAGGACAAGAAACATGCTCACTGTTAGCAGGCCATCCAAAACAATATACAAACTTTAAACTCATATAGGCCATCATAACTGCCGAGATAATCTGTTCTTAATTGGTTTATTCATGACTGTCTTCTGTGAATTCAACAGACACTTATTTGATCTTGTATCCGATGTCTGATACACAGCAGACACTCATTAAATATTGTAAGGAGTGATCTGTTTTATAGTAGGCACTTAAAAATATCAGAAAAACGCTTGAAATTGGCAAGAAAGTAGTTTTGTAATTTGACATGTTTATTGACCATGTTTGTTGAATTTTAAGGCATCCTGGTAAGGATTTGTGGCATACCTGCAGATTATAAGCATCTTAGCTGCTTAACAGTTTAAAAATTAAGGCATCCCGGCCCCGGTGTTCCATAATTGCCTGGGGAAAGCCCTCATGCCATATAGTATAGTAGTGGTATATATGGAGTGAATATATATCATACACTGTTGAATGTATTGACAAACAACTGAACAATTTTTTTGCGATAAAGTTAAAAATTGTTTGCATGGAAAGTGCAGCGCTTAATTATTTTGTTTTGTATTAACAGCATGGACAACGGTCAGTCTCCACCATTGTCAGAAATGTCCAAGAGGTCAAGGTTGTTGTCATTAGCACCAGTGATAAAAACAGAGCCACATTCTGAAGTAGAGACCAGTCAAGATTTGAAAAGTCCTGCTGACACAGGGTCTGGTTTGTATTCAGGTAGGTGAAAAAAGAGGTAGATCTACATGTAAATAGTAAATACAAGAGAAGAGATTAATTTTAACTGGGTTTACTTAACCCTTTCCTCAATATATTATACACATTTTATTGCATGGATGAACAGTGCAGATCCAGATGAGCTGGTACAGCCATGCCATCTGATCAGGTTGTGCACTGTTTGCTTTTTGTGTCGCCTGTGATAGCAGGTAGACACATAGGGATCCTATTGTCCGTCGTCGTCCGGTAGTCCCCCAGCTTTAACATGAAACTTAATGTTGCCTATAACTTGGAAAGTACTTGTCCTATTCATTTCATACTTGGAATATATCATTGTCATGAACAGCAACATCGGTTACAACTAGAATGATAACTCCTGTTTGACTATTTTTGAGTTATGCCCCTTTCGAATGCAACTATAACATGAAACTTAATGTTGCCTACACTTTGAAATTACTTATCCTATTCATTTAATACTGGGAATATATCATCTTCATGAACAATGCCATCGGTTACAACAAGAATGATAACTCCTGTTTGATTATTTTTGAGTTATGCCCCTTTCACATGCAACTTCAACATGAAACTTAATGTTGCCTGTAACTTTGAAATTACTTGTCCTATTCATTTAATACTGGGAATATATCATCTTCATGAACAATGCCATCAGTGAACAAGAATGATTAGTCCTGTTTCAATTTTTTTAGTTATGCCCCTTTCAAAGGAGACTTTAACATGAAAATGTGGCATATACTTAAAAGTACTTGTTCTACTCATTTAATACTCGGAATATATCATCTTCATGAACAACGCAATCAGTGGAAACAAGAATGATAAGTCCTGTTTAATTATTATATGAGTTATGTCCCTTTCAAATGTTAACGTTAACATTTATTTAATGGTGCCTATAAATTTGAAAGTGCTTTTCCTTTTTACTTAATACTTGGAATATAATTATATATCATCTGCATGCAAATAGCCATTGGTGAAAACATGAATGATAACCCAGATTTCACCATATTTAGTTAAGCCCCTTTTGAATGCAATTGAGATGACATGTGAGTTCCATGGAACACCAAATTCTAGTGTAGTATTGCAATCGCTTGAATTAAATCTTGTTATCATATATGATTTAATATAGGCCCACATTTCAACTTTTTGCTGGCAGGCGACACGTGTTCTGCAAAACACCAAATTCTAGTTGATTCATTCGGTCATTTCTGATCAAAAAGCAGATCCTGATCAGACTACACTCTTTGCCCAGGCCATAAAGGCTTATATATGGAGGAAAGGGTTAATAGAAAATCCTGGTTATTAGATTGGCAATTATTGTTGTTTAGGTGGGTAGGTGGGAGTGGGCATCAAACATATATATCTTGGCAATAACTAAGACATGCAATGGTGTGATTGTTATTCAACATACAACATGTTAACCAGGTCAAGTTGTTCCCCTGAGATTCATCAAAACAGTGGAACAGTCCACAGTTTTAACACTTCCCTCCATAGACACAACTTTATTGCGTGGGCAAACAGTGTAGATCCAAATCAGCGGGCACATCCAGGTTATTTCTGACCAAAATGCGACCAGTGCAGATCCTGAACAGACGGCATGGATGTGCCGGCTGATCTGGATCTACACTGGCTGCATATGCTTAAAAATGCGTATATATGGAGTAAAGGGTTTAAGTGCAACAAACATAATGCATTTTGTTTTAGTTATGACTCTGTTAATTTTGACTTTTACTTCGTTCCACTTTTTTCAGTCTTTCAAGTGAAAGCTTTAAAATCAGCTTTGTTACATGTATATCCACCACCAGTACTGGTTTCTTAATTCTTGACTGGATCATACATGTACTGAGTAATGCCCCTTTGTAACCCTTTGTATATATGCCTATATGGCAGTCTGATCAGAATCTACACTGTTTGCTTTTATTAGCTCACCTGAGCCGAAGGCTCAGAGTAAGTTATTGTGATCAAAATGTGGACCACCGTGTAGATACGCTGTCTGGTGCCCGTCGTCAACTTTCGTTTGTATAAGCGACAGGCCACAGATTTCAACTGATTGTCATCAAACCTAGCAAGAATGTTTGTTTTGATAGTGTTTTGATTCCTTCCAAAACTGGGTCATCTTGGGTCGAAAAAATGAGGTCACTAGGTCAGATAAAAGAAAAAAACTTGTTAACACAATAGAGGTCAAATTTTTCATCCAATTTTCATTAAATTTGGTATGAATATTTATATGGATGAGCTCTACTCAAATTATTAAAATCTTTTTCTTTGGTTGCCCTGGGGCCCTGCTCCATTGGTTAATTGTTTCTTTTAAATTCTGTAATAAACCTTTGATTTTCTACAGTTATCAACCTGATACTGACACAAACTTTATTCCATCTTAAAATTTGATCTTTTCTGAACATGTCATTTACAACCTGGTTGTTCAGTGATAAAATTTGAAACAAATATTTAAGTAGCAGAGTGAAAATGTTGCTCTCAGAATTCCAATATTCCTACCAGTACCAAAGGTTATAAAGCTGAGCATGGAAACCAGTCTCAAATCTCAAGCATCTGATTGGCTGAAAGGCTACCAGTGGCCATTTCAGCCAATCAGATGCTTGAGATTTGAGACTGGTTTCCAAACTCAGTTTTATAACCTTCAGACCTGATCTTTAGGTATGTTTAAAGGCATATTATTATGCCCCCCTTCGAAGAAGCGGGGGTATATTGCTTTGCACATGTCGGTCGGTCGGTCGGTATGTCGGTCGGTATGTCGGTCGGTCCGTAGACCACATCTTGTCCGATCAATAACTAGACAACGCTTTGTGATACAGTCCTCATATTTGGTGTGGAGGTTGGTCATGACCAGTAGAAGACCCCTATTGATTTTGGGGTCAGTAGGTCAAAGGTCAAGGTCACAGTGGCCTTGACCACAAAAACCTTGTCCGATCAATAACTAGACAACGCTTTGTGATACAGTCCTCATATTTGGTGTGGAGGTTGGTCATGACCAGTAGAAGACCCCTATTGATTTTGGGGTCAGTAGGTCAAAGGTCAAGGTCACAGTGGCCTTGACCACAAAAACCTTGTCCGATCAATAACTAGACAACGCTTTGTGATACAGTCCTCATATTTGGTGTGGAGGTTGGTCATGACCAGTAGAAGACCCCTATTGATTTTGGGGTCAGTAGGTCAAAGGTCAAGGTCACAGTGGCCTTGACCACAAAAACCTTGTCCGATCAATAACTAGACAACGCTTTGTGATACAGTCCTCATATTTGGTGTGGAGGTTGGTCATGACCAATAGAAGAACCCTATTGATTTTAGGATCAGTAGGTCAAAGGTCAAGGTCACAGTGGCCTTTGCATACAAAAACGTTGTCCGATCAATAACTAGACAACGCTTTGTGATACAGACCTCATATTTGGTGTGGAAGTTGGTCGTGACCAGTAGAAGACCCCTATTGGTTTTGGGGTCAGTAGGTCAAACGTCAAGGTCACGGTGGCCTTGACAACAAAAAACCTTGTTCGATCAATAACTAGACAACGTTTTTTTTATACAGTCCTAATATATGGTGTGGAGGTTGGTCATGACCAGTACAAGACCCCTATTGATTTTGTCCTCATATTTGGTATGAATGTTGGTCATGACCAGTAGAAGACCCCTATTGATTTTGGGGTCAATAGGTCAAAGGTCAATTACAATCAAATCCTTTGTGTTAGACTAGGTTAATCTACACGCGCTTATGTTTGTCGAGGTAAATGTAATCCTCTCATTGCATGACCTGGTTATTCATATATAGGAGTTCCACCGTCTTGTAAATTGCTTTCATGACTGGTACCCTTCATTGCTAAAGCTTACAAAAGTCTCTAAATTTCCAAAAATTTAAATTCAATGCTAATAGATATCACTTGCACGTCAGGGGGGGCATTTGTGTTTGACAAACACCTCTTGTTGGAGTTGATTCAGGTCATCCAAAGTTCATATTCCCGGTACATCTTACATCACAATGGGGACTTTTAATCTTTTATAGTGTGTGTTTAGTCATTTTTTGCAGTAAACTTACAGATTGTATGACAATTTAACTCAATATTTTATTCACTGGTTGTTACTAAAAATTTCGATTTCAGTTAGATTTTGGCTTGCAACCAAAACATCAAACTCGATGAAAGGCGACTGATATTTTCGCGCGGGACTGATATTTTCGCGCGGGAAAATATAATTGACAGAACGTTGTTGATAGTGAATCACGCCTTCAGGTTGCTTTACTGTAAGCCACACTTTTTGTTATTGTTTCAACATCCGCAATGGGAATAAATCCACAGCGACAAAAAATTGATGGCAGCAAAACTTAATTTGGAAGTTAAACACAGCGTCATGTGATCGGAGAGGCTGTTCTTACAGTCATCACATGAAAAAGCACATGATCGGAGTCTTTAGAAGTGCTGCAGTGCAACAGATGTTAACGGAAGTTGCTGGCTGGGTAAAAATCTAATTGAAATCGAAATTTGTAGTAAGTGATAAAATAAAAAAACAATTTTTTGTTAGCAGAGTCAAAATATCACCCTCAAAATATCCAAATTACTTGCATTGAACGAGCAACATTCCCGGGAGCATCTGAAGCTATGGACGGCGACACAAACCAATCAGGTAAATTTTTAGCAATTACATAAACATGTAGAGTATTTAAATCATGTAGAATATTTAGTTTGACTTACATGTAGATTATATGAATTAGTTTTTGAATCTAACTTGGTGTTGGCTTTTTTTTTCTAATTTCTCAGAATCAGGCAGTTCCAAAGAGCCATGATAGATAAGTCCATGATATCCCAGCGGGATCAAAAATAGTCCTGATATCCCAGTGGTATCCAAAATAGTCCTGATATCCCAGCGGGATCCAAAATAGTCCTGATATCCCAGCGGTATCCAAAATATTCCTGAAATTCAGGCAGGATCCAAAATCATCCCGATATTTCAATCATGATCCCTTTTACCTGTTTCACTGATCAAAATCCATATCATTTTCCGAATGTGCGCAGAAATTTTAGTCGAAAAAATATCCAATTTTAAGCCCTAAATCCAGCTGAAAGTCCAGTTTTGGCCCATTTCAGATATCACGTGTATGTGAGTCATGAAAATTTTTAGGTACAATTTTATCGTCTTTGTAACAGGAATAAGTCATGAATCGACGGCAGATATATTATACAAGGTCCCAGAGGCCATATGCAGAGGCAATTTCAAGGCTGTGCCTTTCCGTGTTGAACCAACTATAATTACACTGGATATGGAATCAACAGGACTAAGTAAGTATGAATCTTTAACCTTTAGTCTGCTGGCGGGGATTGTAACAGCCTTAATGCTTGATACAAGAGCCAGTTGTAGTGCTGGCAGTATTAGGTCACTTCAACAGCCTTGCTGTTGAGCTAGCTTTTCAGCGACATGGTTAAAGTGTACCGACGACAAAACTAGTCAAGCAATGGTTTGCTTGGTCAAAGCCTGGATGGGTGTCCTGCTGGGGGTGGTTGGTTACCCCCAGCTTGGAACTACTTCAGTGGTGTCAGGAGTGCTTGGGTCCATGTGATTGTTTTGGAGCTTGTTGAGGCAAGAAACTGCAGTCCACGAGTCTGGTCAGTTGATGCCTAGGCTACGTAAAAGATGAGATGAGAGGTCACTTCCTACAGCCTAGCAGTTGAGCTTGTTTTTTAACAACATGGTTAAATTGCAGGGAGCTGAAAAACTAGTTAAGCAATGGTTTGCTTGGTCAATGACTTGATGGGAACTACTTCACAATTTACTTTTTGCTAGCTGTTTGCCTGTGTGTCAATATTTTCTCCAAATGTGGAGCTAATTCATTCAATATATATTAGGGATGGCATCGACTACTCGAGTACTCGAGTAGTCGATCGAACGTCCGAGTATCGAGTTCTAAATCTACTACTAGAAAAAAAATAAAAATTTGAATTTAAAAAAAGAAATCAATTTGTTTTGTTTATAATTCGTTTCGATATATAGCACGGTGGCAATTAGACACTATGCGCGATGCACTTCATCGCCACAGGTGACCTATTTTCCGCTTTGAAGTTAAAGTGTCATTGTTGTGAAATAACAAACTGCCAGGGTCCCAACTGGCACTTGTCAATAATGTCAATTAGCAATGTTTTTATAGCGGTAATACAGATAAATTGTTTGCCAATTACCTGTGGTACCCATTTCGCACAAATGTATTGTTTGACAATTAGATAATTGGCGCTCCATACAGAAAATCAGGACCGCCCTATATAGTCATTGATTGGTTCACTTGCATGTGATGATAATTTCTAATTTTTTTTATTGGTGAATGACACGAACTAATCTATGAATATTAATGAAAATAAAAAGATAAAGTAAAACGATGGTAATGTTTACTATCACATTCTTTAATTAAACACCGAAATAAATAACTGTATTACATCAGCAAAATGCCTCTTGCAAAGCTGTCTGCGTGGAATTACTTCAAATGGGCAGCAGACGGAAAAACAGTCAAATGTAGTTCCGAGTTGGTCTACAACGGGGGATCTACAAGCATGCTTAACAATCTTGTTGAAACATGATACGAGACCACGCACAAAAACCAGACAGACGAGCCCATGGTTTTAGTTTAGTTCGATTAATTTATTTGATCTGATTATTTCAAGACATAATATTATTCTGACCACCGTATATGTACATGTTCGCATGACTGTGTTGTAACTTTGATACAAATTGTTGGTTTATTTTAAAAATATAAAATAATAAAAAACAAAACACAAATAAAAGATATAACACACTTTTGTTGTGTAAGTATCTTTATTAATATGACATTGTGGTATATGGTTTAAATACTGAGTAGGTTGAAGCTGATAGTACACGAACGGAATTATCTCTATTAAAATCAGAAATGGTTTGAGTACTCGATCAGAAGATCGTCCGAGTACTCGAGTACCAATTTTACTACTCGTTGCCATCCCTAATATATATTAATCAGATGACATTTTTTCCTTATATGCAGAGGTTTAATTTTTTTAAAGTACTGGGTAAATATTTTTTTTAAATGCATCAATACATATATACTCAACAAACATAAAAACTGTCCACATTTTTATGCTTATAGTCTCATTTAAATAAGGTATTTTTATCTAATATGGAACATTTTGAATACATGTAGTATTTTATTTATATTGTGACTGTAGATTTCCAAAAACAATGATGATCTTTGCAATGGTAACAGAAATGCAAACTGGTTAAAAAAAAAAAAAATAGATTTTGTGTTTTCTAATTTTTGCAAAATCAAGGATAGGAAAATGGATACCTTTTGTTTTTGTTGGGTATATTGTAAGGTTTTAGGTCCAGCTCTAAGTCATGTGAAATACTGTGAAATAATTTTGTGAAAATCTAACTAGTCTAGGTTAACCCTATCCTTTATTGCATGGCAAACAGTTTAGATCCAGATTAGCTTGCACATCTGTGCTGTCTAATCAGGATCTAAACTGTTTGCTTTTTAGCTCACCTGTCACATAGTGACAGGGTGAGCTTTTGTGAGGGGCCTTCGTCTGTCGTCCGTCCGTCCGTTCACAATTGTTGTCCGCACTCTTGCAGTTGTAATTTTGGTCCAATCTTCTTCAAACTTGGTCAGAATGTTCATCTCAATGATATCTAGATCAAGTTTGTAACTGGGTCATGTGACCCTAAAAACTAGGTCACTAGGTCAAATTAAAGAAAAAGCTTGTCCGCACCCTTGCGGTCGTAATTTTGGTGCAATCTTCTGTAAACTTGGTCAGAATGTTTATCTTGATGATTTCTAGGTCAAGTTCGAAACTGGGTCATGTTACCTTGAAATCTAGGTCACTAGGTCAAATTATAGAAAAAAGCTTGACAGCACTCTTGCGGTCGTAATTTTGGTGCGATCTTCTTTAAACTTGGTCAGAATGTTTATCTCAATGATATCTAGGTCAAGTTCGAAACTGGGTCATGTGACCTTTAAATCTAGGTCACTAGGTCAAATTATAGAAAAAAATTGTCTGCGCTCTAGCAGTCTTAATTTTGGTGCGATCTTCTTTAAACTTGGTCAGAATGTTTATCTCAATGATATCTAGATCAAGTTCGAAACTGGGTCATGTGACCCTTAAAACTAGGTCACTAGGTCAAATCAAAGAAAAAGCTTGTCTGCACCCTAGGGGTCTTAATTTTAATGGGATCTTCTTCAAACTTGGTCAAAATGTTTATCTTGATGATATCTAGGTCAAGTTCGAAACTGGGTCATGTTACCTTGAAATCTAGGGCACTAGGTCAAATTATAGAAAAAGCTTGTACGCACTCTAGCGGTCACAATTTTGGTCTGATCTTCTTCAGACTTGGTCAGAATGTTAATCTCAATGATATCTAGGTCATGTTCGAAACTGGGTCATGTGGCCTTGAAATCTAGGTCACTAGGTCAAATTATCGAAAAAGCTTATCTGCACTCTAGCAGTCTTAATTCTAGTGCGATCTTCTTTAAACTTGGTCAGAATGTTTATCTCAATGATATCTAGGTCAAGTTCAAAACTGGGTAATGTGACCTTGAAATCTAGGTCACTAGGTCAAATTATAGAAAAAGCTTGTCTGCGCTCTAGCAGTCTTAATTTTGGTGCAATCTTCTTCAAACTTGGTCTTTGGTCCGATCTTCTTCAAACTTGGTCAGAATGTTTATCTCAATGATATCTAGATCAAGTTTGACAGGTGAGCGAGTTAGGGCCAATTGGCCCTCTTGTTAGCTCACCTGTCACATAGTGACAATGTGAGCTTTTGTGATCGCAATTTGTCCGGCGTCCGTCTGTAAACTTTTTATTTAAACAACATCTCCTCTTAAACCCCTGGGCCAAAGTTGATGAAACTTGCCAGGGATGTTCCTTGCATGAAGCTCTTCCAAAGTTGTTCAAAGAAATCAATTCCATGCAGAACTCTGGTTGCCATGGCAACCTAAAGGAAAAACTTTAAAAAGCTTCTTGTCTGAAACCACAAGGCCTAGAGCTTAGATATTTGGCATTTAGCACCCTCTAGTGGAACTCTACAAAAATTGTTCAAATTATTTCCCTGGGGTCAAAATTGGCCCCGCCCCTGGGGTCACTTCATTTTACATAGACTTATATAGGAAATCTTTAAAAATCTTCTTCTCACAAACCACAATGCGTACAGCTTAGATTTTTGGTAAGTAGCATTGTCTAATGGATGTCTACTAAATTTGTTCAAATTATGTCCCCTGGGCCAAAATCCGCTACGCCCTAGGGTTCTCTTGGTTTACATATAGTTATATAGGAAAAACATGAAAAATCATTTTTCTCCGAAACTAATAGGACTAGATCTTAGATATTTGGTGCTGAGTTTTGTGTAGAGACCCTTTATCAACTTTGTTTAAAAGTTGGCCCTAGGGCCAAAATTTTCCCCGCCCCGGGGGCCCTTAATATGTGAAAAAGGCAAACTTTAAAAATCTTCCTACTGGAAACCTCAATGCCTAAAGCTTAGATATTTGGTATGTAGCATTGTCTAGTAGATGTCTACCATGTTTGTTCAAATTATGTCCCCTGGGCCAAAATTGGCCACGCCCCAGGGTTCTCTTAGTTTACATTGATTTATATAAGAAAACATGAAAAATAATTTTTCTCCGAAACTTATAGGACAAGACCTTAGATATTTGGTGTTGAGTATTGTGAAGAGACCCTTTACCAACATTGTTTAAATGTTGACACTGGGGTCAAAATTGGCCCCGTCCTTGGTGCCCTTAATATGTAAAAAAGGAAAACTTTAAAAATCTTCCTACTGGAAACCTCAATGCCTAAAGCTTAGATATTTGGTATGTAGCATTGTCTAGTGGATGTCTACCACGTTTTTGACTTGATTTTACCACACTTGCACAAAACTCTTGCAAGCATTGAGCAGTTGTTGACAGGTGAGCGACCCAGGGTCCTATGGACCCTCTTGTTTATCCATTAGGTTATTTCTGACCAAAATGCGACAATTGCAGATCCCAATCAGAAGGCACGGATGTGCCGGCTGATCTGGATCTACACTGGTCACACATGTGTAAAAATACGTACTGTAGAATCTCGAAAATAAGCCCATAATCGAAAGTAAGCGCATACCGAATATAAGCGCATATGTGTCTTACAGAAAACTAATACCCAAAAATAAGCGCATACTTGTCTGTTAAGGTAAAATCTATCCCGAAAATAAGCGCATACCCGCCCCTTACAGTTAAAATATACTCCAAATATAAGCGCATATATGCATACCTAACTTGCTCAGTGGTTTAAGTTTCATTAATATGGGAGCTAAATCGGCCTTTCAATTAAAAATAATTACAGTATATCTGTATCGTTTACAATGATCAATAAACGGTATTAGCCATAAAGGTGTGAACAACTCGTATTGCTGTTGCTAAAATGAACCATTTATTCTTTTGTTTGAGTACAATGAAATAAAGTATTATAGTTTTCAATGTTTGTTTGGTAATATTTACGTAAGTTGAAGTATCAATAATCTTGTGCAGACGCAGTTTTGTGTATTAAATAAATAATGGATAAAACTATAAATAAGTGTAACACTTATTTACAAACGTAAATCCTGTTAGACCCTATGAACTTATAATGTTTGGCTTCTTGCTTGTCTGCATTGACTTATGCTCAAAATATAAGATTTAGTGATGATCTATTGTTGTAAATTTGTATATAAACATGTATTTTTAAACACATCAGATGCACAAGATAATCCTTTTCAAAGGCGATAAAGTGTTTTGATAATCTTTTATGCGTGCGTAGTCTTTTAATGTTATCTTATTTCAAAAATAAGTGTATATTCAGTCAATCTAAGCTATAAGCGCATATCAAATATAAGCGCATATTCAGCGGCTTAAATATAAGCGCATATCAAATATAAGCGCATATTCGACGGCCTAAATATACCGTAAGTGCATATCTAAATATAAGCGCATAAAAGCGTCACAAATTCAAAAGTAAGCGTATACGCTTATTTTCGAGATTCTACAGTATATATGGAGGAAAGGGTAAATAATGTGAATGGAAAGTGTAATTTTGTCATGTTGCTACTTCTATTTCTGTTTATTTCAGTTGAGAACAGGGTGATGCCACAGATCATTCAAATTGCAGCGACAGAAATATCATCTGTAAAGTCGTTCAACTGCTACGTTGTACCAAGTATAGCCATTTCTCCTGAAGCCTCCAAAGTTAATGGCATAACATTCAGTAATAATAAAATGCGGGTCAAACGTCAGCTGGTACCTGCGGTTCAGATCAGGGAAGCAGTTAGTCAGTTGTTGTCATGGCTACAGCAGTTTGAAAATGTTGTTATATGTTCGCACGATGGACGGAGATTCGACTTCCCAATTTTGCTATCATTGCTGAAGAAGCTGGACAAGTTTTCCCAGTTTTCTGACCAAGTTTGTGGTCTTGTGGATACTATGAGCATATTCAGGAAACTGTTCCCAAAATCATCATTGAATCAATTTGATCTTGCCAAGATGTTACTGCAGAAAACAGATGATGTTCAGAATGCTATGGGCAATGTTGTTACTTTAGGTGAACTAATATTGCATGTGAATTTGAGTGAGAAAGAGTTCTACCAGCACACATTTCCTCCGTCAGCTGTGTTAGAAAACCTCGCCTACAACAAAGCAAAGTCAGCAAATCTTCCATCACTTGAAGTGCTTGTATTCTCCGGTGTTTGTAAAAGACCCACAGCGGAAAATGTTGCTGGCTCTGGGTTAAACTTACATGATCTCCGCCTCATATACCAAAACCGCGGTGAGGATGGCTTACATGACATTTTTACATCCAAAACCAGTAATGGTTTACCCAGGGTAACAAATTCGAGAAAAGTGCTGGAGGAATTTATTCCCAAGTTAGCAGAATTTTTTTCAAAGTAATGGACAATGTGGTAATAACTTGTATTACACCAATCTTTGAACTCAGGGAAATCAGCAGTCTTGTGCCCAAGGTTATAAAACTGAGCATGGAAACCAGTCGCCATTTCAGCCAATCAGATCCTTAAAATTTGAGACTTGTTTACAATCTCAGTTTTATAACCTTCAGCCCTGTGCTCTGAAATATCTTTCACAGTCCTTATTGTTTGACAATTACAATTACAGACATTATTGCAGTGCTGTACATTTTTATATTCATTTATCAAGGTTAACATCTTTCATATATGTAATAATGCATAGTACTGTGGGTAGTTATTTTAAAATCATGATTTCTGAAGTTAATTATGGTTTTTTAAGATATTTCAAATTGTTATATTTTACTCAGTTATGACTATAAATGATAGCTTGCTAGAGAAGTCTCAGCTGTATACAGTGCATATATATCGTCCAACAACATTGACCTGGCACTCTTGAATTTGACCCTGTAGTCGGTATATTTCGTAAACTTTACGATCTAAATTAAAATTGATATGTTATGTATAACCAATTTTAATAAGCTACAAAATGTAAGAAGCCGGCTTAGCGCAGTCGGTAAAAGTGTTTAATTTCGAGAATAAAGACGTAAACTCGTGGGTTCGAATTAATGTTTTAGCCACTTTTGTTTGTGTTATTTTAATTTTCAAATTTCCATTCTTTTAAAACTCAAATAGACTGTTATTTTTCTGTGTAAACTACCGGTGTAGTGTGAAGTATTTTATAACTGAATATCTTGCGTGTATGGGCTAAAGTAAAATGCATTTATAGCATATACGGTTGCATAATGTCACAAATAAAATTGTAGAAAAACACTATTCAAAGGGTATTCTAAAACCAGATGTACGAGTAGTAAAACGATTTCAAATGATTTTTTTACAAGTAAAAGAAAAAATGTGTATTTTTATAAAATAATGTTTGTAAGGATTTGAACCAGAGACCATCAGATCCGTAGTCCGGCATGTATACCAATACACCACAATTCACTGACGTTTGGAGTGAACAATTATATCAATTTGTTCTCTGGTTACATGTATGTACCAGTGTTTTTCCTATGACCTTTACGAAATTTAATGAGGTGGCAGGTCAATATTGTTGGACAATACTTGCTAGTTAGTCTCAAAACTGAAGCTTTTAATTGTTGTGTTTGGAGAATAGTCTCAGTTTCAAGCAGTCAGATTCTTGAGCATTACTATTGGTCTCTTGTCTCAGTTTTATGCTGTTGTATTATGAGGTTTACCAAATCAGTCTAAAAAAAGACTTTCAGCTTGATTGTACAAAATGAGTTTAGTTTAATATTGTCAAAGTTCCAGACCTGGGGTAATCGTAATCAGAAATTGTAATCAGCTGTAATGATTACATTGTTTCCAAGTAATCAGATGTAATGATTACATCGGCTAAATCTGATTAAAATTACTGTAATTTAATCAATTACTCAAGAAAAATTGCCTGTAATCATGATTAATTTCTGATTACATTCTGATTACATGTACATATATAAAGTGTATCTTAACAATGAAAAAGTTTAAAATTAAACAAGAGTAATGAAAGAAAAAACATGCATCTCTGAATATGTTGTTGTTGTTGTTGATTTTAACCTACATCAAAATTGAGCATACCAACAATGTATCCACAGTTTAAAATTATGATTTAGAGGGCCATATCAAGCCTCAGGCAATATTATGACAAGGATAAGAAATACATTATGACAAAATGTATTGAATCCAATAATTTGAGTGATCAATATGTTCTTACCTACAACTGAAAATTGAAAGGTGTCAAGTGTTTTCACCTGCAGATTTATAAAAGGTGATTAAAACTTTTTTCCAATTTAGGTAACAGTGAGATCAAAGATATTTGTTTGTGAATGTGTAAAATTGGTCATTTCAAGTTTGTTAGTCATGGCAGCAAACCTTTCGAGCCATTTTGTTTTGCCTGAAAATGCAGAAGGTCATTTTTAAGGAAAATGCATACAATAATATGCAATAGTATATAATAAGTGCTACAATAATATCTGGACACACCAAAACAACCTCAAATTTCATTACACATTTAAACATAACTGGTAGTTTGTCAAACCCAGTTACTATTAAAATTAGAGTTAAATTACAAGAACTATATAAAACTTTCAACAACAGGATGGTAACAGCTTTAAAAGACTCCGTAGAGAAGAGATTGGTTCCATATGAAAATAATTATACACTTGTGATGGCAGCAGCATTAGATCCAAGATTTAAATTGCGCTGGTGTAGTCCAGATAAACTGTCAAGAACAGAGAGAACTTTGGAATCTATCCTCAGTTCTTACACACCTACGGATGTCAGTGACTGATTCAGCATGTAAAAATTACCTCTGATGATTCTTCTTCATCTCCAAAAAATGAAGTAGATTTGATTTTTTTCCTTTATAACACCTGAGAAACAAAGAAAAAGGAACTACTCTGGTGTGAAAAATGAATGGGAAGATTATCTCTCTTTACCCTGTATTGACATGAAAGCTAATCCATTAAAATTTTGGAAAAAACAGCCTTTCTGGAAAAAGAGTATCCATCTCTGGCACCACTGGCAAATAAATATCTGGCCATTCCTGCCTCTTCGGAAGTAATCTTTAGCATTGCAGGCAGAATATTTACACCATACAGAATGATGTTCTTTAAAGTCTGAAACATTTGAGCAGTTGATGCTTTTTAAATACAATTGTGTTGCCCTCAAAATTTAATATCATGAAAGATTAGCAAAATGTTAGCTTGTATTTGTAGCTTTACATATTTATAGCTATTCAAAAACCTTTAAAAGATAGTATGAAGTTCATTTATTCAATAGTGTACATATTTAAATGTGTTCATTAAAGTTCTTTAGAATGTATAAACAATTATGTTCTTTGTAAAATTAATGAGAGATATGTTTCTAAATCTTCAATATGAATTGGTGTGTACTTGTAATCAAATGTTATCCAAATGTAATCTGATTACTTTACCAAAGTTATTGTAATTTAATCATTACATTTGAAAAAATAAAGTTATGGTAATTTAATCAGTAATTTAAATTTGCAGAGTAATTGTAATTTAATCATTACATTTTCCCAAGTAATCGCCCCAGGTCTATGTCAAACAAAGCTAGTGCTTGGAAAGAAAAGGGATTTTTTGTATTTCTTTAAAAGGTTTAAGACCAGTGACTGACAGATCCTATACATGTAGTCTGTTTATTGTTTACCCTTTCCTCCATAATGTTAACACATGTGCGACCAGTGTAGATTTAGATCAACTGGCACATCTGTGTCGTATGATCAGGATCTGCACTGGTTGCTTTTCAGTCAGAAATACCCTAATAAATAAAAAAGCAAACAGTGCAGATCCTGATCAGATGGCACTGATGTGCTGGCTGATCTTGATCTACACTGTTCATTCACGGCATGAAGGTGTATGACTTGTGTGGAGAATAGGATTAATCTAAGAAAATAATACATAAACACTGGGGTCCTTAGGGTCTATAGATTTGTTTGTTTTCTGTAAAATTATTAATATATCCCTGCAAAAAGGAAGTTTTGGATGGCTGTGGGCAGGTGTATCAGAGTCATCAAACGGTTGGTTGGTCAGTTGGTTAATCAGTTGTTAAAAGTTTGTGACCTGAACTACTTCTACAGTTTTTAACATAAAACATATGTTCAGCATCAACTGTAGATGTGCAAGACATATTTTTCATGTGGATCAGTCCATTCTTAGGAGAGAATGACCTTACAAATTTGTGATGCCAGCTTGAGCTCTGAAGGTACTGACTACACCTCATGCATGTTGGCCTTGAAGGTACATGAGCGTTTTCATGTGGTTCAGTCAATTTTTTTAATGAAAATAGAATTAAACAAAATATTGAGACACAAACTACTTCTTCAGTTTTGTAAATATTGACCTGAAACTATACACATTTTTAAATATGGATAAGGCCAAATTAGTTTTTGGAGGGGAGCAGGATTGTACAAAAACTTCTGGTGCAAATTACTTCGACAGTTTTCAAGATATTGACATATTTTTCATGTTCTTTTCCATTATGAAGATAATTATTCTTACACTGCAGTGTTGCGGGACATTAAACCTTTTCTCTGTGTATATATGTCTATATGGCATAGGCCATAAGTGTAGATCCAGATCAGCCAATACATCCGTGCAGTCTGATCAAAATCTACACTGTTTTCTTTTTGATTTATTAGATTATTTCTGACCAAAAAGCGAAAATCACAGATCCTGATCAGACATTATGTACATGCATGTGCCAGCTGATCTGGATCTACACTGTTTGCACATGTGATAAAAGGCATATCAGTCGCCATTTCAGCCAATCAGATGCTTGAGATTTGAGACTGGTTTCCATGCTCAGCTTTATAACCTTCAGGCCAGCTTGAGTGGCTGAAGCCCCTTAACTACATAGTTGTTTGTACTTCCTTCTTACATGATAGCTTGCAAGTGACTTTATTATAGAGTATAACACATACAAGTGAATATTTTTGTAGTGTCATCATAATTTAATATTATTGATGTCAGCTGTGACAGTTTTAAAATCAGTTCAAGTTAAGCTGTAAAGCCAGTTATTAAAATTGTACCGAAGTCAGCTATCTTGTTGTGATTTCTTTGTGTTTAATTGTAAATGCAATAATCAGATGAGCAATTTGACCCTCTAATATAAATTTGGTTATTGCTGACCAAAAAGAGAACAGTGTAGATTTTAATCAGATGGTACATCCAATAAAATATGAATATAATGAATATATGGAGTAAAGGCTGAACTTTAATTTTTGTGAAGTTTTATGTTCAAGTTCACTTTTCTTGTTAACCTATAAAAGTGACCACTTTGGAACTTCACTCGGTTGTTTGACCCTCTAAATACCACAATGTGCCCAAGGTTATATAACAGAGAATGAAGAGATTAGTTTATAAAATTTAAAGATCTGATTGGCTGAAATGGTGACTGATCGCCATTTCAGCCAATCATGAGATTTGAGACTGGTCTCCATACTTAGTTTTATAATCTGGATTTACACTGGTAGCACATGCTGTAAAATGTTTATATATGGATAAGGATATTTTGTTGTAAATTGCCATATATATTCTAGGTTGTACCATGTATAAGGCAGTGTTTGATTTCAAGGCAGAGCTTAGTACCCATCTGCCACTGAAACAGGTAGACCTGGTTCAAGTACACAAGGAGGAGGCAGCTGGTTGGTGGAAGGGCACAGCTGGGGAGCAGACTGGCTGGTTTCCTAGCAACTGTTTGCAAGCTGCACTGCTCGGTATAACTTGTAAATTGCAGTAACCATTTCAGCCAATTAGATGCTTATGAGATTGGTTTCAAATCTCAGTTTTATAATCTTCAGCGCTGGAGTGGCCTACTTAAAATTTAACACAAAAGATCCTCATCCCTTATTACATTCCTGTTCCATAACTCAGCTAACTCAATGTTTCTGGCTGATGTATACACAGCTTACCCCAATATTATAAAACTGAGAATGGAAACCCATCTTAAATCTCAAGGATCTGATTGGCTGAAATGGCAACCAAGATGCTTGAGATTTGAGACCGGTTTCAGCACTGTTATCATTTCTCACTACAGAAGTTCTGAAAGTCCCCAAGGGTCACTCCAAGTGTAGCCTGTGTAACTACATGTCCAAGTTCAAGGCCAATGTGACGCGGCACGAGCGTAGTGTACACCGGATCAACTTGGATGGTGCGCCGACTGTGACAGTTCAGTATGCCTGCGCTCTATGCAAGTACAAATCCCAGTATAGATCCAACCTTCAACGACATGAGAAGAACATACACAAGGTAATCTTGCTTCTGTTTGCAAGAACTGCTCATTTTTAGTGCCATATCACAAAAAAAGCCATATTCTACATTTGGACTATTAAACAGTTTTTTCAAGTTGTCAAAAGAAAAAATGTCAATGAGTTACTTTAAAATGGATAGTGTGGGATATAACTTTGTCCCTGTCAGTATGTCCGTCCATCCATATGTTCAGAATATCTTGTGTGTCAAAGCACAATATTTACATTCCTATTGATTTCTTCCCTAAAAAAAAATCGGTTCATTTTGCATGAACCGCATGACCCGTAATGACGTCAGTAACGTCATGGCTGTTACTATTAAAAACTCCCATGTATTACTCCCCCTTTTCACTTAATACTAATTTTTGAAAGCGTTCGACTTAAGTTTATTTAAAGAAAAAAAATGAATAAAATGTAAATATAAGTAATGATTCTTATTTTGGTGCGGTTCATGCAGATTGGACCTGCACGCGAGAGCTGGCAAATTTACCATAAAGCGCTAGCGCGCTTTATGGATTTGCCAGCTCTCGCGTGCACGTCCAATCTGCATGAACCGCACCAAAATAAGAATCATTCCTTAATTAACTATCTGAGTTGTTTTTAGCTCACCTGAGCACTTGTGCTCATGGTGAGCTTTTAGGATCACTCTGTGTCCGTTGTGCGTCGTGCGTCGTGCGTCGTCAATTTTTGCTTTAAACAACATCTCCTCTTAAACCCCTGGGCCAAACTTGATGAAACTTGCCACAAATGTTCCTTGCATGAAGCTCTTCCAAAGTTGTTCAAAGAAATCAATTCCATGCAGAACTCTGGTTGCCATGGCAACCGAAAGGAAAAACTTTAAAAATCTTCTTCTCCGAAACCACAAGGCCTAGAGCTTAGATATTTGGCATTTAGCACCCTCTAGTGGAACTCTACAAAGATTGTTCAAATTATTTTCCTGGGGTCAAAATTGGCCCCGCCCTGGGGTTTTTCGTTTTTCTTCTTTTAAATTCTGTTTTTAACCTTTGATTTTCTACAGTTATCAACCAGATTTTGACACAAACTTTATACCATCTTAAAATTCAATTTTTCCTGAACAATTCATACACTGGTTGTTCAGTGATAAAATTAAAAACAAAAATTTTAGTAGCAGAGTGAAAATTTCAAGTGACAAAATTCCAATATTTCTACCAGTCTTAAACTATATTTAGGTTCAATGTAAGGTGTTATTATATTGCAGTACCACAGTATAGCTCTAGATGCTTGACAATGACCTAGTGAACTTTGCTATTTAGATCTGTGTTATGCAATATTTAGAACTTTGCTCTGGAAGATTTTATACTGTAAATGTTGTCATTTTCTATGGATATCAGGGTTCGACGTTAACTTTTTCAATAACTGGACCAGTGGTCCAGTTACTTTGAAAATCTACTAGACCTGACCTAACATGAACTAGACCAACATGTAAACGGTACTACAACACTGAAAATGTGCGCCGAGTTGTTGAAAGGGCACAGCACTGATATATGTACAGAAGTTAAATATGTATATACACCATGAACAAACAAAATAATTAATCAATATTAGAAACAGTGACTGTCATATAAAATCGCTTCAACGCTGAACTGTCAATCATGATTTATTGTTAACAACACTGAACTTAAAAACTGTCACTTGCCAGGTATGAGTTACACATAGAAATCTACTGGGTTACAGTTACACATCAGTCAGGACGTCTTGCCCTTTGTCCCCCATGCCACCATAGTTCAAGGGCTTGATGGGCATTGTATGAATCAAAAGGTGGGCCTTCAATGACCAAAACTAAAAAGATTGTTCATATTTGACATTTTACTGTCGTCTTGTCAGAACGAATAACAAAACAAAACCGGAAACAGACCGATGTCGTATTACTTGGGATTCCAACAATTAATTTATAGAATAGAAACTGTCGGGAGTATGTATGCAGCATTTGTTTTAAGTAGGTTTTACAATAATAACGTTTAACCATTGTGTACCGGATCATAGGAACGCATAAATAAACATAAAATACGCAGATTGTATGAATGATTATCATTACAACATCGTCAAATCCGTGAAACTATGCCTCGATGTGACATAGAAAATGCCCGTATGTATACGTCATTGTCCATTAGTTTCATTGTTGCTCAATGAAATAAATAGACTATGACGTATACATACGGGCATTTTATATGTTTTATTTTTGATAACACAGCCTCGATCTGGATACATAAGCCATTCAGAAAACACATGTCAAGATTGTTTAAAAATAGTAACGGCGAAGTTCCCAGCGACTGAATTGAAATTGAATCGGCAAATATTGTCAGACATTTACCATAATTTTGCACGTGAAACTAAATTATACCGGATATTTTGGCGGATTTTGACAATTTTGCAACTCGACCACTCGGTCCAGCTAGCCTAGAACTTGACAAGACCGAACCGTCGATTAACTAGTAAATGTCGTTCGGTCGGGCCTTAATGTCGAACCCTGGATATTGACCAAATAAACTTTCTTACTTTATAGCTCTTTGCAAATCAGGCTTTTCTGAATATTTTATTCACTGTTTGTAAAACATATTTGTAGCACATTCTCAAAATGTTCAGACTATATTAGACACATTTTTTGCATGGGCGAACAGTGTGATCCAGATCGTCCAAGAACTAGGTCACTGTTACTAAAAATAGAATTTTCTTGTGAACACCCTAGCGGTCACAATTTTGCTTCGATTGTCATGAAACTTAGTCAGGACACATTTTGTTGCATGGGCGAACAGTGTAGATCCAGATCGTCCAAAAACTAGGTCACTGTTACTAAAAATAGAATTTTCTTGTGAACACTCTAGTGGACACAATTTTGCTTCGATTGTCATGAAACTTAGTCAGGACACATTTTGTTGCATGGGCGAACAGTGTAGATCCAGATCGTCCAAAAACTAGGTCACTGTTACTAAAAATAGAATTTTCTTGTGAACACCCTAGCAGACACAATTTTGCTTCGATTGTCATGAAACTTAGTGAGGATGTTTGTCCCAATGATTTCTCGGATGAGTTCGAATATGGGTCATCTGGGTCCAAAAACTAGGTCACTGTAACTAAAAATATGATTTTCTTGTGAACACTCTAGCTGTCACATTTTTTCTCCGATTGTCATAAAACTTGGTAAGGATGTTTTTCTGAATGATATCTCGGAGGAGTTTGAATATGGGTCATCTGGGTCCAAAAACAAGGTCACTGTTACTAAAAATATAATTTTCTTGTTAACACTCCAAGGGTCTCATTTTTGCTCTGATTGTCATGAGAGTTCATCAGGATGTTTGCTCCAATGATTTCTCAGAAGAGTTTGAATATGGGTCATCTAGGTCCAAAAACAAGGTCACTGTTACTAAAAATAGAATTTTCTTGTAAACACTCTAGGGATCACATTTTTCCTTCTATTGTCATGAAACTTTTGTCAGGATAGTTGTCCCAATGATTTTTCGGACAAGTTTGAATATGGGTAATCTGGGTCCAAAAACTAGGTCACTGTTACTAAAAAAAGAATTTTCTTGTGAACACTCTAGGGGTCACATTTTTGCTGCGATTGTCATGAAATTTGGTCAAAATGTATTTCCCAATGATTTCTCTGACAAGTTCAAATATGAGTCATCTGGGTCCAAAAACTAGGTCATTGTTACTAAAAATATAATTTTTCTTGTTAACACTCTAGGGGTCACATTTTTGCTCAGATTGTCATGAAACTTAGTCAGGATGTTTGTCGCAATGATATCTCAGTTGAGTTTGAATATGAGTCATCTGGGTCCAAAAACTAGGTCACTGTTGCAAGAGACTATTGACTAAACTCAGGTGAGCGCTTTTAGGGCCATCATGGCCCTCTTGTTTAATCTTTTACCCCATAGGATACGGCTGTTGTTCATTGGCTAAGTGTAGATCCAGATTAGGTGGTACATCCATGCCATCTTATCAGTATCTACTGTAACACTGTTTTGATTCATTAGGTTATTTCTGACTAATAAGGAAACAGTGTCGATCCAGATTAGGTGGTACATCCATGCCATCTTATCAGTATCTACTGTAACACTGTTTTGATTCATTAGGTTATTTCTGACTAATAAGGAAACAGTGTAGATCCAGATTAGGTGGTACATCCATGCCATCTTATCAGTATCTACTGTAACACTGTTTTGATTCATTAGGTTATTTCTGACTAATAAGGAAACAGTGTAGATCCAGATTAGGTGGTACATCCATGCCATCTTATCAGGATCTACTGTAACACTGTTTTGATTCATTAGGTTATTTCTGACTAATAAGGAAACAGTGTAGATCCAGATTAGGTGGTACATCCATGCCATCTTATCAGTATCTACTGTAACACTGTTTTGATTCATTAGGTTATTTCTGACTAATAAGGAAACAGTGTAGATCCAGATTAGGTGGTACATCCATGCCATCTTATCAGTATCTACTGTAACACTGTTTTGATTCATTAGGTTATTTCTGACTAATAAGGAAACAGTGTAGATCCAGATTAGGTGGTACATCCATGCCATCTTATCAGTATCTACTGTAACACTGTTTTGATTCATTAGGTTATTTCTGACTAATAAGGAAACAGTGTAGATCCAGATTAGGTGGTACATCCATGCCATCTTATCAGGATCTACTGTAACACTGTTTTGATTCATTAGGTTATTTCTGTCTAATAAGGAAACAGTGTAGATCCAGATTAGGTGGTACATCCATGCCATCTTATCAGGATCTACTGTAACACTGTTTTGATTCATTAGGTTATTTCTGACTAATAAGGAAACAGTGTAGATCCAGATTAGGTGGTACATCCATGCCATCTTATCAGGATCTACTGTAACACTGTTTTGATTCATTAGGTTATTTCTGACTAATAAGGAAACAGTGTAGATCCAGATTAGGTGGTACATCTATGCCATCTTATCAGTATCTACTGTAACACTGTTTTGATTCATTAGGTTATTTCTGACTAATAAGGAAACAGTGTAGATCCAGATTAGGTGGTACATCCATGCCATCTTATCAGTATCTACTGTAACACTGTTTTGATTCATTAGGTTATTTCTGACTAATAAGGAAACAGTGTCGATCCAGATTAGGTGGTACATCCATGCCATCTTATCAGGATCTACTGTAACACTGTTTTGATTCATTAGGTTATTTCTGACTAATAAGGAAACAGTGTAGATCCAGATTAGGTGGTACATCCATGCCATCTTATCAGGATCTACTGTAACACTGTTTTGATTCATTAGGTTATTTCTGACTAATAAGGAAACAGTGTAGATCCAGATTAGGTGGTACATCCATGCCATCTTATCAGGATCTACTGTAACACTGTTTTGATTCATTAGGTTATTTCTGTCTAATAAGGAAACAGTGTAGATCCAGATTAGGTGGTACATCCATGCCATCTTATCAGTATCTACTGTAACACTGTTTTGATTCATTAGGTTATTTCTGACTAATAAGGAAACAGTGTAGATCCAGATTAGGTGGTACATCCATGCCATCTTATCAGGATCTACTGTAACACTGTTTTGATTCATTAGGTTATTTCTGTCTAATAAGGAAACAGTGTAGATCCAGATTAGGTGGTACATCCATGCCATCTTATCAGGATCTACTGTAACACTGTTTTGATTCATTAGGTTATTTCTGTCTAATAAGGAAACAGTGTAGATCCAGATTAGGTGGTACATCCATGCCATCTTATCAGTATCTACTGTAACACTGTTTTGATTCATTAGGTTATTTCTGTCTAATAAGGAAACAGTGTAGATCCAGATTAGGTGGTACATCCATGCCATCTTATCAGGATCTACTGTAACACTGTTTTGATTCATTAGGTTATTTCTGACTAATAAGGAAACAGTGTAGATCCAGATTAGGTGGTACATCCATGCCATCTTATCAGTATCTACTGTAACACTGTTTTAATTCATTAGGTTATTTCTGACTAATAAGGAAACAGTGTAGATCCAGATTAGGTGGTACATCCATGCCATCTTATCAGTATCTACTGTAACACTGTTTGTTTTGATTCATTAGGTTATTTCTGACTAATAAGGAAACAGTGTAGATCCAGATTAGGTGGTACATCCATGCCATCTTATCAGTATCTACTGTAACACTGTTTTGATTCATTAGGTTATTTCTGACTAATAAGGAAACAGTGTAGATCCAGATTAGGTGGTACATCCATGCCATCTTATCAGGATCTACTGTAACACTGTTTTGATTCATTAGGTTATTTCTGACTAATAAGGAAACAGTGTAGATCCAGATTAGGTGGTACATCCATGCCATCTTATCAGTATCTACTGTAACACTGTTTTGATTCATTAGGTTATTTCTGACTAATAAGGAAACAGTGTAGATCCAGATTAGGTGGTACATCCATGCCATCTTATCAGGATCTACTGTAACACTGTTTTGATTCATTAGGTTATTTCTGACTAATAAGGAAACAGTGTAGATCCAGATTAGGTGGTACATCCATGCCATCTTATCAGTATCTACTGTAACACTGTTTTGATTCATTAGGTTATTTCTGACTAATAAGGAAACAGTGTAGATCCAGATTAGGTGGTACATCCATGCCATCTTATCAGGATCTACTGTAACACTGTTTTGATTCATTAGGTTATTTCTGACTAATAAGGAAACAGTGTAGATCCAGATTAGGTGGTACATCCATGCCACCTTATCAGGATCTACTGTAACACTGTTTTGATTCATTAGGTTATTTCTGACTAATAAGGAAACAGTGTAGATCCAGATTAGGTGGTACATCCATGCCATCTTATCAGTATCTACTGTAACACTGTTTTGATTCATTAGGTTATTTCTGACTAATAAGGAAACAGTGTAGATCCAGATTAGGTGGTACATCCATGCCATCTTATCAGGATCTACTGTAACACTGTTTTGATTCATTAGGTTATTTCTGACTAATAAGGAAACAGTGTAGATCCAGATTAGGTGGTACATCCATGCCATCTTATCAGGATCTACTGTAACACTGTTTTGATTCATTAGGTTATTTCTGACTAATAAGGAAACAGTGTAGATCCAGATTAGGTGGTACATCCATGCCATCTTATCAGGATCTACTGTAACACTGTTTTGATTCATTAGGTTATTTCTGACTAATAAGGAAACAGTGTATATCCAGATTAGGTGGTACATCCATGCCATCTTATCAGGATCTACTGTAACACTATTTGTTTTGATTCATTAGGTTATTTCTGACTAATAAGGAAACAGTGTAGATCCAGATTAGGTGGTTCATCCATGCCATCTTATCAGGATCTACTGTAACACTGTTTTGATTCATTAGGTTATTTCTGACTAATAAGGAAACAGTGTAGATCCAAATTAGGTGGTACATCCATGCCATCTTATCAGTATCTACTGTAACACTGTTTTGATTCATTAGGTTATTTCTGTCTAATAAGGAAATAGTGTAGGTCAGATCAGATGGAATAATCGGGGCTGAAGGTTATAAAACTGAGTTTGGAAACCAGTCTCAAATCTCAAGCTTCTGATTGGCTGAAATGGCGACTGGTGCTTGAGATTTGAGACTGGTTTCCATGCTCAGTTTTATAACCTTGGGTACCGATGTTAGGGCTGATGTTACACATGCAATAAAACCTGTGCATATGTTGTTAAGGGTTAAACACATCCCAGCTGATCATTTAGGAAGGATTGTTACTCCTGAGACAATTAATCTTTTGACGGACTTATGCCATAAAATCCTATTTGTTTAGTTAGATCAGGTCATTAGCTCAGTGGTTAGCACATCAGATTCTGAGTCCAGGTATCGCTGGTTCAATCCCCGCTAGTCCAACTTAAATTACTGACAGTCTTTTGGATGAGACTTTAAACCGAGGTCAAGTGTAGTCGAACTATACACCAGGCACTTAAAAAAACCAAGGACGATTCTGGAATTAACCCTTTCCTCCACATTTATTGCATGGGCAAACAGTTTAGATCCAGATCATACGACACATCCTTTTTTTATTTGGTAGGTTATTTCTGACCAAAATGCGATCAGTGCAGATCCTGATCAGATGGCATAAATGATCCGGCTGATCTGGATCTGCACTGGTGGCACATGCGTAAAAATGCTTATATATGGAGGAAAGGGTGAAAGAGTCTTCTGTATCTTGCACTATCCTCCAATTTATGTTTTTGGAGGATAGTGCAAGATACAGAATACTCTTAACCCTTTCCTCCATATATAAGCATTTTACGCATGGCTATCACTCATCTGGGCTTCTGTTAGCTTGATAAATAGATATAATACGAGTTTAACACTTTATTAATTTTTGCACAGATGATCTGGCAAGATGTATTGATGATCTAAGTTCTAAAATATTTTTCTTACACCATTATTATTAAATGGTGCACATCACGGGAAAAGGTACATTCGGTCATATTTTGTTACATTTTAGTTGTTACTATATTTGCAAAGAAACTATAAATATCTTTTAGTTTCTCTTTTAGTTTCTCATAACTAAGAAGTTATTTTCTTACTCATTTTGACAATGAAATGATTTTTACTGTGAAAGGCATAATGAATAATGTTGTCTGCTCAACTTTAATATGATTAAGGATTAACGTCAACTGTCCGAAGGTACCTTTTCCCATGGGGTGCCCCAAATAATAATCATTATAAGACCTGCAGGAGTTTGTTGTTTTCAGTAAAATTTGATGATATAAACTTTTGACAGTCAAGTTTATCACTTAACCCTTTCCTAGATATATACACATTTTTACGCATGTGCAACCAGTGTAGATCCAGATCAGCTGGCACATCCGTGTCGTCTGATCAGGATCTGCACTGGTCACATTTTGGTCAGCAACAACCTAATGAATCAAAAAAGCGAACAGTTTAGATCCTGATCAGACGGCACGGATGTGCCGGCTGATCTGGATCTAAACTGTTCGCCCTAGCAAAAAAGGTGTATCTGTACAGGAAAAGGTTAACAAGTCATGTTTGCTATTATGACTATTCCAGACCCAAAGGTTATAAAACTGAGAATGGAAACCAGTCTCAAAGCTCAAGCATCTGATTGGCTGAAATGGAGACCAGTTGCCATTTCAGCCAATCAGATGCTTGAGATTTGAGACTGGTTTCAAGATTGAACACACTTTAAAGATACAAATTCTTACATAATAAATATCAATAAAGATTAGGTTCATGATAAATAATAATTTGTAAGATCTTAAATGATTAGTTAACCCTTTACCCCATGGGATATGGCTATTATTTCATGGGCAAACAGTGTAGATCCAGATCTGCCACAACATCCATTCTGTCTGATCAGGATCTGCGCTTTTAGCTTTTAATTCATAAAGTTATTTTTGACCAAGAAGTGATCAATGGCAATGTAGACCCTGATCAGACAGCATGGATGTGCCAGTTGATCTGGATCTGCAAAGTGTATGTTATAAAACCGGAAGTTATGGAGTAAAGGGTTTAAATGTTATATGTCTTGATACAAGTAGGAGCAGATAGTGCCCATAAAAATTGCATTAAAAGTATGACTTTGTCATTGAAGTGGCAAATTAGACAGGAGTGGAACATAATATATATTCTGATATATCGAATATATATCGAAGGGGTGAGATAACTCCAACCAGATTAACCTTAAATTAAATACCTTTAAGTTAATTATTTTACAGTTTTAAAATACTTATTCAAGATTGTAATTGAATTCATTTTAGATTGAAAGCACTACTGTGGAGCTTGAAAGTCGAAAAATCAACCAATACCTGGGAATTCCATCAGAAACTGGGGAACCAGTCAGCTATGACATGGAAACTGGGTACCAGGACCATCAGCTTGAAAACCAGCCTCGTTCTGAGAATGAAAATACAGGAAACCAGTCCAACTTAGAACCAGATATAGAAGCGGAAGAGGAGGAGAATGAGGGCTGTGACAGCCAAGAAGATGGCTGCCATATTTGTAACTATTGTCAGTTAATGTTTAAAACTCAGTCCACTCTAAAACGCCATATTGACAACACTCACTTCCATGCTACTGATCTCAGATGTGAAATCTGTGGAAAAGTGTTTGACAACCTGTTTAATTTACAAGGTCACATGATCACCCACAATGCTCCCAAGCAGGAAGTGTGTGATTGTGGGAAGGCATTCCAGTATAAAACCAGTCTGAACAGGCATCAAAGAAAATGTGAATATTTGAGATCCAGTCTGACTGGTTCCAATGGTTCTACAGAAGACAATAAACAGTGTACAGAAAGTCAGGAACCAGCAGTATATGGACAGGAAGGGCAGGAAACCTTTTCACAAGATCAAGAAGCAGGTCATGTGAGCCAGGAAATTCAGGAAATGAGAGACACTAATGATAACGGACATGATATGAAAGAAGTCTAACTTGTGAAATAATAATAATACTAATTAAGATTTCCAAAATGGTCTCAAGTTCATATTTGCATTGTATTTACTAATAAGTTTGAACTTCTTTAGAAAAAGAGTAAATTATTTCTAAGCAGTACATGTTTATTATGTCCCATCAAGGGAATCAGCCTGTTAAAGCCAGGTACCAAGGTTATTAAACTTAAGTATGGAGACCAATCTCAGATCTCGGCAATCTGTTAAGTTGAAATTGGGTAGTAACAGACCTTACCAATGGAAAGCTAGAGATCAGTGACTGGTTTCCATTCTCAGATTTATAACCTATGAACCAATTGATATCAAACATGGACACAATTTATTATTTTTCCGCAAGAGTGAGGTTTGGTTGAGAAAATTTGACCCAGAGGACAGTTGTTTTTGAACAGTTGTGGGAGTCCTGCCTGAAACAACTTTCTGTGTCTCCTTTACAAAGAAAAGGCAACAAAAATAGGGACTGCTTTGTTTCTCAGTTGGTTGGGCCATCAAGAAAACTTAGCTTAATTTTAAAGATTATTTAATTTAGTGTTTGATAATTAGTTTTTGATTCTTTACACAATATGTACAATTTTATTGCATATGGTATTGAGCAATTGGGGTAGATCCAGATCTGCTGGCACATCTGTGACATTTGATCTGGATCTACACTGTTGACATTTTGGTAAAAAGATAACTTATTTAATCTATAAGCTAACAGTGTAGATCCAGATCAGAAGGTTTGGATGTGCCAGCTGATCAGGATCTACACTGTGCATATGGGATAATGGCCATATTCCATGGAGTAAAGGGTTAAGGATTTTTTTGACCAACACTTACAAGTAAACCCTTTCCTCCATTTATACCACTTTTAACGCATGTGCAACAAGTGTAGATCCAGATCAGCCGGCACATCCAAGCCATCTGATCAGGATCTGCACTGGTCGCATTTAGGTCAGAAATAACCAAACTAATAAAAAAGCACAGTTATGCCGGCTAATCTGGATCTAAACTGTTTGCCCATGCAATAATGGTGTTTCTCACTTACTAGACAGAAAAATCTCTATTTTTAGCTGTGTGAGATTTCCTTATCTTGCATGGCCTTATCTAACACTCCGCGTGCTCGCGTTCTTTCGTATTATTGCGCACCATATTAATTGAGCACTTTCATTATTGATTTAGACTACGTCATGATGCTTATTTCTACGTCATTTAAATTTGTAAAGTGACGTAATTAAACGAATGTTTACTTTTTTTTACAAATAGTATTTGAAATAGAGCAATCTGTTGATTTTGTTTTATCAGGATTTTGTTCAAAAATCATTTGGAAAGGATACGCTCGGAGGTTGCTAAATTCTTAACGCTGGAACTTGGAAGTGTTTATCGTGGTATGAGTCTGAAATTGCTACTTTTTAAAGTGTTTCATTCTTATACCGCTGTTGCGAGCTTCGTTAAACATCAGGATCTATGAAGAATTTCAAGAATTTCAAGAAAGTGAATGGAAAATAAAATAGGAAATATACTGCTGTTCAATAGGGATATTTCAACTGGTACATGTATGTACAATTCTTTTTTTTTTTAATTTTGAATTGTGACGAAATCATGGATAACCTTAGAAATCGCAGATCCCTTATCGGTTTTCAATGGATGAACCAGCTGTTTTCATGCAATGAAAAAAATGATTCTTTTCCTTGCTTTTATTTGTAATGATATTGTTGAAGGCCTACATGTTAAGGGTGTTAAACTTTGATAGGACTGTGTATTCGTGGCTGATTTACCATTCCTTCTGGAAGTTACGCGAAAGAAATAGTTCTCTAAAATTCTTGCATTTTTTTTTTTAATTTTAAAGAATTATGTTTGAATATTTAAGAAGTAAGTGAGAAAAATAATCAATCATTGGTATTCAGCGAAGATCGCGGTATCCCAACCCTCGGGCAATGCTTTCCAGACGTAAACTCGGCACAGCCTCGTTTCCGTCTGGAAAGCATTACCCTCATGTTGAGATACCGTGATCTTCGCCGAATACCAGTCACTGTGATAGATTCTCTTTATCTATTGAGGAAAGGTTTAACATACAGTATAAGTTTCATTTCCATCTCAGTGCCCAAGGTTATAAAACTGAGCATGGAAACCAGTCTCAAATCTCAAGCATCTGATTGGCTGAAATGGCGACCAGTCGCCATTTCAGCCAATCAGATGCTTGAGATTTGAGACTGGTTTCCAATCTCAGCTTTATAACCTTCAGCTCAGGAGTTCCATTACTCCATTGATATGGCTTATATGCTGAGTGAGACCACTGTAAATTCAGATCAGTCTTCCCATTTTTTTCAGTCTGATCTGGATCTAAACTGTTTGCTTTTAGATGTTTTAGATTGTTTTTAACCAAGAAGGGAACTGCGAAGATCCACGTCAGATTTTATGTCTGTGCATCCTGATCTGGATCTACACTGGTCACTGAGCAGTATATAAACAGTATGAAGAAGTGTAAAAATAAAGAGTAAAGAGTAATGTATTATTAGTTTTAAGTTTGAGACAGTCTGTAGGACAGTAGTGGCCCAGGCCACAGTCAAGCATTTTCCGCTCACAAGAAATCCTACAAATAGCGGTAACACAAGATGTACTGTACTGAAATTTATGAAATTGACATTTTTTCCGATTCCGATCCAGTCCGCTTCCGATCCTAATGTCATCTATAACCGATCCGATTCCATTCCCATTGCGGTCCAATTCCAATTTGATTGCACTCGAATTTTTTCACACCAGACAATGCGCTCCAAATGATATTTACGCTCAAAATGATTCTTCCGATTCCGATCTTTTCGCTCCCGATTTTCATTGGTCATTAACTATAACACCAGACAATGCGCTCCAAAGGATCTGTACACTCAAACCGATTCTTCCGATTCCGATCTTTTCGCTCCTGCTTTTCATTGGTCATTACTTATAACGCATCTCGAGCTGAAGTTTCATTTCTGTGACATTTTTCTTATTTGCAGTTTTGTTTAATTTTAATGTTTAAACACGGTGGTTACTAACAAAGTAAAGTGATTATTTTAGATATAAAATGACGTCTTACTAAATTTTACATCAGTTTAATGTAAGCGTTTATTACATTGCAGTTTTAAAATATAAGCGTAAATAACACCCGATATAAGTGAGATTCATGTTCATTTGAGATGTTTAGGAACCCAGCTGGTTTGGTGTAAATCAAGTCAGTAAAAGTCTTTGGTCCGTATGCATCAATAAGCTGTTATTAAAACTTTTTAACCTAAATTTAAGCTCTAGGAAGTAGCAAAACATGCAGAATATACCGTTGAAGAGTTAAACAACTTTTTAGCATAAATGTATGCTGATTGAAGTTTTGAAAGACTTTAAGAATATTTGTTCCGTTTTGCGTAATTGCTGTAACATAGAAGTTAAGAAGTTAAACTTGTAAAACATCGATTATAAACTTATTTAAATGTGAAGTATCGTGTTTATTTCTTTTTTTTTCACCGCTATAATCAAAAGGGAAAAATAGTTTCTCTAAGACTTTTAGTTTCGGACAGCGTTTATTGTTTATATTTCATACCGGACTTAATTAATGTTTACGTTCAAAAGTGTTTATTAGCATTAAATACATTTCAGTTGTGAATCTCCTTACTAAATAAGATAATACATTAATGCCATAATGAAGCACAGGTGAATGTACATGTTAGTTATTTCTCCCCTTGTGTAAGAAAAAATTATAACATATTTTCGCTTATAGGGCACTTTATACAAAAAGGTTCCGAACTTAATTTCAATAATATTATTCATCTGAATGGCAAACACCATTTACTATTATATGTTTTCAGTTTTATTTACAAAATTATCGTTAAATAAGTTTTTATTACTAGTGTTTGATAACAGAAAACTCGATTAAATTATTGTCAAAAATCGCTTTGTTTAAAGTCGTTAGAAGAATCGGATGAACAGATTTGGATCGCTACTATATATAACTGAAAAACTATAAATAGAAGCGATCCAAATTGTTCCGGTAAAAACGCTCCGGTCTTTTCACTCCAAGCGATCCAAACGTTCAAAGCTATTCCGATCCGGTCAAAATGCTCCGGTCTTTTCACTCTAAGCGATCCAAACGCTCAAAAGATTCGCTTCGATTCCATTCCGTTTCCAGTTCGATTGCGCTTCCATTGAGCTCCTAATGGGATCGGTTTGTGGTCCGCTTCTGATCCGCTTCCGATCCGATTGTCAATTTTATGATTTTCAGTACTGTAAATGAAGTCTGAGATGCTTACCTGTGCTATTTGAAAAAATTGGAGGGCTAATATACAAACCTTTGTGACAAGGGTTGCCATTGCAGCTTGTTTAAAGTTGTGCAAGCTACTGTCATGTTTTTATAAGATTATTGTCTGCATACTTTTGAGACAGTTCTGGACCCAAAATCGTAGAACTAAATCAGGAGACCAGTCGAAAATCTAAAGCATCTGATTGGCTGAAATGGCAACTGGTGGCCATTTCAGCCAATCAGATGCTTGTGATTTGAGATTGGCCTCCATTCACAGTTTTATGATCTTGTGCCAACGTGTGTAATTTTTGTTTGATTTCATTGCAAATTAAGTACCTTACAACATTTGGTTGTAGTTTTTGTGCACGCTGCTATCACCTACCTCTGTATCCTCTTCAGGGATTCATTGAATTAATGTTCATTAATGTGTGCAGGATTTTGAGACAGGCTGGTTGTTTAACCATTTCCTCTATAAACACACCTTTACGGCATAGGAGAACTGTGTAGATCCAGAGCAGCTGGCACATCTTTTCCATCTGATCAGGATCTGCACTGTTTGCTTTTTATACGCCCGTTTGAAAAACGGGACGTATTATGGGAACACCTGCGGCGGGCGAGCGGGCAGGCGGCCTCCACATGGTTTCCGCTCTCTAAGTCAAAGAGTTTTCATCCGATATTTATCAAACTTGGTGAATATGTTGGTGGGCATAATATCTCGACCAAGTTCTATAACCAGCCAAATCCCCAAGGCACTCCTGAATTATGGCCCTTGAATTGTCCAAAATTACTGTTTCCGCTCTCTAAGTCAAAGAGTTTTCATTCGGTCTTTATCAAACTTGGTGAATATGTTGGTGGGCATAATATCTCGATCAAGTTTTATAACCAGCCAAATCCCCCCAGGCACTCGTGAATTATAGCCCTTGAATTGTCCAAAATTACTGTTTCCGCTCTCTAATTCAAAGAGTTTTCATCCGGTCTTTATCAAACTTGGTGAATATGTTGGTGGGCATAATATCTCGACCAAGTTCTATAACCAGCCAAATCCCCCCAGGCACTCCTGAAATATGGCCCTTGAATTGTCCATAATTACTGTTTCCGCTCTCTAAGTCAAAGAGTTTTCATCCGGTCTTTATCAAACTTGGTGAATATGTTGGTGGACATAATATCTCGACCAAGTTCTATTACCAGCCAAATCCCCCCATGCACTCCTGAAATATGGCCCTTGAATTGTCCATAATTACTGTTTCCGCTCTCAAAGTCAAAGAGTTTTCATCCGGTCTTTATCAAACTTGGTGAATATGTTGGTGGACATAATATCTCGACCAAGTTCTATTACCAGCCAAATCCCCCCATGCACTCCTGAATTATGGCCCTTGAATTGTCCAAAATAAGGGTTTACGCTCTCTAAGTCAAAGAGTTTTCATCTGGTCTTTATCAAACTTGGTGAATATGTTGGTGGGCATAATATCTCAACCAAGTTCTATAACTAGCCAAATCCCCCCATGCACTCCTGAATTATGGCCCTTGAATTGTCCAAAATTACTGTTTCCGCATTCTAAGTCAAAGAGTTTTCATCCGGTCTTTATCATACTTGGTGAATATGTTGCTGGGCATAATATTTCGACCAAGTTCTATAACCTGCCGAATCCCCCCAGGCACTCCTGAATTATGACCCTTGAATTGTCCAAACACTGAATTAGCGGTGTCTGCTCTCCAAGTCGAATAATTTTCATCGGATCGTTACGCAACTTTGATGATCAGCATTTTGACCGGTGTATTTTGTGCGACCAGTGTAGATCCAGATCAGCCGGCATGTCCGTGCCATCTGATCATGAAGTGCATTGTAAATAAGAAAGCAAACAGTATAGATCCCGATAAAACGGCACAGATGTGCCAGCAGATCTGGATCTACACTGTTTGCCACATGATAAAGGTGTATCTATAGTAAAGGGTTTATATATGTTTATGGTATCAGACAATCAAGTTTTGTAAACTCTTGTTTGAATTAAATGATTATTAAAGTCTTTGTTTAAGTTAATGAATTTTGTTTTATGTTTTGCATGCAAGCTGCTTTATAATTGATGCTTTTATCTTGATAACCATATAATTATGATTTAAAGAATCCCTTTATGACATTTAGATAATGCATCCCTTATTGCATCTGTTTTACTCTAGTGTGCTGTTCTTCGACAACTCTTATTGTTTTTTGTTAGTACGGTATGTTTCCAAGTTTTATGATTTTTTATGCATGAATTTACCTTGTGTATATACATAATACAAATAATTAAAATGACAAATAATTTTTTAGAGTAAATGGTTAAACTGGTAACAACGTACACAGTTATATTATAAACTTGTATATGTTATTTCCAGTTTAACCATTTACTCTAGTATTACAGGTTTTATTGCATGACTGTGTGAACAGTTAAACCCAGCTGGTACATGTATGCTGTCTGATCAGGATCTACACTGTTCGTTCTTGTTTAGAACAAAATTGATGCATTAAAAAGACAACAGTGTAGATCCTGATTGGATGGCATGAAATGTGCTGTCGGATCTGGATTTACACTATTTGTCAATGAATAATAGCAATACCACATGCAGTAAAGGGTCAACACTATACAATAGAGAAAAATAAATGCAGTAGACAAAGAGAATTAATTTATGTGTACCTCGTTACCAGTTGAATGTATGTTACTGGTAAAATTAGCTATAGATTTTATTTCATTTTGCAGAGTTTAAGATATGTCTGTATTATCAAAATGAAGTGAGTATGAACAGTGTAGATCCTGATTGGATGGCATGCAGTGTGCTGTCTGATCTGGATTTACACGTTTTGTCAATGAATAACAAAAAGAATTAATTTATGTGTATACTTCGTTACCAGTTGAATGTGTGTTACTGGTAAAATTAGCTATAGATTTGCCGAGTTCAAAATATGTCTGTATAATCAAAAAGAAGAAGTGACTTTGCACTTTGTATGTATTGATAATAAATATAAATTTGCTATTTGTTGTAAGTTGATTCCTCCGTTGTAATTGACATTGAGTTAGTTTTAACTGATACATGATCTGTTCATTCTTGCATAAGAATGGTACTTTGCCACTATAAACTGACTCTTGCACATGAATTAACCAGGTTAACACCACAGTCTAAGAAGACTTCTGTGCCTAAAGTTATAAAACTGAGCATGGAAACCAGTCTCAAATCTCAAGCATCTGATTGGCTGAAATGGCGACCAGGTGCTTGAGATTTGAGACTGGTTTCAAATCTCTGTTTTATAACATTGGGACCTGACCTTTAATGGAAGAAGAAATGATTTTACAATGATTTTAGATCACTGAAGCACATCGGTGATGTCACCAAGTGTTAAGGGGACATAACCACATTTAAAATGACTTGTTTATGTTTATTATTGATCTCCCCTTATGTTAACAGTACATAATACCACATTTATGATGACTCTTTTACATAAATGTGCTACCGCCAGGAAAAATGACAAGAGCAGGTCAGCAATGGTATTTTACATTATGGGTACTTGACCTCATTTTAAGATGACTTATTGCACGCCAATGATGGTATTTAACAATGACCTTATGCTGTTTGCATTACCCCCATATAAGACGACATGTGGACTTAAATTTCACCATAAGGTAGTCAAGGGAAGATCCAGCGGGGGGAGGGCCCTCTACCCCCCCCCCCCCCGCCGGCTCGTGCACCGATTATTGGGCCACATGTTTAGTTATGTATTCAATACAATCATATAAAAGAGCCATGAGATCTGATAACATTGATATTCTAGTTCATCCTTAATGAAAGCAGGTCTCTGAATTTTTCAATTAGACCCGAAAAAAGATGTTAAACAATTAATAAATAAAAATTGTAGGAATCGAACTAACGTCTGCCAAGTTGAGAGGCAATCACTTTAACCACTCGGCCCGCAATTGATTTATCGCGTCGAAGCGAATACATTTATGTTTGGATATTATTTAAGTTCTGAGGAAACCCAATTTTTAATATGATATCTTGAATCCATGCTGGTATGTGGTCAGACTCCTACCTACTTGAGCAAATGCAGCAATTTTCAGACCCGTAAAGGCAAAATCACTTCCAGGGAACCCGGCAACGGTCGGCACGTCATTTTCGGCGAAGCGTTATATGGTCGTGTGCGCCAGATGGATAGCGAGCTCGGGCAGCGGTTTGTCCGATTCTCTGCTTCTCACGACGATATGTTTTCAGTACTTGTTCAAAGCGAATATATTAATGCTTTGTTATGCATTTAATTTCTGAGTAAAATCCATTTTTATACAAAATCTTTCAATCCAAGCTGTGTAAAGTCCTTCTCGGACAAATGCATAAAATTCCAGGTCATGGGGTTACTAGGAACTGGGTTGTTTGGTCGACAAGGCAGTCAGCGCAAAGCGTTTATTTATGCCATATGACTATTTAAAATAGCCTACACATAAAATCGAAATTCTGTATTGCATCGAGGCAAACAAAGGTTGTGCATGGGACTGGCCACTGCTGATGGACCTAACTACCGGTTGCTGGAACGCACTGGTACCGAACGAACCAAAGTCCATATCAGTTGTTGTTTTTTCGAGATTTGAACTTTGGTCATTTTTTGGATTATGACATATTCACAATGCATAAATGTCGACCATAGCACTGGGTTTCAAGGAAACGCTTTGGTCTTTAAGGTTGTGAATCTCAAATCATTTGCTTGAATAAGTTGCAGCCTGACCACATACCAGCATGGATGGAAAAATATCTCATAAAAAATTGGGTGTACTCAAAACTTAAATGCATACCAAAACTTCAATTTATTCACTTCGATGCAAAATTCCAAAAGCGTCGGTGGCCCCGTTGTTAGAGCGGCTGCTTTCAGGGACAGTGTGGACTTTACAGTCGTTGTTAGAGCGGCTGCTTTCAGGGACAGTGTGGACTTTACAGTCGTTGTTAGAGCGGCTTCTTTCAGGGACAGTGTGGACTTTACAGTCGTTGTTTAGAGACTAATCCGATTTCATTTTTTAATTAATTTTGTTTGATATTTTCATTAATATTATTTGGAACATTTTAGTTGTTCAACAAACTTGAAATAGATCCTGATTAAATTTAAAACTTGAATTCTGTTATCGCTGATCCAAACGTTGAATACTCATCTTCGCACACATTATGCAGTATAATTCTTCAGCATATATGGTCTTTGGTTCGTTCGAAAACAGTGGTTTCCAGACACCGGAAGTTAGGTCCATGTGCAGGGGCCAGACCCCTGATTAACGTTTATTGCATCGATGCTTTACATAGGCTGTTGTTTCTTGAGTGCAAGTGACCGTTATTAATTTATTCGTTTTTCGCAACTACTAAAGCATTTCATTGTTATCTTTTCTTTATTGTATAGGATCGAACAAGCCAGTGCTCTAACTCGCAATTCATCCGGCGCACACGTTCGCAAAGTTTGTTTTCCCAGGAGAAATACATCCCACCGTGGCAGTTCGTTGAACTGAAAGTTTGCAAGATTTGCATGGAGACCATGGTCGGGGCGTAATAGTGCATGAAAGACACTTATACGAATGGCAGGACAAGAAATGGCAGCCAAGTTCGAATATAAAAGACCACAGAGTAGAACCAAAAAAAAAAAGAATTGTGATCGGGCTTTTGATAAAAGTATCAATGATGACATCAAAAGTGGTTCTATTCTATGATTTTTTTTTTGGGGGGGGGGGGAGTGGGGTACTTTATAACAAGTTATACCATGGCCAAATCAATTAAAGTCTGGTAGAACTTGTTGTGCTGTACTTCGAGAGAGCTCCCGTAAAAGTTAAGGATACCCTCTTGGTTCAGTTGAGACCTTTTTACAAGAATTTTATTTTGTCTAAATATAGTATCTTCATAAACCTTTGAACAGCTTATAATATGTTTGTGTGAGAGAAAAAGAGATATAAAATAAGATAGAAATAAAATGTATCAAAAGTTTTTCAGTTAAAATGCGGGTTAAAACAAATTAACTGAGCTGTATTGTACAAAATAAAGCAGATTGTTCAAAATTGTTCATCTATATTTTCTGTATAAGAGGCATTTCAAATAATTATCCGCAGATTTCGTTTTAGCATTCTTGTTTGGATCCTGGTTTTAATTGTGTAATCTGAAATTAACCGAACAATGACATTGACGAAAAGCTAAGAACACTCGCTTTTCTTCATTAACAAAACTCAAAGAAGTATTAGGAACACTCGAAGCTTCTTTTTAAAACACAAAGATCTGTGAAGGGAGGCAACTCACACTGGGGGGGGGGGGGTGTGTAGTGTAAGTTCCTGTAGTTGTTCCCCCTGCATAATAGCATATGATGTATATTTTTTGAACTAAATCAGCGACCATTGAAGAAAGAGTTTATAACACTCGGTAATCTTCCCTTATAACATAACACAGAAGTACTAACAACACCTAATAATTCTGAAATTCGGAGAGCTTATGTAAGAATAAACAAGGCGTTATCTGAGGTTGCATTTGATATAGATGAAAAGGGAACTTTGAAAGCTGTCGAACACGACAAATATGAAATATATTGCAGGCTCGGTTTGATTGAGTCTGTTCATGGACAGTAATGGAAATGCATATTACTGCCCACGCCGCCTAGCCCCGGTTTGAGCGCAACGCAATATTTACACCAATAAACAGTACAATTTTGACCATCCCAAACGATAGCATAAGGCGCTGGACATGGAACCTTCAATGCAGTGTTTTCAGATTAATACTATTCCATGTTCAGCGGCATATGGTCCCCAGATAAAAGAATGGGTTTTACCCTATTGTTTGACAGGGAATCTGAGAATATGAATCCTGCTTATCACAGACCACGTCAAAGGCAAAATTTAAAGCACAGGAAGTATATCGTTGGGCGTGATTGAACAGTATTAAAATCTATATAACGAGAAAACAATGGGCGGAGCTAAACATAAAAGAATTTTGACAGGATATCTTAGAATATAAATCCTGCATATCACAGACAACGTCAAAGGCAAAATTAAAAAAGCAGGAAGTATATCCTTAGGGGTGATTGAACAATATCCGAATCAATATTGGCTGGGAAATGGGGTTGAGTTCGTGGAACTGTAGAAAGGTAATATATGCATATCAGGAATCGCCACACTCAAAATACACAGCCTCCCCACGCAGCGAAAAAGAAGAGAGGAAGAGAGAGAGTGCATGTTTTATATACGTATGTCAACTAAAATAGGACGCCACAAACAATTAACGAAGAAGAGAACCTTTGGGGATACCGCCTTGGAACGGTCAGTGGCAAAACAAATTGCCACTGGGGGTTTAAACCAGGTTCTAGGGTGCACCAACCTCACACTTGCCCCAACAGGTTCTCGTATCACAAAACAAGTACAAATTGTCTTGGTGAAATAACTCCAACCCACCTATCAGCTCAACAATGTTGCATGCAAAAGCATACAAACATATAAACATAAGAATTAATAGCATTGCAAAGCCAAAGGGCGGGTACTCAATGATCTTTCCGAGACCAGAGCACCTGGAGTAAAATCAGCAAGAACACGATGACAGGGATAAAAGAAACAAATCGAGCTTCTAGGTTCTTTAAAGAAAAGATTTCCCCATAAACCTTCATAAACTCTTACACCCCTGCCACCGTCGTGCAACCAAAGAGGTAAGCATAATGATCAGCTGTAGATGGGTTAATCACCAGGCCTGCAGAGCGCTGTAAAATATCATGTTGGTAACCTTTCTTTTTAAATTTACAGATGGTTTTTACGAATAACCGGGAGAAATTACTATCGCCTTTTATCTTCTTAAGTTTATAAATTAAATCTCCATAAAAAACTGGCTGTGAAATTCCTTGTTGCAATAGTGATTTTAAACTGCAGCTGTATTTATGAATTAGATCTGGATATCGGCGATAAAACTTGCAAAAGGTTTTCCTTAATTTGTGATACCGATAACCTTGTTTTAAAAGTTTTTCTGTAATGCAAAGATTACGTTCATTGAAATCATTCACATCATTGCAAGCTCTTGAAAAGCGAACAAGCTGAGAGATATAAACCCCGTAAGAAGTTGCACGAGGAACATCGCCGTCTAGAAACGGAAAATTTACTATATTAAAATTAAAATCATCTCTTTTATCATAAATTTTAGTAGTGACGTAACCATTTTCGATGGATAGATTTAAATCAAGGAAGTTTGCTTGCTTTTCTGAAGTGTTCGCTTTATTAAGTTGTAGTTCTTTAGGATAAATCTTATTAACCAGTGATGGAAAATGGTTATTATCTATATTTAATAAATCATCAAGGTACCTCGAGGTGTTGTTAAAAGCTGTAATAATATCATCTTGATGTTCGGTAGAAAGAGATAGCATAAAATCTCTTTCATAACAGTATAAAAACAGATCAGCAACAAGGGGTGCACAATTAGTACCCATTGGAATGCCTATTACTTGTTTATAAATAGATGTACCAAATCTCAAATAAATATTATCCAATAAAAATGTGAGCGCCTGGATAAGGTCTTGACAGGTCCATGAAGTATAATTATCATAAGAACCATCTGTAAAGAATGCCCTATGTTCATTACAAGCAATAAATGTTTTATTTTCTCTAGCAAAAGTTTTTTCAATGAGACTGGTTAGCTTGTCTCTTATAAAATTATGAGGGAGAGAAGTATACAAGGTAGAAAAATCATATGTAGACAAACAGAACGCCTGAAAATTATTTGATTTAAGTTTCTTCAAAACGTCATTTGAATTTTTTATAGACCAAAATAAATCTTTGCCAGTAGTTTCAAAAACTTTTTCGCAATACCTAATTACATGTTCTTTTATAGCTGTAAGACAAGATGTTAAGAGCACGGATAACTTTGTTGTTGTACAAGAACTAGAGTTAGCGATAAATCTTGCTTTGTACGGTGTTTTGTGCATTTATTAAATCTTTCTGTATTAAGACAAAGATAGTTCCTGATAACAGCTTAATCTTGGTTTATGCGTACTTGGGATGTTGCTATGGAGGCTTAATCTCGGTTCATGCGTACTTGGGATGTTGCTATGGAGGCTTAATCTCGGTTCATGCGTACTTGGGATGTTGCTATGGAGGCTTAATCTCGGTTCATGCGTACTTGGGATGTTGCTATGGAGGAAGGAACAACTCTTATGTACCGGAAATATGAGTCGAACGACCATCTACGCAGTGTGAGCTGCTGTAGTTCTGAAACTGTGGCCTGTGTAAAGATGACTGTCGTGTCCTGTTTTTGAAGGATTTTCTTCATATTGCACAGAAAGTATCCCCTGTGAGCACCGACCCATGACAGTTTAAGACAAGAGGATCATGAGGTTTAGCACATGCACAGGCGCAAATCTCAATATTGTCTCACATAATGGACCTACAAACTGAAGAATTGTAAGCCGTGATTCTTACAATACAATCTTTCTTTAATGTTCATGTTCTTATAAAAGATGTACATGTATCTTTAACTTTCTAGAATGTTCTAGAATTATGTTGTAGACAAGGTCGTTTGGTATTTCAAGACAACTTGCATTTATTTGTTCATATGAGAATCTATTGTGGCAAGTTTTAGGTTTGTGTATCCTAGAACCTGGTTTACATCCCCAGTGGCAAAGTAATCTGCCACTGACCGTTTCAATGCGATAACTCATATGGTTCTTTTTATCGTTAATTGTTTGTGGTGTCTAAATTGAAAGTAATTCTCTTATAAACACTTGTATGCTTTCTTTTCCTCTCTACATTTAGATTGCGTGGTGAGGTTAGGCTGTTGTTTTTGTTGTGGCGATTCCTGATATGCATATTTCATTTTTCTAGTCAGTGATTAAGCGCAACATTTCTTAGTATTAATATAGGAATTTTGAATTTTCGTGAGAATGAGAATTGTTTAAGTTAAATTAAAGTGCTCTGTGAAAAGTGAAAAAGTTTGAAAGTAAGTTTTATTGCCAGGGTCAGTTACATTACTTACTTTGGACTTTTTTAATAATTTAATAATATACTTAGAGAAATTAGAAACGCAACTTCTTTAAACACAAAATATGTTTCGTGATTAAAGAAGTTGTGTTTTTAATTTCTTTTACTATATTATATTGAGCTCAGACCTTCTCTAAATCTCTTGTGTCACATTTAACATGTTTATTACTGCACATTAGCCCTCTTTTTTACAGTCATCTGGAATGTGTTTGTAGGTGTGTGTCCGAGATCTTGACACAATTTGATTACTGATCGAATGTCCAAGTTTGATGTTGACGTCATATCACTAGTGCTTCAATTTTCAATCTTACAAAAAAAACGCTTTAGATTTGAAACGACTTTCAAAACAACGTATGCAAAATGACGTCACAACGTCATACCAATGTCATACAAAATTGGACTAAATTATCTTAATTAAAAATTGTAGAAAACTTGATTTATTTAAAAGATAGTTACAATAAATAAATGCTCCCCCGCTTAATTGGTTATGTGTTGATATGTTAACGTCATTTACGGCTTATAGGTATATTATGGTAATACTAATAACTACCATGCATTTCCTTTGTTCTGAACTTCAATTCTGGCGAAGTATTCAATTAACGGACTAATTTTATAAAAGTTATAGGCCAATTGCACGAACTTCTGGATCAACCCTCGTACTTGAAGAAATAAGAAACGTAACTACTTTTCACATGAAATGTATGTCTTGTTTAAAGAAGTTGCATTTCTGATTTCTTTAAGTATATTAAGGTGTTATGTTTTCTTGTGTTGTAACGCTCTGTAACACATTTTGTTGTTTATTGTTATAAGCGTGTTGTTTGGTTTTATATCCCTGTTGCTTTTACGTAACGGCTCCTTCGGATTACAAACTTCTTTTCGGTAAATTCCAACGGAGTCAGCTGTATTATATATAAAACACAACATTTCTGTATAGCTTGTTCTTTCGCTACATGTAGACTTAACATTTACTTTTAGCTTGTTCTTTTGCTACATGTAGACTTAACATTTACTTTAGCTTGTTCTTTCGCTACATGTAGACCTAACATTTCCTTTTAGCTTGTTAAGTCTACATGTAGACTTAAATACATCGGTTATTTCAGTTGACGGTCAATGTTTTGATAGAGATTATGCATGAGTACAGCAAGACGAGGAACTATAAAACAGCTGTTATTGTATTATAATTTAGGCCCGACTGCTAAATCCGCAAAAGTATAATGAACAGGACAATAAATAACATATTAAATAACCAGACATGGCGACCTTTTTAAGCATGTGCATGGGCATTTAACCAGCAAAAGAAATGAAAATATAATTTTACTACGCTTACACACGCATGCGGTTGAACAATCAGATGGGCCTCATAATAACATCCCTTGGTCTGACAGCTAGAAGTACTGTTAAAGTACAGTCGCACATAAAAAACATGTATAATTATACAGTATAAATTGAGAAGGTTGTTCCTTTCCCTTTAAAAGTGTGTGTTCAAATGCTGCCAACGCTTTGAAATTGTAGTCATGTTATCAACAAACGTATTCTCGCCTTTCTGGCGTCAATTGAATATCGAGAAACCATGTTTACTTTATAAAACAAGGGAAAAATAATTACTATTTAAAGGGCTGCCCGAGGCTCCATCACTTCGTTGCTTTCGAACTTTCCGAACAACCCTCGTATGTATTTATCTCCTTATTAACGAGGGTTGTTCGGAAAGTTCGTAGAATTTTGTTATATGTCTGGTAAACTTTATTAAATAAATTTGAAATTAGGTGTATAATTATCTTTTCTTGTGTTTAATACATTTTCAAAGAGAGACATGAAACAGTTGTAACCGGATATGCGTGTTACCGTTGTAACGAAGAAATGGAGCCTGTAGCAGTGCATTTCTTTTTGTGGAAAAACTAGTGACTGCAGTAATGTTCATGTCAGTACAAAAACCATCTTTCATACATTCAATAAATGTTAATTTTGAAATCTAAACATCATCATGGACGTTGCTAAGGAATGATATCCGCCTGTGAATTGGTTGTAACTCATTGAAGACGAGGAGATGGTACCAGAAGCGAGGTACTGTCCATTTAAGTTAACTTCATAGCAGTCATTATACCACCATCCCCCGTGACACTTGGTGGCGCAGTTACCTGGGTCACTGTCACTGTCACGATCATAGGTGGAAAAAGATTGACCGGTGTGATACGACAGTCCCCTCCTGTCTCCTGGAAGAGAAAGATATACACGTGAAAAAATGATTGACCTGTGTGATATGACAGTCCCTTCTGTCTCTTGGAAAAGGAAGTTATTAACGTGGAAAAAAATTGACCGGTGTGATATGACAGTCCCCGCCTGTCTCCTGGAAGAGTAAGATACACGTGGAAAAAAATTGACAGGTGTGATAAGACAGTCCCCTCCTGTCACCTGGAAGAGAAAGATATACACGCGGAAAAAGATTGACCGGTGTGATAGGACAGTCCCCTCCTGTCCCCTGGAAGAGAAAGATATCCACGTGGAAAAAGATTGACCTGTGCGATAGGACAGTCCCCTCCTGTCTCCTGTAACACAGAGATAAAAGGAATGTGGAAAACAACTTGCGTTCTTTATTAATATAAATGAAAGATACTTATGGCAATATTTTAACATCGTGAATGCTAACAACTTTAATCACTGTTTTAGCAATGATTTTCTTACATTTATTAATATGATAACTGCAGTAAAACCTCTCATAAAGATAAACTTGAAATAAAGACCACTCCATAATAAGACCACTATTCAAATGTCCCTTAGGAAGTTTTGCACCGTTTTCTACCTCATAATTAAGCCACGTGTATCCAGTCCCAGCGGTGGTCTTAGCAGATGAGTTTCAATGTTGGGTACTTATATATTATGTCAGAGCTGTTTTACTTTATTGACATATATGTTAAACAACATTATAGTATAAAGTAAAGGTGCCTTATAACCATAATCCATGATTTCTACTTAAACAAGAGTTACTGCCCTTGTCATCATCAAAGTTTAAAAGAGAGTGACCTGACTAATAAAGCGTGCAGGTGACTGTCTTTTAATAACATGGTTAAGGTAACAACGCTGCTATTCTCTTAGAACAGAAGCGGAATAGATGAACACATGTTAAATTTTGGTTTGAACCGACCATTATCCTAGGTTCACTTATAAAGAAAAACATTTTCTTTTCAAATCGACCAGCTACTGAGTATAATCATTTCTGAGTGAAGCTTTGTAAAAATAGTGAAACAAGGGATGATAATATGGAAATATTTTTCAAAGTTACCATTTTTCTTTGTTTATTTTTTCCTTTAGGATCAGTCAATAAACTCCATCTGGGGTTTATCATTGGCCTCTTTTTTCAACTACAGAATGATAGAGCCAGTGTTTATCGACCGAGCATATAAACCATATTTCTTCTAAGCACTTAAACAACTTAAGCATCTGGCGACTTCTACAATTTATGCACATTTTTTTCTGAATTATTTACGCTATCCGAACAGAAAATGAGCACTTTGTTGTTTTCCGTGATTTTTCATTAACTGCTTTGTTTATGCCTAAAACCGGTGTTTGGTTTTAAAATTGAGATAAGATCATTTAAGTTCTATATTAAAACTTTCATTGAAAAACTAAATGCACAGTGTCTTTTGGAATATAGTATAATTATATAACTCCGAATAAGAAGAATATCCTGACCTAGCGTCCCGGTACCGGGTAGGTTATGCAGAACATATCCGGGACCATCCGACACGGTAAAGTTTTTAAACACTTCATATCCTTTCCGTCCATCTGCAGCAGTTAGGTCTATGCGCAATTCTGTGATCCTCTGTGTCGTTATTTCATGAATTATATCAAGACCTGGGTAAAAATTAACATAAATTAACATTGGCAAATTTTCTACGGGTGTTTCACTCTTTTCCATTACCTCCCTTCTGTTATAATATTACTGAACAAAAATAAAAAGTATCCACTCTTTATGCTTGTATTCTCATTAACATAACTTCATTTAATCACTTGGAATGGTATTTAATTAATTAATTTCATTTCATTTAAGTTTAATTTCTTATGAACATAATTTTCCACAACAAGACCGGAGCAAATGCTTACTCGAATAACAACTGATAAAGGATTTAAAACACTATATTTTTAATTCAAAGTGAGGTGATTGCAAATGGTTTGAATTTCTAGCTGTGTTTTTCGAGGACCAGTTGTTTTACTATTAAATGTTTTGTGATTTTATTGACCACAAGAACTGGAGATATTGATTTTATTCTAGTAAATGTGGATATTGTTTTTGAAACACTGAATTCTGCCAGAAACCCCTATTTTAACAAAGGGAAAGATAACTAGGTTGTGACTGTAGATTTTCAAGAAAAGTTTATTTCTTTGCAATGATTTCAGAAATTGCAATTTGTTCAAAGAAAGAATTTCGATTTTACGTTTTCTAATTTTACAAAATTACAGGTAGAAAAGTGGATACTTTTTTATTTTTCCTGAGTATACATATTCTTTTATTATTACGATATGCGAGAACACAAAAACGCGAGAACACGATGCAAGTTGTTGAGATAATAATGTGAGATCGCGAGAACACGATGCGTGGTAGCGAAAGCACCATGCATTGGCGCGATATTATTTACGCGCCGTCGCTTCGTAATTTCGTACCCTCGCACCGTGTTCTCGCGATCTCGCGTCATGTTCTCGCGATCTAGCATCGTGCTTTCCCGTTTTCGTAATCTCTCTGAAGAGGTCGACAGGTCAAACAACATTTAGGTTTGCGACATTTCTTTACATAGCTTATCAATATTACCGGAATTAACGTTAGTTGCGATTTATCAAATTTCTAACGATTTCTTCGCAGAGTAAGAAGTGCCCACAGTATCAGTTTGTTAAATTGTTATCTTCCCGCAAAAATCCACTGACATGTGGCTATTTTAAATGTAAAATTAAACATTAAAATATATCAGGGTCAGATGCAAGAAAGCAGGTTCGTTTGGAGCAGTCATTGGTAATTCCAGTATAATTTCCAGCTTTCTGGCCAAAAATCTCCATGAAATTCAATAACACCCCCTTTGCATCCCTGCATACCAAGTCTAAATGTTTATATACATGAACAAACATTAATACCAAGCCAGAACTCTCCTTTGGGATTTCCAAATCCAGTTGTGTAATTCATGAAATTTCGATAAAAATCAACGGAACCGTCGAACCGTTTCTGAAAGACCTGAAATGTAGCAATACAAAACTAATTTTCATAAACAAATAGGCTTAAAAACAAACACAACAAATAAAAGTGTGTGATGAAAACAGTGATTTAGGGTTAGAAATACGCTACTTTTCCCCGTTGGATCTTTAAAAGTGAAATATGCAGATCAGGAATAGCAACATTTGAAAAAAACACTGCTTTTCACACAACCAAATAGCAGAGAGAACAAGACAAGCGAGCATGGGTTTGTAATAATTATGATCAATTTAAAAAAGCGCACCGCAACCAATTAGCGAAACTGAGAGCTTAATAGTTACTGACTTGGAACGGCCAGTGGCAAAGCATGTTATCAACCTCACACTTGCCTTAACGGAATCTCAGATCATAACTTTCGTTGGATTGTTAAGTCTTTATAGCTAATATACTACAAATAATTTGACAAAGGGCCATTTTGTAGTCTGTAAGTTTACCCGCATAAATAATTTTACACTCATGTTTCAGAACATTATTTCAACTCAACTGACTTATTAATCAGTGTAATGAAATAAACATTACAAACAAAACGTAATGTATAATAATCAGTTAAAAATGTTAAGGGTCCACTAAACTCTTCCTTGCACGTTCATCGATAAAAAGCAATTTATCAAAATCTAAATAACTGCAACATGGCGTTCAATGAAACTTTGCACACATGAATGTTCCGAATGGGTCTTTATTTTGCATACAGTAAGACACGTTAGAACAGTACAGCAAAATAGCGAGATATGAAAATTCCCTAAACTTCTATTTACATAAATTCACAAAAACGAACACCAGAAAACATCCTTTAAATGCCCACAAGAGTAGTATGATACTGACAACAATATATTGTGTCGTCGTGACTTCAATATGTATGAGATATTCGTAAAAGTGTGTCTGACCTTCAATTGCCTAGTCGCGTAAAAAGGTGACAAACGTTGATTTCTCTTCTCGTAGTTAGAAAGTACACAGCATTTTCTTAAAAATATCATTACAACCATATGGGAATTTAATATTATGTTTTGTATTTCTTAGTTTTTGTGAATGGATGTAAAAAATTATTTTAGGGAGTTTTAAGATCTCGCTTTTCTCTTTACTGTTCGACAATAAAAATGCAAAATAAAAAACAATACATTAATTAGACTAGTAGCATTCATTTGTGCAACGTTTCATTGAAAGGCATTTTGCCGTAATTGAGAATTTGATAATTTTGTTATTTTATCGATGAACGGACAAGAAGGAGTGTAATGGACCCTTAATCTAAACAATAATAATTACAGACTACAAAAGTCAAGATTGCGATTATTCGTCTATCCCTGTAACATTTACTTGAAAATCACATTCAACAAAGGAAGCGGACATACATGATCACGTGATAACAAATTACCGTCCATCCGCCTCCCTCAGTTGTAAGGTCACAAAACACATCTATGGTCCGGTGTGTCAGCCATGTTTCAACCTGGTATATCCCATCAAGTGTGCCTAATCCCAGGTGTTGAATATCGTAACAATCTGCCGGTGCAAAGTATTAAACAGTAAAAGTAAGGAATTCTAAAAAAAGCATGAAGTGCTAAGAATTTGTTTTTTATTGGAAATTTAAAGAAAATCAATCATTTTATACTGACCTTCCGTTGTATTAAAGCTGCTTTTTCATAGTTTAAATTGTTATACTTAAATGCCTCAAAACAACTTCAAATTCGACATAAACGATGGCGTAGAACTTTGATTGCGCTATTTTACTAATACATGTACTGTAACCGGTTCATGGTCATGCATGGTTTCCTCGCATTTCTTTTCTTACTTCAATAAGTTAAGAAGACTTATTTCTAAACAATTAATTTTTTTCTTGAGTGACAAACACACTTATATAAGAATTGAAATACTACACGTGTCGTATAAAATTTAATAAAATAAAAGAAATGCTTTACCTGTCGGAGTATAAGAAACGGTCGTCTGCTGAAGTTGTGATATAGTGGACACAACGGGGGCTGAAAAAAACAACAACAATCGCTTATGATCAAAATACTGTTCCAAAATTACCGAGGTCGAGGTCTAATGTAGGGTTTTCATTAAGCAATGTTAAGCTTGTATGTATGAAATTCGCTCGTTGGTTTTCGGTCTGTTTTTTACAATCACGCTCGATACCTTCTAAAATATGATGTTCACGAATATTCACCATCATTAGATGATGTAATTAGACCAAACTGGACAAAGAATGTGAGTATCAAAGGTTTAACACAGACAGTATTTATGAACCAGGCATAGTTAATAAATTTATAGCGGGAGTACACAAGTCATCGACTTTTTGAAGACTCCGAAGATTCAAGGTGTTCAATTTGTATTCTCAGATTTTAATGTTCATACTACATGTTTCCGCTGTTTATCTTCTCAGTCTTTTAAACTTAGTTATACTTGACACAAATATCTACACTTCAACTTCATCCTCCACGATCAAGTTTTATCCTCAGATACGAATCGTAATTTCTGATGGAACGCAGTGTAAGAGACGGGTCTACAGCAAAAACAGTACGATCGCTTTAATGTTTTTGATTACCCGCCTTTTTGTTTTGACACTGCATTTTTTAAATGTTTTTATGATTGTGTGATTTTGCGGGCTAAATTGACGAGATTATGTGTGGGTTTGAGCTAACTAACCAAGAACCTGTTGAGGCAAGTGTTGGTGCATGTTAGAACCTGGTTTAAACCCCGAGTGGCATGTTTTGTCAATGACCGTTCCAGGGTTCTCATGTTCGTTATTGGAAAATGAACATTCAATCAACCAATGCTCTCCTTTTCTATTTGCCTTTAAGGCTTTAATTACAACATGTATTTTACGTTTGCTTAAACAATTTTCATATAACCAAAATACATGTATACTCAGCAAAAAGAGAAACACGACACTTTATAACGTTTCAATAACTATGAGATACATATGCAATAGAGGATATTTGTTTTTACCAGTGTAAGATAGAAATATATTTCACCGGGTGAGCTCCGGAATTGATATTTTCACGAGTGGCGAAGCCACGAGTGAAAATACATAATTCCGGAGTTCACGAGTGAAATATATTACTATCTTACACTGGTAAAAACAAATTTTCTTTTTATTTTATGCTTTTAGTTCAAACTTTGTGTGAATTAGACAGAAACATTGCATGAAATGGCGCCAAAAACGTTTGTCTTCAACGAGACGTCATGATGTCATATGACCAAACTTGAGTCCGATTTCTTAATGTTCTCATTCGGAATGTTATGTGCGTTTGGGTACCAACGTCGAAAAACCAGTGAAAATAAAAATGATATTCCACTGTTTGAAAACAGTGAAATACCACTTTTATTTCACCGGGAAAATTCTATATTTTACTGAAAAGCATAAAATAAAAATCTATATTTTTCGCAACCTCCAATACAAAATATAAGCGCTAAGCATTTGTTTGACCTCACGACACACTAAATTGTCATTGTCACAATTGAAGTAGCTCACCAATCTAATTCCAGGGTAATAAGCTTTACATGCAGTGTCAGGATATTTTTGTTATCTTTGGTTGCACGACGGTGTCAGGGGTTTAAGAGTTTATGAAGGTCTATGGTGAAATCTTTTCTTAAAAGAACATAGAAGCTCGATTTGTTTCTTTTGTCCCTGTCATCGTGTTATTGCTGATTTTGCTCCAGGTGCTCTGGTCTCGGTAAGATCATTGAGTACCCGCCCTTTGGCTTTGCAATGCTATTAGTTTCTTATGTTTTATATGTTTGTATGCTTTTGCATGCATCATTGTGGAGCCGATGGGTCGGTTGGACTTATTTCACCTAACAACTTGTACTTGTTTTGTGATATGAGAACCTGATGGGGAAAGTGTGAGGTTGGTGCACCCTAGAACCCTGGTTTAAACCCCCAGTGGCGATTTGATTTGCCACTGACAGTTCCAAAGCGGTAACCCCTCGGGTTCTCATTATTGTTAATTGTTTGTGGTGTCGTTTTTGAAACTGATCATTTTATTAACCATGCTCTCTCCCTCTCTCTTCTTCTTGACTGTGTGGGGAGGTTGTTGTTTTCTGAATGTGACAATTCCTGGTATGCATTTTCACCTTTATATATTTAAGGTTTGCTTTATATGAACGTGTAACATGTTGGATTACCATTTTCACAGTTTCTTCCCCAGTATCCAAAATCGCACGTGCATTTGTATGTATTGTGGTACTCAGAACACGTGCCTCCTTGGCATGGATTTGACAGGCAATACTCCGTCGGTGAGGTCGGTATCCCAGTGGTAACTGTCGATCCATATGTAACCTTTGTTGGAACTAGTGAAGACGCTATCCCAGAGGTCAAGGTTGTACCGTGGATGACCTTTGTTGGAATAACTACTTGTGACGTCACATCACAATTATAGTTACATAGGTCAGATTTGCAACATTTCATAAAGCAGGATGAGCCTAAAGACATAATGAACCTTCAAAATTGCAAAAAATATTCTGAATAATATGTTACATACATTATGGAAAGCACACAACTTAAAAGATCGGTTTCAAAGGCAAATTATTTTGCTGTATCCAAATCTTGACATTAATTCTCACTGGCAGACCAACGAACGCGAAGAAATAGTGTCTCGTGGCTGTATTTACGTTTGATTGAAGTCTTTTGAAAACAACATGAACAAACACGCACAACAAGAAAATACTGTTTGTACAAGAATTCTGTAACCGCTGTTTTAAATGCTTGGAAAAATAATACAGACATCTCGCATAAACACTAATTTACAATATGTAGCGGTCATCTGTTAAAATAAAGTCAGATATTTTAAGTAGTACAGAAAATAATTTGACCTTCAAATCGAAAGAAAACAGGAATGGAGTCTTTCTTGAATTTCTTGAAAAATTGTATTATTCAGACGAATTGCCACAACATATAGTAGATCAGCATATACTTATTTCAGGTATGAGTTGTTTTTTTTGTATATTGGCCATGAAGGTCGGAGTTCTCATGCAAACGGGCTTTTGTTTTAGTACGTTCTTGTTAATTAGAACACGCTTATACTGAACTGAGCGTTCACACATTAATGCATCCGAAATCAAAGTGGCAATGAGTATCATTTTCCCCAAAATTCAGTTTTGAAATTTTAGACAGTTTTCGCGATTTGCAACCTTTAGTTAATTTTAATTGGAGGAAGGTTGTTGCGTCATAGCAGTTGATAAGTTTATCATCTATATGGCTAATTTCGAACGAAGATCAATATGTTATGTTCATGTTTTAAACATTTAAACAATTGAATCATATTGAATCATATTGCACTTTCAGATTAATATGGATAAACAGGATGGTTTTAACGACGATAAAATAAATCTAGAAAACAAATAATTGGGGGTATCATAATAATGTAATATTCATACCAATCTGCAATGTGTCCCCACTGCTCCGCTTACCAAAAATGACAGCGGCTATCTGTCTGAACTTTTCAAGTTCATCAATACATTGCTGATGAAATGACATAACAACATACGATTATCAAACAACATAAATAATTAATGAAACATTTCACGTAAAACAAGGTTAACTCCTTGTACTGGTCAATAATCTCTAGCAAAAGGTAATCCAGAAATTAAATACAGTGATCTCCGCTATTAAGACCACCATTGGGACTGGGAAAAGTGGTCTGAATAGTGGGGTGGTCTTATAATAGGGGTAGACAATAGTGCAAAACTGTAAATGAGACATCGGAGTACTGCTCTGATTAGCAAGGTGGTCTTTATTTCGGGTTGGTCTTAATGAGGGGTCTTACTAAAAACAACTTAGGAGTTTCGATTCATACACTGTTGATAGCATGTTGCCATTAAAGTAATATCTAATAAAATCATGATTAAGCAACCTAGGAATACTGTGATTACTGAGTAGATGAAAGTCAGACTTTGAAAAAAAGTGGAGGCATGCTCAAAATTTAAGTATAAAAGCAAAAGGAATATAGTTTTGAATTGCATTTCCTCATAATTGATTAAAACCCAAATCACTCTCAACACAAATAAAACCATTATTTGAAATATTCAACAGATAAATAAACTTTAACAAATCCATTTTCTTTTTCATTCTTGCTATCGTGTTCATGTTAATTCAACTTCAGGAGTTTTGGCCAATTAATTTTGCTCTTCTTTTGGCAACCGTTATACATTGTTCAAATAAAATCTGTAATGATGAATGATGAATCTTGTTAAAATATAACAATTGCCAAATATGCTTTGCAAGTTTCTAAAATGGTAAACACTCACGACAGGTGTTTATGGAAAGCCAGAGCTGTCTTATATTGTTGTTTTCGAATTTATTCAACTGCTTTGGTATTATATCAGTTCATTTCTATAATATATAAAACCAAAACATGTATTTATTGAACCAAAACTCATTATATTAATTCACACGTACAATATATGATTCGGACGCGTCGATATATGAAACCAATATACCTTTATATAGATTCAGTCTTGCTTTGTTTGTATTGGAAACTGTATTGAATGAAACCAGTATGTTCAAATATGAATTCACATTTTAATATATACAACCAACTGTCTTTGTATACTGCCAACTTGCGCATATATAAATATATTTTTGAATTGTATTTAACGAATGTATTAATATTTAAAACCGAATTAGACATACAAAAATCCAACTGTCCTTATGTGGAATGAGAGTATCATTATATTATATCATTTTCACGATATATGAAAGTAACTGTTCATATATAAAACCGAAGAAGAAATATATATATTCGCTTCGTCCTTGTATGAAATCGAGTAATACTTATATTATTTCGATTCATCATTCGTTGAACCAACCATTCAAATGTGTAACCTATGTTGCAATATATCAGTTCATATTGACATTGTATTTAATGACTGCATCTTTTTATCAAACCAAAGTAGACATATATGTATCAATCTGTCCTTGTGTGTAACGAGTGTAGCATTATATGATATCATTTTGACAATATATGAAAGTAAACTGTTCATATATAAAACCGAATAAGAAATATATATGTTCGGTTTGATATACAATAAGAGCAGCTATCATTATACTTAACCGAAATGCATTGCTTTTATTTCATTTAACATTATATTAACTGAAAACGTTCTTATATTAAACGTAAGATCAATGTATGGATACACTAATTCTTTATATATATCCGTTTCGACAATGTGTCGTACCGTTCTTCGTTATATGAAACCGGCTTGTCATTATATTGACGAGACTATTCGTTGGGAGATGTATTTTACTTCGACACCGGCTCATTATTTATTATTTATTTGCACCGGATTAAGTCCAATCCTCTCCAAAATTTTAATCATCTCCTCGCTGACGTCCATGTTACAAGGCAATGGCGCAGTGTGAAACACGTTGCTTGAACACATCGAAAGTTATGTTTTAAATAGCATAGCTATTTTGGTTTAATATATTGATGAAGTTGTATCATATATTCCAAAAGACATCTTATATATTGTTTAATCGGTTTCAGTTAAGGACACCTGATTTCATACATTGATTGTTTGTTTTCATACCATACATTATAACTATCATAGATTGTGACAATGATATTACACAATGCTACTCTAGTTCCACACAAGAACAGATCGATTCGCAAATGCTTACTTTGGTGTGATATAGAGATGAAGTCGTTAAACACAATATCACTATGAACCGATACATCGCATCTTTGTTTACATATAAGGAAGGTTGGTTCCATGCACTGATAAATCAGAACAATATAAGCATAACGTTATTTCATACAATTACAAAACGAACATATATATTTCTTATTCGGTTTTATATATGAACAGTTTACTTTCATATATCGTGAAAATGATATAATATAATGCTACTCTCGTTCCCCATAAGGACAGTTGGATTTATGTATGTCTAATTCGGTTTTAAATATAAACACATTCGTTAAATACAATTCAAAAATATATTTATATATGCGCAAGTTGGTTCTATACAAAGGCAGTTGGTTGTATATATTAAAATGTGAATTCATATTTGAACATACTGGTTTCATTCAATACAGTTTCCAATACAAACATAGCAAGGCTGAATCTACATAAAGGTATATTGGTTTCATATATCGACGAGTCCGTAAAATATATTGTACGCGTGGATTAATATAATGAGTATTGGTTCAATAAATGCATGTTTTGGTTTTATATATTATAGAAATGAACTGTTATAATACCAAAGCGGTTGAATACATTCGAAAACAACAATATAAGACAGCTCTGGCTTTCCATAGGTGTTGGTTCGTTCACTGTGGTGAAGGTAAATGATTTTTTTTAATTCTTCTGTAAACATATGCTCTTTCCTGATATGCCTATTACACCATTTAGGCAGCTTGTTACCACATGTATGGGAAATATAGTAGAAATGTTCGAGTGTGTTTACATGTATATCACTTAATTAAGCTAAACACATCAGATAACCTATTACTGTGTATTAAAGTACTTAGCTGTCTGTCTTTTGCTGTCTTTTTTACTCTGCTTTTGGCTGAATGGTGTGGCTATTCCTGATATGCACGATTTAATTTTTTAATTAAATATGTTATAAACAATGGTAAAATATTCTTACAACTATACCTAAAGGTAATCTTACCATTTCGTTTTCACAGCCTCTTTGAAATGTTGCTTGATGCGAAGGATCATTGCTTTTGGCCAACTTGCATGTCTATGAGAAAACTGTAATCAGTTTGGTTATGTGATAATGAAGATGAATGTTTGCTTTAAGTAAAATTGAACTGCAACCGTCGCTGGAAACATGTATTCTGTAAATGTTGCAAAAAATATCCTTAATAATGATATTGCCTCTACCTGGGAGCGAACCCGAACCGTCACGGCGACAGCGCCTAGCCCTGCAATTCCGACGACGCAACCAACTGAGCTATCCGGGACAACCCCAAAAAAGGTTGATCGGATAGCCATGATGTACGTAACGATCACTGCACGACTTCGGTAACGGGTTACTTTACTGATAACAGTACTGACTTTTTGTACAGGGAGACTTTTTACGGTCGCCACACTGCACAAATAGCGCTACCTCAAATTTAAAGTTTTTAAGTTACATTGAATTGCAACCGTTACTGGATAAAATGTGATTAGTAAGTGTTGCAAAAAAGTATCCTTAATACACGTTATTTATCATATAACATCAAATCAAATTTCATATTGATTTCAATACTAGCATCAAGATATGTATGCAAGATTGTTTCAATACACTAAAGACACTGATTCTTGCTTCTTTTAATCTGCCCCTTTAATATAATGTATGCTATGAAACGCAGTGTTTATATTCTTTTATCAATATTATTTATACAGTACCACCGCTATTATGACCATGGACTGAACTTAAGTGCACCCTAGAATATGGTTTCAACCCCCAGTGACAAATTGCTTTGCCACTGACCGTCCTAAGGCGGAAACTCTTTGGGTTCTCATTTGTTGTTAATCGTATGAGGTGTCCGTTTTGAAATTCATCATTTTGTAGACCATGTTCTCTCTTCTTTTCTTCATTTCCTTTTTTTGGCTGCGTGGCGAGGGGGGGGGGGGGGGGGCTCTGTCTTCTGAATGTGGCAATTCATGATATGCCAATTTCACTTTTTGTTACATTGTAATAGCGAAGTCGTCTTAATTTTGGAGTGGAAAATAAAGCAACACTGTCAAGAGAGACTTTAAAATTGTGGTATTATTTAGGGTGGACTTAATTTCGCGGTAGTCTTATTTAAAGTGTAATAATTATTCAAAAAATCGTAGGTAGTTGATAATAAACAAATCAAACGTTTATTGAGCATACGACCATACTATTTAATATCCACAGCATTTGAAACACTGACGAACCTGGAGTATGTTACGTGTGACTTATAAATATACCTCGTTCAACCCACACACTGTTATCTTGTCACAGTCTGTGGTTGTATTTCGGTCCTGACAGTTGGAACATATTGGACCTCGTTGTGTTGGGTAGCCTGGAAATAATACCGTTTGTGAATTATGGATTTGATTGATAACATACGGCGTTCATCGGGGTATGAAGAATATTTGAGTCTTCGTTTAATTTTTGCTATATTGGCGGTCAGGGTAAGATGCGCCAATATAAAACACCGCCAATAAAAATCCTCGTCAATTTAAAACACCGCGAATTTAAGATCTGGAAGGTATCTGTTGATGAAAGATTGTTGCATGTTTCTAAATTATGTATATTATTTGAACAAGTAGGTAAACTTATAATGCGTCAACAAAAGGAATATAATTGGAATATCAAAAAAAGCAATAAAGTTCTGTAATAGGTAGCTGCGATAATGTTTTCACACTTAAAATTTAACAATAGAATAAATGCGACGTTTACTTTTCTCTTCCATTGTCAAATTTCCGCCATTTTTCATTAAGGGTTTTATTTTTGGCGGTCTGACTTGTTAGCGCCAATATACGACCCCGCCAATATAAAACACTTCAAAATACGCCAAAATTTGACACCGCCAATATTAAGCGCTATACAGTATCTCTGAACAAACCAAATGTTCCAGTGAACGCATGTGTTTCACGTTATTCTGTTACAGCTATTGTGTTGCATGTAACATGGTGCACTGTTTCGACTTTCGAAAGCTTCCCCGTGCTTAAGATCAGTATCCATCAGTTAAATCAGTCAACGTTGTTACTTAATGGTCATAATTTGACCAGTCCTATCATGCGTATTTAAAGGTCTTTAATTGCCTTACAATGCCATCAGCATTTGCTTTACAATGCCATCATCTTTTGCTTTACAATGCCATCAGCTTTTGTTTTACAATGCCATCAGCGTTTGCTTTACAATGCCATCAGCTTTTGCTTTACAATGCCATCAGCGTTTGCTTTACAATGCCATCAGCTTTTGCTTTACAATGCCATCAGCTTTTGTTTTACAATGCCATCAGCTTTTGCTTTACAATGCCATCAGCGTTTGCTTTACAATGCCATCAGCTTTTGCTTTACAATGCCATCATCTTTTGCTTTACAATGCCATCAGCTTTTGCTTTACAATGCCATCAGCTTTTGCTTTACAATGCCATCAGCTTTTGCTTTACAATGCCATCAGCTTTTGCTTTACAATGCCATCAGCTTTTGCTTTACAATGCCATCAGCTTTTGCTTTACAATGCCATCAGCTTCTTATGTTATACATGTTCTTTGTGGTGACTTATTTGAAATCGATTCTCTTAAATAAACTCGTGCTCTCTTTTTCTCTCTACTTTTTGGCTTCGTGGGGAAGCTGTTATGTTCTGATTGTGGCAATTTCTGATATGATTAGTTCTATTTTTTCTACAATCGATGTTTTGGTGCAGCGTTTGGTTAACATGCTACGACTTATGGTGCTAGGCGCAGTGGAAAAGTGGCCATTTCGGTACAGGTTTGATTCACGACCTAAACCTGAACCAAAAAGAATTGTTGTTGGAATAGCGAGGTTGGTGACGCATCGACTGACCGTACTTTTTCAAAAGCTCACAAAACGTACATAAGTGCTGAGATCGCCGTCAAAACATTGTGCACCAGTCCAGTATTTTGGGACTGATTTATTATTGTACTAAAAAAGTGAAATATGCATATAAGGAATGGGTACACTCAGAAAACACAGCTTCTCCACGCAGCAAAAAAAAGAGAGGAAAGAAAGTATGTGTTTATAAGAATATCAATTTCATATATGAGACACTACAAACAATTAACCCCTTGGGGTACCGCCTTGGAACGGTCAGTGGAAAACAATTAGCCACTGGGGGTAAAAACTAGGTTCTAGGGTGCACCAACCTTACACTTGCCCCAACAGGTTCTCATGAGAAGAAACAAGTACACATTGTCTTGGTGAAATAACCCCAACCCACACATAAACTCAACAATGTTGCATGTAAAAGCACACAAACATGTAAAAAATAAGAAGCTCATAGCATTGTAAAGTAAAAGGGCAGATACTGAATGTCCATGATCAAATGTGTTTTTTCATCGTAAAATGAAAAACAACTTTCATCAAAATTATCTCAGCAAAATAGAAAATAAGTATACTTTTTGTCAAATATTCTTTCGTTAAAATAGCATTCATTTTTGATGATTTTTAGCTTTTCAATACCTGCAATTTTTTTTTCTCGCAGGCAGTTACCCAAGAGTTCCCTTTTTCGTTACATGTTTGTAATGTCTGATTTGAAATTGGCGTTCTTATAAACATATGCTCTATTTTACCCCTTTCTTGTTCGCTGCGTGGTGAGACTATGTTTTCTGAGTGTGGCATATTTTACTTTTTCGCAAATCAAAATCAATCTTATGTTATATGTATACGCGGTAAAATTGTTAATTCAAACCTTCAGTCCCACATCCAGCAGCGTTACACAATGAACTTAGACAACATTCACTACACTCCAATACATCTTCTGATCTCTTTATGACATCAGGTGACTCATGCCTCACCTCTCCGATTACTAACTTGTCTGTTTCTTCACGTTTACCAGTTGTTTGCTGTTTGACGCATTGCTGTGAAAAAGGTGAAATATGCATATAGGGAATTTCCACTTCCAGTTGACATCCCCCCTCCCTACTCAAACACATCCAGCAATAAGAGTGGAAGAGAAAGAGCATGGTTTATAAAATGAACAATTTCAAAACGGACAAAAAAAATTAATAAAAAGGAAACCCCGAGGGGTTACCGCCTTTGAATGGTAAATGGCATAATAACTTGCCACTGAGGTTTTCAGCCAGGTTCTAGTGTGCACCAACCTCACACATGTCCCAATAGGTTCTTATATGAATAAGCAAGTACAAGTTGTCTTCATGAAATAATTCCTACCCACCCATCAACTTGACGATGTTGCAGTCAATTTCGAAAATGTATTGATTTCCAAGGCCATTACCCCTCGGGTTTTCATCTTCTTAATTGTTTGTTTTTTTGAAGTTGATCATTTTATTACTCATGCCCTCTTTTCCTTTCCGCGTTTTTTTGTTGTGTGAATGGGGGTTGAGGGGTGGTGCTGTGTCTTCTGGATGTTACCATTCTTGATATGCATATTTATTTTTTTTTATAAATTTCTAAGAGAAGTTCTGCTTATACCATGTGAAAATAAATGGAACACTATAATTATATCTGTTGTTTGATTTTATGTTTGATGTTGTTGCCATTTTATGACAGAGGAAAGTATCCATAACAAATGTGTATATAAAATGAAGTCATATGAAGTGAATTCAATTCTAGTTTGGAGAAAGAAATTATCTGTTGGAGATAAAAAAAAAACATGTATCCGTATTAACCGACATTTCTATCCTTACACACCATTATATTTCGTGTCCTTTTAGTACCATTCAATTATGTATCATAATAAACCTCCCAGCTAGTGTCCAACAATATTGACCTGGCACTCTTGCATTTGACCCCGTATTCGTTAAATTTCGTATGTGTTACGATCTACTTCGAATCGGTTGTCCGGCATCTACACACATCATTGTCGTGTAAATTGGATAAATATATCGGTGTGTTCGCTGATACCCGTGTTTGTCCAATGACCTTTACGAAAATTAATGAAGTGCCAGGTCAATATTGTTGGACAATATTGGCACTATCATTTACAATTCTAAACGGTTTTCACACACCAGTACACACATAACTGTATCGTAGTTTACCTACATTTCTATCCCTACATCCCATCGTGTACCGTATCATCGAAGAACCATTGACATATTTGTCCAAAAAGCATTCCTAAAGTGTTGATGAAAATCAAAATATTATTATATAATGTCTGACCAACAACGATACAAATATGTACATGTATGACATATATCTAAATTTAAAAATTGCTTATATCCAAAACAGTCTGTAGTATTCCGCTTGTCCCATTAGGGGATAATTTGAATGCAGTGGTGATTGTAGTAATATTTCAACAGAGCTGTTGTGAATTGAGTAAAATTCTATATAACACGTTGTTTTCCGTTCGGCACATTAATGAAAACAATTAGCAACAAAAGTTTCATATCAACTTCCACACAATCACATTTTGTGAAATTAAACGACACATCACATGTGATAGCTTTTAGGAGTTGACGTTTCCGCAAGATAAAACAAATATTATTACACTCTTTACTTACCTCGTCAGATCCGCAGGTAACGACCGTGTCACAATCAGTGGGTTGTATGATATCTGTGCAGTACAGGCACTGGAGACCTTGTTCAAACGTAATAGAATATATAATTTTCTTGGCTGTGTTTTTTGAGTGTGGCGATTCCTGATATGCATATGTTGCTTTTTTTTTCAACAAGACATCCATACATGTTGTAGTACCTGGATACCTATATGTTTTTGAATTATGCCTGATATCATTTTTAATTATATGAGGGAAGTATTACAAAAAGAGCTGTCACTGAATATTGACATGTGCCACCGAAATGTAGCTTAGGGCCTATTATTCTGCCAAACCAAAAATAACTCCTGACGATATGCAGAATTAGGCTTGGAGGCAAAAATTCCTGTGTATTTTTATCGTAGTCCCCCAAACGGTTAAGGAGATGAAGCCAGGACAATACTTGTGGAAGTACTTATTTATTTGAAGACATTTATCAAATACAACTGTTTTTTTCCGCTCTACTTTTGGCTGTAGTAGCGAGGCTGTGTTTTCTGAATGTGCCAGTTTCTAATATAAATATATATTATATGGGGCACGTCACGGGAAAAGGTACCTTTCGGCCATTTTTAGATTTTACTAAAATTAGAAGACATTACAGCTATAAATCAATTTCTTATAACTAATATGTGACTTTGTTACACATTTTAACAACAAAATGTTATTTTTACCGCAAAATGCGTAATAAATAATTCCGTCTGCTCAAATTTATGACGTCATTTTAAAGATTGACGTCAACTGTCCGAATGTACCTTTTCCCAGATGAATGATTGATAATAGTAGCTTCATGTGTCTGTTACATGCAATGTTGTCTTGATCCAAATGTTAGAATTGTATTTTGTTTGTATTTACAAATAAATAAGTTTTTTACAAACGATTATTAGTTATTTAACTATCAATTTAGTTTAATGTATGAGCGTTGGATTGTATTAAAAATGTTTTAGCATATCAGTTTATACAGGCAGATTAGTGCAAGAACATGTAACTCTTGCAAATGTAGTGTGCAAATCAATTAATTTTGCAAACTGAAAGGCATTTTTCCCATTTATTGTTACTGCGCACGATTATATTGTTCAAAAGAAAATTAAATTTTGAAATTGTAGCCAACTGGGCCAACTAGCCCGGATTTTTAGGGTTTTTGAAACTGTCTGGGATGAAAACAGTGGTCTTGTGTAGATATTAAATTGTGGTCGTTTCGGGACTAATCAGTACATGCTTTTCTATTTCCGCCCATGAATGCCTTAATATAACCAAGTTAACATACTTTTCGTTTTTGGCGGCTTTTAAAGTTTCATTTTCAGTTACATGCATTAATTTACAAGAAACACAAGCGCATTTGCTGACCAGTGTCACCAGTAGATTAGATTGCGTTTTTTTTAGAAATTGTAACTTAAACAGGATGAATGAAAACAAATAATATGACTCAGAATCGAAAGGAAATAGATAGGACTTTCAACTCAACGTTGATGTATTAAGTGCAAGGAACGTCCTGTAAGAATAGGTAACTGTACCTGTTGTTTCCTGAACGATTATATGTAGCAGAATAATGGCAACAATAAACATTTCGCCTGCAAATATAAGGAATGAAATAACAGAAATAAGATATTCGTGTTCATTATATAAACAGGATTACGTAACTTAAATATAAGATACAAGACAAAAATGTGGCTATTTTAGCTCAACATTAATTGATTGAATTTCATTTTATAATACGTAAAAAAGAAATGTTTTTATACTCCTACAGTCTACAGAGAATATATATGTTGTTTACACACCTTCAGTATTTTTTTAAAAATGATATTGTGAATTTATCTCTACTTAATGCTGTATGTAAAGGGAATGAAACAGAAAATGTACGAAGTGTGTCATTTTTTATCATGATCAATGTATTTTTGCGCCACATGTTACAAATTCAAGTTTCATTGAACATTATACTAAGGTCATTAACTGTATAAAAGATAATGAAGTCGGTGACATTTACGCATTTAAAAGTTTTTCTTTTGCCAAACTCATATGCAATACATTTTCAATTTATATAGCGTATTTCGACGCGTACTATAAGTTTAACATGTTATTGTGATAAAATCTTAAGCTGACAAGCTGAATGGGCTCACATCAGCACCTAGAGACCTTCTTGATTGGAAATATGCTATGATATTTGAAAATTGTCCAAGTGTTGCGATGGGCAAGATGATGCAAGATGCACGATACATGTAAGAACGGTGCATGACGTGAACTGTTACCGTAACACTAGAACTAATAAAAATCGAATTCATGAATACTCTTATTCACTGAATTTCGAATATTAGTGCATTTTATCAAACTAATGTTTTTCAATGGCAATTCTGTGTGACAAGTCGCACAATATAATAACAAAACTGCAAATGAATTCAGCAAATTAGTCAATAACTATTTAGTAACTACAGAGTACACCTAAAACTTTGCAGAACAGACAAAACATCAGGCTAATGCAAAATTGTTTCTTTTAAATGTCAATTAATGCTTAGATTCGTACTTTTTAGATATATGTTTTTAAGATATTCGTGGCCATATATGAAATCAACAAATTCTCACCTGGTACTTCACGAAGGCACAATCAGAGTTCTTCAGTTAATTGATAGCAAAGCGTGGTGACAATAAGTCTTGCAGTCAGGACACATGCCTGTCATATTCTATTATAAGATTTATATCAGATGTTCATAACAACGTCTTATCTTTCTATGTGCCGCCAAATCCATATCGTGAAACTTACGGTGGCAGGGGTTTAAGAGTTTATGAAGGTTTATGGGGAAATCTTTTCTAGAAGAACCTAGAAGCTCGATTTGTTTCTTTTATCCCTGTCATCATGTCTTGGTGATTTACTTCAGGAGCTCTGGTCTCGATAAGATCATTGAGTACCCGCCCTTTGGCTTTGCAATGCTATTATCTTCTAATGTTTTATATGTTTATGTGCTTTTGCATGAAACATTATTGAGCCAATGGGTGGGTTGGAGTTATTTCACCAAAACAACTTGTAATTGTTATGAGAACCTGTTGGGGCAAGTGTGAGGTTTTAGGTGTACCTAGAACCTGGTTTAAACCCCCCAGTGACAATTTGATTTGCCACTGACAGTTCCAAGGCGGTACCCCCTTGGGTTCTCAGATTTGTTAATTGTTTGTGGTGTCTTTTTTGAATCTGATTATTTTATTAACCATGCTCTCTCAATCTTTCTTCTTCTTGACTGTGAGGGGAGGCTGTTTTTTTTTCTGAATGTGGCAATTCATGATATGCATATTTCACCTTTTAAAATTAAAGAGCTAAGTTAAAGAGCTATTAAATACAGTGTAATACCATGCTTCTTTTTGTTTAACAAGTCTTGTTTTACATATTTCGAGTATAAATATTGTCTTGAATCACCACATATAAAGATTACAATTGTAAATTCATCCCTCAGCCGGGTTGTGATCAATAATATGCATTCCCATTAGTGCTCATGAAAAGGAATCAAAATAAGAAGATACGAATAATAAAAATGCATAACGCTCTATAATGACTTATTCAAAACTATATTTAAAATTTTCGTGTCGCTTTACAATGGATAATTTTGCGTGCAAGCTCCGATGCATATTTGAACTATGCATACCAGAAACGACCACATCCAAAAACACAGCCTCTCCTCACAGCCAAAAAGGAGAAAGTAAAAGAGAGCATAGGTTAAAACACACACGACACGACAAATAAATAAAGAAAATTTGAACGGTCTGTGGCAAAACAATTATGCTGACCAACCCCATTACTATCGCTAACGATTATTATTTTTCCAATAATTGCTACATTTGTTCATCATTATAACGCTTACCAATAGCTTTCTCTGGTAATTAAATCATTTATAATACACCAAAATCTTGAGAGTGTTTAACTTCTAAATATTGCTATAAGCCTGTCGGTCATTTTGTTACCGGTGATCTTAATGTAATCAAAGACTCTAGAATTCGTAATTTAATTTCTTAAGGTCTCAAATATAGAATTCCATCCAAAATTGATTTTAATGCATGTCGTGCAGAAATTGCTGAGTCTTTAAACCTATTTTGCAATAAATGGTGCAAAAGAGAACATGCTGAGTCTAATGCACTTTCTAACTGGAAAAACACATATTCAAAATAATAGACACTCGTATATCATTTTATGAAAGAAACATTGCTTTATTACCACCTAGACCTCGTTTTAACTTTCGTCATTTGAAAAAAGGAATTCAAGACTTTCATAACAAATTTGTTTTAACACCTGCGGATAAGGCTTCTAATAATGTAATTATAGTGTGACGGGTACACTAAATTAATTTTCAAACTGAAGAACTGAACAGCACAAATGCTTATATACTGACTTCTTCATCTGAGAGTGTTATTGTTACTGCACACACTCTACAAATTACAAAATTTAGAATCAGTATTGAACCAAAACAAGACAAAGTACCTACTATGTATTGGTTGCCTAAAATGCATAAAACACTGGTACAAAGCAAGATTTATTGCTAACTCTAGTTCTTGCACTACTACTGAATTATCAGTGCTCTTAACTTCTTGTCTTACAGATATTAAAGAACATATAATTAGGTAATGCGATAAGGTTTTTGAAATTTCTGGCAAACATTTATTTTGGCCGATTAAAAATTCAAATGACGTTTTGAAAAAGCTTAAATCAAATAATTTTCAGGCGTTCTGTTTGTCTACTTATGATTTCTCAACTTTATATACCTCGCTCCCTCATAATTAATAAGAGACAAACTAACCAGTCTCATTGAAAAAACGTTTGCTAGAGAAAGTAAAACCTTCATCGCTTGTAATGAACATAGGGCATTTTTTACAGATGGTTCTTATGATAATTATACTTTATGGACTTGTCAAGACCTAAAAGAGTCGCTAACTTTCTTACTGGATAATATTTATGTTAGATTCGTTACCTCTATTCATAAACAAGTAATAGGCATCCCAATGGGTACTAATTGTGCACCCCTTGTTGCTGATCTGTTTTTATACTGTTATGAAAGAGACTTTATGTTATCTCTTTCTACTGAACATCAAGATGATATTATTACAGCTTTTAACAACACCTCGAGCTACCTTGATGATTTATTAAATATAGATAATAACCATTTTCCATTACTGGTTAATAAGATCTACCCAAAAGAACTACAACTTAATAAAGCGAACACTTCAGAAGAGCAAGCAAACTTTCTCGATATAAATCTGTCAATTGAAAATGGTTATGCCACTACTAAAATATATGATAAAAGAGATGATTTTAATTTTAATATAGTAAATTTTCCGTTTTTAGACGGCGACGTTCCCCGTGCAACATCTTACGGGGTTAATATTTCACAGCTTGTTCGCTTTTCAAGAGTTTGCAACGATATTAATGATTTCAATGAACGTAATCTTTTCATTACAGAAAAACTTTTAAAACAAGGTTATCGGTATCACAAATTAAGGAAAACATTTTGCAAGTTTTATCGTCGATACCCAGATCTCATTCATAAATACAGGTGCAGTTTAAAATCACTATTGCAACAAGGTATTTCACAGCCAGTTTTTTATGGAGATTTAATTTATAAACTTAAGAAGATAAAAGATAATTTCTCCCGGTTATTCGTAAAAACCATCTGTAAATTTAAAAAGAAAGGTTACCAACATGATATTTTACAGCGCTCTGCATGCCTGGTGATTAACCCTTCTACAGCTGATCATTATGCTTACCTCTTTGGTTGCACGACGGTGGCAGGGGTTTAAGAGTTTATGAAGGTTTATGGAGAAATCTTTTCTTCAAAGAACCTAGAAGCTCGATTTGTTTCTTTTATCCCTGTCGTCGTGTTCTTGCTGAATTTACTCCAGTAAGATCATTGAGTACCCGCCCTTTGGCTTTGAAATGCTATTATCTTCTAATGTTTTATATGTTTGTGTGCTTTTGCATGCAACATTGTTGAGCCGATAAGTGGGTTGGAGTTGTTTCACCAAGACAACTTGTATTTGTTTTGTGATATGAGAACCTGTTGGGGCAAGTGTGAGGTTGGTGCACTATAGAACCTGGTTTAAACCCCCAGTGGCAATTTGATTTGCCACTGACCGTTCCAAGGCGGTAACCCCTCAGGTTCTCATTTTTTGTTAATTGTTAGTGTGTCTCAGTTGAAACTGATCATTTTATTAACCATGCTCTCTCCCTCTCTTCTTCTTGACTGTGTGGGGAGGCTGTTTTTTTCTGAATGTGGCGATTCCTGATATGCATATTGCAACATTTTATTAACCATCCTAAACAAAGAGTAAGATTAAAGTATGTATTAAAAATAGGATGATCGATCTCGCGGTACGGCAAAGGCATATCGCGGTACATATATGGTGTGATGTTATATGACCCATCGCGATAATTTTTTATTATTATCACATCCGTCACAGGCCATATGTTACTGTTAATCCTTCAATGCTCAGTGAAAAAAGTCAATCCTTGTTTCCGTGTTCATCGCTCGTTATTTTTCAGTGAGACAGCCAAGCACTCATGGGTCCTTTAACCGTTAACCATCTAATAATGCACCAAGGGTTACATCGTTTTCTCTAATTGTAGGCGATTTTACTCAATTATATGTTTACTCTGAATATAAAATGACAATTATTTGCTTTACCACATTATTTTTATTCGGAATTTTTTTATAAAATGAGATATGGGCAATAGTGTAATAATAAACTGTTTTTGGATCATAAACATTGAAGAATGAACATTCAAGTGTTAAATCCTATCGCACGAAGTCAACTGTCATCGTTGCACAAGGGAGATAAATGACAGCATTCCCTTAAATTCTATTAACATCCAAACTAAGAAAAGCAGCAAAAACAAAAATCTAAATACCACCAGTTCTTGAGTAATATGATATTGATAACAATACGGTCCTTTAAAAAACTTTCAATCATTAAACGAGAAATAATATTTTTCAGAGAAATCGTCAACGTTTTTATCATTTATTTACTCGACCAGGAAATAACTAGGTCAAACACACTTTTACAAATATCTCACCTTGTATACATTTGTTTAACAAAAGGTCTTTTAAATTGATGTTTTGTGTTGGCAAGGTATGGTGCTTTTACTGTTGGGGCAAGTGTGAGGTAAATACACCCTAGAACCTGGTTTAAACCCCCAATGGAAACTTGTTTTGCCACTAACCGTTCCAAGGCGGTAACCCCAAAAGTTCTCATTTTGTTTCTTATTTGATTGACATACTCATAACAAGCATTCTCTCTCTTCCTCTCTTTTATTTCGCTGCGTGGGGAGGCTGTGTTTTGTGAGTGTGGCGATTCCTGATATGCATATTTTACTTTTTTTTATTGTATTCGTGTAGGATAGTGAATATAATAGTTGATCTATTTGAACTCTTTTATAAGTTTTTACATTAAATAAAGTTCATATAGATCTGTTTACATTTATTTAGACAAAAATTATTGAACTGTATTTTTGTTTTTAGAGAGATTAAGATATTTTCTCGATAATAGTGTGACGAAGAACTAAGTAATACCTTAATATGGGACTAAATCGAATCTACAGACACGTTTGTGCTATCCGTTCGGAGCAGACATTGTAATAACATACTAATAATACTATTCTAATATGTACGAACAGAACCAAAAATATCCATATATTTGCCTCTGTCCTTTTGCATAAAATCATCGGAAGTGAAGTAAGACCTTGATAAACTTAAATACACTTAACCAATGATATAACTACACGGCTCATATTATTTTTAATTCCTCAACGTTTATTCGTGGTATATTCTTAAATCTGGAACATAAAAGGATACGTCATTTTCTCTTCTTTTTGTGAAAAAAAATCCCGTGACATTTTATCAAGGTAAGGGTAAAAACAAATGTTACAAAATCGGCAGATGCGGAAATATTTTCTGTTAAGGGCCATCTACAGTTGTTTTTCAATGAGTCATTCTCCTTGTCGCATATGCATATGTTCACGACGATGATTTATTCCAACAGTATCTAATCGTCTTTTCAACAGACATAAACGCTTCATAATTGTGAAAATTTAATTAAATATGAACAATAAAGCATTTGATAACCTCAATAACAATGTTTGATTTTATAAAAGTTGTTAAATTAATAACGCACACATTTTGAACCTCAAACAAATTATTGATTGTATGAATAAAATATACATTTGTTGTTTTTCATTATTTTTTTTACCTCACTAAATTGCAGCAAAAGGGGGAATGTAGAATAGAAAGCTTTTAAAATTATTTGATTAGAACATGCTTTTTCGGATAAAATGAAATTTTCACTAATTTTATAGAACTCAAACGGACTTATTTTTACTTGAGCAATTGATTTATTCCGACATACTTGGTGTCTACAGAATTATAGCTCTTTCTACCCTCAATAAAACCGATCAATGAAAATTAAAGATAATATTCTATACTCAAAATAAATAAGTAGGAGCTTTAAACGTTGGCTTTTAATGAGCAAGTTCTTATATATACCTTCATGCTTTAGCAAATATCGAAACCTGTGAAGTCCAATTTACTGCATGTCATCACATCTCGAAAGTCTGTTTCACCTGCTTATGCTTGAATACATGTACACATTGACGACAACAAATAATGAAGCAAAATGACTAATACATAAAATTTAAACAAAGATTTTAAAAACGAATATCCGGACACAATATACGAGCGTCAGTTCGGATATCCGTGATCCAAACGGATATTCGGATGTCCGTTGACCTACTTATTACTGCCCAAGTCGCCTAGCCCCGAGTTGGCAGTAAAATTTACAATTTCCATCTATTCCAAACGGAGATATGGGGGTGAACATGGAATCTTCGTATTGTCAGATTAAAACCATTCCATGTTTAACAGCGTATGGTCCGCAGAAAAAAGAATGAGTTTGCCCTTAACGAGAGAGCAATTGGCTTAGTTGAACAGAAAAGAATTCGACAGAGGATCTTAGAACTCAAATCCTACATATGATATATTAAAAATATCTGTATTACTTTAAATATGAACAACTTCCACTTGAAAATTAACTGAATCTATTAAACAATGAAAAGTAATTTTGGAAGCACTTTTACCAAAACGTCCATAAATTTGCTCTTTCAATCAAATTTGTACTTTTAAATGGTGCGCTCAAATCGGATCTAGGCGTCGTGAGCATGAACAGCTCAATCAAACCGAGCCTGCAATATTTTCATATTTGTTACGTTCGATGGCTTTCAAAGTTTTCTTTTCATAAAAAAGAATTTGTTTATACAAAACTGATGTTGAAATAAACCAACGCGGAATAATAGTAATAAAATGCTACAACAATGCTATTACAGTTGTTCATAAGCTTCTTCTGTTGCTTTACACAAGAAAAAAACAACAAACCAGTCAGATCACATACAATTGTAACATATTCATTGATGCCAGTTTGAGAACAACATATCGATAAAAGTCAACCATTATCAACACAATCAGAAGTCAGTCGGCAGGTTGTTCGGTAGTACACATGTATATTGTATTTGCTATGCATTAACCCTATGGCTATATTCGTTCAATAAGCATCTGTTCTTGTTGTTTGATATCCGTTGGTGACAGCTGAGCGCGACTTACGGTAAAACTATGTACTGTACACAAATATAATACTTCTCTTACGTTATGCCGAACTTCAGATCTTCTAAAATCAATAGTTCTTGTTACTCAGCTTTTCACGCTTTATTGACGCTTGAGGTGTATAACATATTTCTTTCTTTGTGTTCTTTTAAAACTATTTTATTGTTTGTACTAATCTGACATCATGCTAGTTAAAAGAAAATAGGTTTTAAAACTGATCATGCTTAAACATATTTTTATTGTTAAGCTCTGAACATCATCTTTGATGTTTTTAAAGAAACATGTCCTTTTGTGAATTTTGTGAATTCATAGTAATTCATTGAACTTGAATGGACAGTACCAGGTGTCATATACATTCCATTCAAGTCGACAAAATAGCAGGGTTGGAACCACCACCCTCCATGAAACAAAGCAGCGCAATTAATTCTGCTGTCCCCGTCTTTGTCATGATCAAATGTTGAAAAAGGTGATCCATTATGCATTGAAAGGCCATTCGAATCTCCTGAAACAAAAACAAAGATATACAATCAACAAAAGAATTGAGGGTGATATTGTTACGTGCCTTGAGCGGAAGTATAATTATTTTTGTCTAAGCTCAGGTATTTACATTTTATTAAGCCAGTGATATGTAACAATTAAACATTGCAATGTGTTAACATATAGATCTAAACATGAATTGATACAGAATGATAACAAAATCAAGATGATGCGTTCGCAAAGTTTTTGGCTTCAAGCAACAAGATATGTCACGGATAACAGCATGTTCGTTTATTCGCTTTATGTTATCAATACAATTTCGAAAATAATTATTATTTTAAAATTATTTTTTTCGGCGTAGCTGTCTAAGCTCATTTTTGACCTAATTTATTAACCAATGAAGTGTTGTAAATAATACTGGTATTATATTATTATGCAGCGGGAAAATTAAATAAACTATTCCGATTGGTAGCTATTTCCACCAGAGAGGCATCTAGCAAGATGAAGAGGTATCTAGTGGGATTTTTAAACAATTCGTTTATACTGTTTGAAACGATTATTGCTGTGACGTTTATATCTTTGCTATATGTGTTGAAAGATGTTGAAATGAGGCATAATACAGTATTCGTCATTGGCTAGGATTATTTGTCAACAACAATACAGTCACTCTTTTATATCAACCTATTCAAAATGAAAGTGAAAGTAAGTGGAAATGGCTTAAAGAAAACGATGTTACACTTTCACTGTAAAGCTTTTAAAATTAAAGTAATAAAATCAGCGAGCTTGAAATATTGTAATGTTTGTGAGATTTTAGTTAATGGAAATTTATCCCAGCTCTTTCTGTAATTAAAATGTTTACCCGTCTCTTAAATCGGGCAGCTGTATATAATATTCTACGCAATATACATAAACAATGAGCTCGCTATTTAAGTCTTGAAGTCTTAACTAAATATATTTTATTCTTTCAGCAATTGATATATCATCTGATACATTATGTTTTAAGAATAAACACAACCAAGGCCTTTTACAATGCGTTTCTTATATAAAACTCATTCTTTATCGCGACTGAGGATTTTACAATGTGCTTACTTGTCTTAAACCTGGCAACTACGTGTAATATGTTACGCGAAAAAAAACGTCGAGTCCGCTATTAAAGCAATTGCACTCAAGTCAGATCTAAGAACATGTTAGTGTAACGGTTTTCAGTAGATGATTTTTATCAGATTGCAATTAAAGCATACAGCTTTCAAGAGTAGAAAGTTGTGGTATATGCTAGAATTGTTTCATGTTCCTAGGATTTTCTCTTCAAGTTTTGAAGAAAACACTTATAACTCTGTATTATTGTTTATTGCTCACAATATGTCTTAAGATGCAAACTGCATCGTTTCATAGACAATCTACGCCGTTTATCTTTTTTAAAGATATTTCTTGTTTATACTTTTTTCGTTTGAAGATTAAAAGTATAACATTTATGGCTCAACAGTCATATGAAAACAGTTGTAATATTAAAATGTCAATGATAAAAGAGAAAATAGACTTCAATACCAGATAACAATTAAGAGGTGATTCGGGAGAACTGTAGAATATTTTACGAAATATTTGATTGTAAATTAACAAATACAACGATTATTATACTTTTCTCACGTTATTTGTCAAACCCAATTATAGATTCAATAAGAAAGGTTACCAACATGATATTCTACAGCTCTCTGCATGCTTGGTTATTAACCCATCTACAGTCAAACACTTTGCTTACCGCTTTGTTTGCACGACGCGACGATTGCAGGGGTTTAGGAGTTTAAAAAGTTTTCTAGGAAAGTCGTGTTTCCATCTTGCCTTCTTTCGTTCCTGCCTTCTTGTTCTTGCTGTTTGACCCAGGTGCTTTGAACTCAGTAAAGGTATATGAGTATCCGCATTTTGTGCTTGGCGATGACATTTGCATCTTATGATATCTTATGTTATTTACCTTCGCATGCAACTTGTTGTTGTTTGTTCATTTGAGAACCTGTTGGCTCAAGTGCGAGTTTGTTGCATCCTAACACCTTGTTTAAGTCCAATGCGGCAAAATATTTTGCCACTAACCGTTCCAAGACAGAAACCCCAGCGCGTCTCAATTTCGTTAAGTGATTATAGGCCGTGCATAAAAAGCTTGAATGCACAATTGAGGTGACAGTCATGTCTTGAAAAGTATTTTCATCGTTATGAACCAACTGCAAAGTTTATTTGCCGACGCCAGAGTGAGAAGATGGCTTTCTTAATCTTCCTTAATGGGAATTCACCTTTCAGTGGGTTTGAGTTGTTTTACCAAGACAACTTGTATTTGTTTTGTGATATGAGAACCTGGCAAGTTGGGGCAAGTGTGAGGTTGGTGCACCCTAGAACCTGGTTTAAACCCCCAGTGGCAATTCGATTTGCCACTGACCATTTCAAGGCGGTAACCCCTTGGGTTCTCATTTTTGTTAATTGTTAGTGGTGTCTCTTTTGAAACTGATCATTTTATTAACCATGCTCTCTCCCTCTCTTCTTCTTGACTGTGTGGGGAGGCTGTTTTAGCTGAATGTGGCGATTCCTGATATGCATTTTTCACCTTTTTACTTTCACAATTGCAACAAAATAAGATTTGTTTGTGCCTTCCTTGCTCTCAATCGTTATTATGAAAAATAAAATATATTTTGCATTATAATAGTAAATAAACCTTAATAAAATTCTTTAGGATGTGTGAATGGAGCAGTCTGCAGATTTATGTTATATAAACCGAATTCAGCTAACAATAACATTAACAACAACAACAACAACAATACCAGTATCTAATTGTCTGTCATCCTGACGACCGACATATTATAATCGACCAAACTTGAGATCTTTAGCCTGAACACCGGTTAACAGTGACTCACGGTCCAGAACGGATAATTTAGACTATGCCACCTGTTTCTAAGACGCATGCAAAAGAAAAGTGTAGAGACTGATGTTTGATTGCTATATATATATATATATATATATATATATATATATATATATATATATATATATATATATATATATATATATATATATATATATATATATATATATATATATATATATATATATATATATATATATATATATATATATATATAAGACGTTTACCGGAAAAGACATTAATGTAGATATCATGTTTCTTGTATACTTAATTTATTGTCGGTCATCCTGATGACCGACTTATTATAATGGACCAAACTTGAACTTTGAAGGGTAACACCGGTTAACAGCGGCACCGGACGTGGTCACTTTAGACAAAGCCGCCTGTCTAAAGCATTTCCGTTCCCCCATTTGCAAGAAAAATCTTCTAAATGTTGATGAAACAATATTTGGACGTTGTAGTAACATCAAATCAGAAATTGAGCTGATCTATAACGACATGTTAAATTATATAAACATACGTGTGTTGTATTTTCTACAGGGTGTAGAAATAATGTTATGCGTCGTTTTTAGAAAGTCACGTGATGCAAACCTTCATAGCAAAATATTATTTGCTAATCTGTTGAACTGATTCTTAATTTGAATCAAACAAATGTTCAGGATGATCCCATACATTAAATAGATAAGATCCGTTATATTGATTTTGTTGGTCAAAAGCAAGACATAGTTTATGTTTTTCTTAGAGACTAATGAATATCCGACTTTGGCGGGAAAGGCTGTCTGTAAACACAAGTTTACAAAAAGCTAGTCGGTCATTAGCATACCCTTTTAACCAAAAATGTATTCCAAAATCTAGAGTTTATGCTCAACAACAAAATTGTGTCACTGTCCTAGGGTGGGGGGAATGAGCAGCCTGACAAGGACTCAAATTATTATATTTACTATTCTGATCTTTAACAATTTCGTTAGAATGCTGAACTTCAACATGTAACTTATTGCTGGTTCTCGCACATTTTCCTGTTTTTGTTTGTTTTAATGATGTCAATTTCAGTGTATGCCATGTTAGATGAAATAATGCGGGTTTTAAAAAAAAAACTCATGTCCATGCGTTGACTTTGAAAATTAATGAAAACTCCTACCCATGTGTTAACATTAAAAAATTTCTTTCTTGTGGTATAAATCACCAAACATACGGTCGTGAAATAGTAGAGGCTTATAGCAAACGAGGAGATGTTTTTTTTAAAAAAAAAGCATTTAGGAGGAAACGAATGCTCAGAACTTTCCTTAATTGTCAAAATATTGTCTTTTAAAAAGAGATTTTGCTATTTTGCGCTTTCCAGTGGAACGGAAGTTTAGCGAATAAAAGGTGACTTAAATTGTTTAAAGTTAAAACAAGAGGTCAGCGATTAACAATTTGTTTGCAATTTCCAGTGCAATTTCGGTGAATGTTCTCAGAAGTTGCCGGAGGTTTAGCGAATGTGACATGACGATTGTTTAAAGTAAACATAGGAGATCAGCATGGGCAATATTTTTATCTAATATCGGAAGCGTAGTCAATGGGGCGGCAGTACGCTAAAAGACAGTCATCAATACGATCAATTAGCTGCGGACGACAGAGATTAATGACTAGGATGGCCACAGGAGGTTAATTGCACTTTATGATTACACGTTCAGCGTGGTAGCATCAATAATGATTTTGTTTATTGAACTTGTCTAATATCAATTTATAGGATAAATGGCGACACGTTACCTCAGTTACAAGTACTTTGTTAGTCAAGTTTGTTAAAACAAAAGGTGAAATATGGATATCAGGAATCGCCACATTCAGAAAAAATAGCCTCCCCACACAGTCAAGAAGAGTAGAGAGGGAGAGAGCATGGTTAATAAAATGATCAGTTTCAAAAAAGACACCACTAACAATAAACAAAAAATTAGAACCCGAGGGGTTACCGCCTTGGAACGGTCAGTGGCAAATCCAATTGCCACTGGGGGTTTAAACCAGGTTCTAGGGTGCACCAACCTCACAATGGCCCCAACAGGGTCTCATATCACAAAATAAGTACAAGTTGTCTTGGTGAAAAATCTTCAACCCACTTATCGGCTCAACAATGTTGCATGCAAAAGCACACAAACATATAAAACATAAAAAGCTAAGAGCATTGCAAAGCCGAAGGGGCGGGTACTCAATGATTTTACTGAGACCAGAGCTCCTGGAGTAAAATCAGCAAGAACACGATGACAGGGACAAAAGAAACAAATCGAGCTTCTAGGTTCTTTTTAGAAAAGATTTCCCCATAAACCTTCATAAATTCTTAAACCCCTGCCACCGTCATTTCAATCCATAATTACTAATGTAGTTGTTATCACCTAATCAACTTCATTATTTTGCATTTCACGAGCGCACTATTGGAATGTTATAACCCGAGCTGCGAGAGTTTAAACCTAGTTGGTTTGATGACTACCCATCTCTTCATTAGCTATGAACATTACATTTTATCTTTTATTCGCAATTACTCATTCAGTGGGACATTTATATATTATGCTCTTGCTCAACTTGGATATCGAAAGGACAGGGAAATAGATAGATCTAAAAAAATGGCAGTTTTTGCACAACAAGCTCAAAACTAGGCACTTTTATGCAAATCTTTGAAATGAAACCGAGCCTGCAATAGTTTCACATTTTTTCGTCTTCGGTGGTTTTCAAAGTGACCTTTTCATCTATTTTAAGAAAAAAAAACGATTGTTTTAAAATAGAAACTTGTTAACCATTCTATACGTGCATCTGTATTTTAATCATTTAAACTTAAACTATTTAATTTATGTCACAAAACTTTCGCCGTCATAATATTCAAAACTTTCTCTTGAATATATGCATTATTAACGAAATACGAATTGATTTATTTTGATTCCCCTATTCCCTCTCAAAACCGCATCTATCCATGCGTTCTCTTCTTGGGATCTATAGTGAACGGTTGGACACGTCGCAGTTGAAATCCAAATTCTAATTTATTGTTTACTGTCTTCTAACGCTCGTCAACTTCAAGTTTGACGAGATATGCTGACCCAACTAAAACTACACTTTATGAATGTTGGTAGTGAATACTGAATATTATAAGCATGGTTTTTCTGCTCAATGTACAAATAAGCATCGACTGTGGAAAGTTTTATGGTACCGCTTAAACAACGTAATTATTTTTACAAGTCCTGAATAAAATCATAAATTACGTCTACTATAGACATGATTATTTATATAAATGCCTTTTGCCGGTACACGTCTTCTTCATGTTTCAATAAATCAAACATCTGTCGTTCAACTTTGTTTGCATGCTTTAACAGCATTGTACAATGTATCTATGTTCTCTTGTTTATGTTTTGTACATACAGAGAAATGTAGATGGAAATAAACTTGAAACTTGAAACATCAACTAAATTCACAAATAGTTTGTCAGATACAATCTGTGTGACATTGATCGACAGAAAACTGGCCATATCATTGACTTACATTGGTCCAAAAGTAAATACAAGCACGAAAACATATCTACTTATTCTATTAATTTATTTGCTAATGACCGACTAGCGTTTTGGAAAGCTAAAACTTGTATACAACATATACCTAGCCAAAACTCTCCATTCAGATAACCAAATCCAGATGTATAGTTTACGAAGTTACGATAGAAATCCACGGAACCGTCGTATCTGTTTTGAAATACCTGGAATATTATTAATATTCGACTTCAATTTTTTGTATTTTTTTCTGATAAGTATACAGTTAAACCTGCCTTAGCAGCCACAAGCGATTAGCAACCACCTGTCTTAAACAGCCAGTTTGAATATGTCCTAAACTGACATTTTGTGTAGAGGAGCCACTTTTTGTCACTCCTTTGGGTGGCTGCTAAAGACAGGTTTGACTGTAGTTGTTCAAACTTACGGTCCCGAAATGCACATTGGGGTAGTAAAAAGAGTACGTGTTTCTATTATTTATTTCCTTATATGACCTATGCAAAGAAAGCTATCTACAAAAATAATGCGTTTTAAAACAGCACAGTGCAACCAAAATTCACTATACTTTGTGTTACAATTGTACACGTAAGAACGTATGAACACCTCGCAATTTTCGAATTATTGAAACCTGATATGATATTTGTTTACTGCTGTCACTAAGTGAATTTCAATTAGCGTTATAACTTTTTATTTAAAAGCCTCTAGTATAATACAAAATAATTATACTTTTATAAATCATTGTCCAACAGCGTTGTTTCCTTCGTTTGAGATTGATTAAAATGCACTGTTTGATGGTGTGATTATTGAGTTGCGCTAAACCCGGTGCTAGGGGGCGTGGTCAGTAACATGCATTTCCATTACTCCCCATTAACATGCTCAATCAAACCGAGCCTGCAATATTTTAATTTTTGTCTTGTTCGGTGGCTTTAAAAGTGCCCTTTTCATTTATTTAAGGGTTTGCCACACTTGTCCCAATCCTATTCATCGATAAAAAGAAAATTATCAAAATCTCAATAATGGCAAATTGCCGTTCAATGAAACTTTGCACAAATGAATGTTACTTATGTATCTTTATTTTGCAGATTTTGATAATTTTCTTTTTATCGATGAACAGAATTGGGAGGAGTGTGGCAAGCCCTTAAATAACTATACTAATCAAAGATAGTCACACTACAGCGCGTTTCCACTGCGCTGCCACAGCGTTGTTTAATTTTCCAGAACGCCGTGAGATCGCAAGAAAAATCTGACTTTTATTGTGACTGCACGGCGTCCTCACTACGACCATGGCGTTGCTTCGGAGTTTACATGGCGTCTATCGCGTTCCTACGGAGTTCTTGTCGACGATTGTCTGCGCTCTTACGCGCCTTCAATGCGTGCACAGCGATTTCAGGACGTTCTTACGGCGCTTCCACTGCGTGCACTGCGCTTTCACGGCGCTCCAGCTGCGCTGACGGCATGTTGATGACGTTCTACCTATATCACGAAGTGTGCCTGCAGGGGGCACGTTTCATCTGCGTCCAAATTCATCTGAAATTGCTCTCCATTCTGCTTCGGTGGAAGGACACTGACTGCACTCGTTTTTGTAATCATCAATAATAGATTGGAATACTTCACGTACACACAATGACATTGTATTGTGAGGCACTCTAAAATATAATTTCATGCTTGCATATCTGTCCCCAGATGCAAGATGACGCATTGTCATAGCAAGTTTTATTCCTAGTTCGAATGCTTTCCTATACCGGGTGTCTTGTTTAGTGATTCGAGGACGCAGTCTCTCTAGAAGCTCATCAAACAAGGCGGGCGGCACTCGGAGATAGTTGAAGTAACTAGCATATTCCTTATATCGCAGCTCAGGCATGAGCCGATGATAATGGCCAACAACTGCGACCCATGTGAGCGCCCGCGGAGCTCCTGCGGCGTTCTAGGAGACCTTACTGCGCTGCCACGGCGACCATACGGCGATCCCAATTCGCTCTTATCAGAACGCCGAGCGACGGCGTTTGTTTTGTGCATGCTCAAAGTGAGCACCGTGGCTAGGCGTTCTATGCGATCCCATTGCGTTTACTTGCGATGCCAATGCGTTGGTGCGGCGATGCTTGCGATCGTACTACGCGCACCTCGGCATTCTTGAACGCCGTTGGAACGCCGTGAGAACGCGACCCTGGTGTGACAGGGGTTTAAGCACCAATACTATGACAGATAGAATCCATATATATACAAAACAACTGGATGAGCAAACTTAGCTACCCGAGTACATAAATAAATGAATTATACAACTCTAGACTCTACTCATTATATTCCTATAAACGCGACAAGTAACTAATCAACAATCTGTTCTAAAGAAAACTAAAAAAATTCCGACTCATGATATCGTTGTCATCTTCCAACCACAAGCGAACTACCATAAAAGAGAATAAATGACTTTTCCGGATTTGGAAAAAAGTAATATTTCTATAAGGTATAAAATCACATACTTGTATAGATTTCTCCTCCTTTTCCATAATCGTTTTGACTTCTTTCTTTTCCATTTTTTTTATCTTACAGTATTGTATCATGTCACGTGATAAAGATTACGCAAATTCAAGAATATTGTAATTGTACACTCGTACATTATAATTATAATTTTAGTGAGTTAAGTTCTGTTACTAGTATGTTCTATTTTTGTACATAACTATTGCTGTTTGTCAATTATTAGTATTTCTTTTAATGCAGGTGATAAGTGAATTATATATTTCGGTTTCAAGGTTTATTTAGAATTTGAATGGGATTATATTTAAAGTGGGTAAGTTTATAATTATTGTGAAACATATCATGTTATACCGGAAACAATATTTGTTTTTCGATTTCTGCATGCAATAAATGGATTCTCATAATACAGTCGTTAAAGTTAGTCTTTCAAGAGAATGCAATGTGCGAATACCCTAAACATGTCGGGTGCATGTATAATAATATTCAGAAATCAATGTTGAACTCACCGTCCAGCCACCTCCATCGGTTGTGAGGTCACAGAACACCTGTATCGTCCGTTTAGATTGCCACAATGTTACATTATATACACCATCGCTTGTTCCCTTTCCTTTCTGTTGAAAGTCATAACAATCGGAGACATTTGCTGCAACCCAATAGGAAAACACCAAATTATATCAGGCAATTATTATTATGTATTAAATTTGGAATAGCATACCAAACGTTATCGGGTTGTTGGGTATGCATAATTATCTTTGGAAAAACATGTAAGTTGACAGCATAAAAACAAATAAATAAGTAGTGTCCGTTTAGATTGCCGCAATGTTATGTAATATATCCCATCGCTAGTTCGCAGTCCCTTCTGTTGAATGTCGTAAAAATTCGAGACATTTCCTACAACCCAGTAGGAAATATACAAAAAAGTAACAGTCTATTAGAATGTTTAATTTAGAATTGTATAAATACACATAACTGTGTTATTCCGCTTTATTTGTAAAATTATGTTATTGAATTACTAAATGTTTCAGAGAAGATATTAACAAAAACAAGCCAATCAACAAGACGAAAAGAAGATTGAAGAAGACCAATTCATTGGTATTCGTTTAATTTTTGTTATGCCTGTAATCTCAAAAGACATGCCCCTTCTCTCATATTTCGCCACTGACCGTTCCAAGGTGGTAACCCCTCTTGTTCTCATTTTCGTTAATTGTTTGTGTCGCCCTTTTTGAAATAGATTATTCTTAAAACCGTGTTATCTATTCCTTTCTGCTTTTTGGGCTATGTGGGGAGGCTTTGTCTTCTGGATGTGGCTATTTCTGATAATGCATATTTTACTTGTTTTATTATTGCTTCGAAGTTTTAGAACAATGCTGGCTAAAACTTGTTTCCAAACGGCGTCATGTTCGTCCAACATACTGAATTCCACACTCAGTTGTAAGAAACAGCTGTAAGAATTTCATGTTAAAACATAAACAGTTAGTTTGTCAGTCTACATCCGAAATAATGTTAACGGAAAATATTTTCTCGTTAAGTGTAGAATTACATTTTAAATATCTACAAAACTTGCACCTCAGAAACATGCACATCAGAAATCGCCACACTCACAAAACACAACCTCCCAACGCAGGTTCCAACAGTGTTCTCATAAAGAACAAACAAGAAGAAGTTGTCTTGGTGAAATAACTCCAACCAACCGATCATCTCGACAATGCCACATTCGAAAGTCTCAAACACGCAAATCGAAAGAAGCTAATGACATTGTTAAGCAAAAAACCAAGATACTCAAAAACCAATGAGATCAGATCAATTGGAGAGAAATCAGAAATAACACAGTAGCAGGGAGGAAAGAATGTTTAGCGGGTAAATTACTTTTCCAAAATACTGTGCGTTTAATTTTTTCAGGTTTTCAATATGATATAAAATCTTTATCAATCTTCGAAATGGAATCGATTTTAATACATGCAAAAACAACGATCTGGGATATATGAAACTTACCAGTCCATGGACATAGGGCAAATCACTCCATTTACTGCTACTTAAACAAGCAACGGATCGACTGCCATTTAATGTATAACCATTGTTGCAAATGATAGTTGCTACTTTCAGGGACTTGTTGCTGGGTAACAGACTGTCTAAAAAGTGAACTATGCAAATGAGGAGAAGAGAGCAGGAGCTGAATCTGAGCTGTTTAGACCCTTTGTGATGCGGGTTTATCCGTCTCTCCCAAAAGGTGTGTGCACTCGAAAGGTCATTTCATAAGCCAGCTTTTGCTGGCTAAAGTGATATTTAGCGGGAAAATAACGTTTAAAAGTTCAGTGATATCTTTTTATTTTATAATGTTTTCAATCAAAGTTTTATTGTGTTCTTGGCTTTCAAAGTTCCCGTTTCATTTATTTCAATATCACAGTAGCCTTGTTTTGCCGTGTGGCGACGTTAAAATGTCTCCCTGTACTTTCAATCAGTGCTGTTGTCAATATTTTCCATTGAAGGTCTTTGATCACGATAATTATTTATGTGAATAAGATCTTTCCCAACATTATTTTTGTTTTAACATTTAGGCCAGATTTAAGAAGGGTGTTTTCAATATTCCAGCCCATTTGGATTCGGATATTGTTCAATCGCCCTTAGGATATAACTCCTTGTTTTAAATCTGTGCCTTTGTCTGTGATTGCAGGATTTTTATTTCAGATATTCTTCCAAAACCCATTCTTTAATCTGGAAACCTAACGCCGCTGATCATGAAATGGACTTAATGCAAAAAATCCATATTGAAGGTTCCATATTAACCGCAATATGCAGATCGTTTGGATAGGTCAAAATTGTACTAGACTAAGTGTTAACATTGAGTTGCGCTCAACCTGCTGCTAGGCGGCTGGGGCAGTAATATGCATTTCCATTACTTCCCATGAACAAGCTCAATCAAACCGAGCAAGCAATATTTTCACATTTGACGTGTTTGGTGGCTTAAAGTTCCATTTAATATACTTCAATATGATATAAAATCTTCATCAAACTTCTATACAACGTCCAATAATGTTAATAACTAGATGATACAGAATTGATAAAACATACTTACCAACCCATTGGCAGGAAGGCAAATAACTCCATTTACTGCTACTCAAACAAGTAACGAATTGGCTGCCATTCAATGTATAACCAACATTGCAGCTGACACTTGCTACATCGCCCAAGGCAGTTCCATTGATGGAAATAATATGACCATTTTCTGGCGGTACAAGTGTCCCACAAACCACAGGGTTACACGTTGGTATAGTTGTCCACTGACCATTACTGCCACAAACAACCACGTTATTTGACGACGCTGTGTAACCTTCGTTACACTCGATAATGAATGTACTGTTGAAGTGAGTAGTCGTCAGATCTTTGATTACACCATGCTTAAATAACGGTGGCGTGCCACAATCTGAAAGCAGTTCTGAACGTGGTTCAAATACTTATCATCTGACTGTAAAAAGGGGCAAATAATTCAAATTAGCATAATTTAACCAAGATTAATAGATGCCGCTGTAACACCATGCTGAATCTTCCAATGAAGTGAATTTATTATATGTAATTTGTTAAATAGAAATATTTACAATTATGAGTTGTTTTAATCAGATATAAAACGATTTTCGAAATGAAAACAATTTAAAAAAATATAATGATATTGTACGTACTGGGGTTTGACCCGTACGGCGACAGCGCACACTGGCTTGTAAGGATATGATTTTAAGACCTAAACCATGATCAATTTGATAAAATTCGTGTCATTTTCTGTAAGATTAAAACAGACTAGTGTGGTCCAGTATGACTGCATTTTCATGCAAATCTTTATCTGTCATTTTGTTTTCCTTATTCAGGCATTTATAACACTAAATCGGAATCCAATTTCAAATGTTTTTAGAAATTAATGTTATTTTTACGAAATGAAGGGTAATACCTTTTATTGTACAGTTGGGTATCGGTGTCCATTTGCGTTCGTTTGAACAGTGCATCATATTGTCACCTTGTAAGGTAAATCCTTCTTGACAGTTGACCTCGACAACATCTTGATAGCTTGTTCCATTGATGAACGTTATACTGGCATGATCTGGCACGACAAGGAAACCGCACGTTATTAGTTTACAGCTTGGCGTTTCACTCCATTGCCCATTCTTATTGCAAACAACAGCTTGTTCATTAATTAAGTCATATCCTTCTTTGCATTGGATTTGCAATGTACTATTGAACTTTGTGTTTTCTGTTCTAAGTACGACTGCATTTGGAACATTTGGCGGAGAGCCGCAGTCTTTGGGTTCACAATGAGGCATCGTTGACCAAGTCTCATTGGGTAAACATACCATTGTGCCATTTCCGATCATATCAAACCCTTCATTGCAAATCAGTTCAATTGTGTGACCAACATCGGACGAGTTGAAACCATATAGGATTGTTGCGTTCGGTAGTGGAGAGAGCGCTGCACAACGCTTTGTTTCACACGATGGAACAAAACTCCATGAACCAGAAGATAGACACGTTATTTGAGAATCTCCCACTAACTTGTTTTTGATGTTCAAGCACTCGAGCTTAGCAACATCCCCAGGCTTTACGTTTGATACATTTACAAGTATTCCATTTCTTGTTAAAGGTGATATGTCACATGCCGCTTGATCTACAATGATTTAAAATGCATGCATTCCAATATTTAAATATTGCTGTATTTTGCATAATCATAGTTATAAAGAGCCAAAGTCATCCTTTGCCGAGTGCTAAGTAAAAAAACTTTAATTAATTGACTTGGGACTTACTTTGTCATAAATTCATTTATGGATAATATGGCAGGTATTTACTTCAGTGCAGAATTTGTAAGCCGTCGCTATCGACCTTTTGTCTAATACAGTATTATATAGCCAGAAACTTCAAAGTTATGTTATATTTGGGATTTGAAAGTTTCGTCATCTCTTCTCCTCGTGTATGTGTTTGATATGTAGAAATGTTGAGTTTTCTGGATATGAAAAGGCATAATCAGTGCACTGCAAATGGATTTAAGAATTCCCGCAGCATCGGGAATCACATCCCCTCAAACCCAAAGACAATACTAAGTAAATGCACACCTTGAATCTATAGTTATATCCATTTTAACATTGAAAAGTCGCGATAAATATTATTTAAATAAAATTGAGGGTTACAGAAAACTTTATTTTTCTTTCGTAAGACCTCTTTTTGAGTAAAGTGACATAGTCTGGGATAGTCTGGGACATAGTCTGGGATAATCGCTCTATCGAATTCATTCGAGAGCTTGAAAAAAGTGAAATATGCATATCAGGGATGATGGCCCAGAAGACACAGCCTCCCCACACAGCCAAACAGTAGAGAGGAAAAGAGAACATGGTATTACAATAATCAATTTCAATATGGACGCCACAAACAATTAACGAAAGTGAGAACCCGAGGGGTTACCGCCTTGGAACGGTCAGTGGCAAAACAATTTGCCACTGGGGCCCTTAACCAGGTTCTAGGGTGCACCAACCTCACACTTGCCCCGACAGGTTCTCGTATCACAAAACAAGTACAAGTTGTCTTGGTGAAATAACTCCAACCCACCCATCGGCTCAACAATGTTGCATGCAAAAGCACACAAACATATAAAACATAAGAAGCTAATAGCATTGCAAAGCCAAAGGGCGGATACTCAATGATCTTACTGAGACCAGAGCTCCTGGCGTAAAATCAGCAAGAACACGATGACAGGGATAAAAGAAACGAATCGAGCTTCTCGGTTCTTTTGAGAAAAGATTTCCCTATAAACCTTCATAAACTCTTAAACCCCTATCACCGTCGTGCAACCAAAGAGGTAAGCGTAATGATCAACTGTAGATGGGTTAATCACCAGGCCTGCAGAGCGCTGTAAAATATCATGTTGGTAACCTTTCTTTTTATATTTACAGACGGTTTTTACGAATAACCGGGAGAAATTAACATTGCCTTTTATCTTCTTAAGTTTGTAAATTAAATCTCCATACAAAACCTGCTGGGAAATACCTTGTTGCAATAGTGATTTTAAACTGCACCTGTATTTATGAATTAGATCTGGGTATCGGCGATAAAACTTGCAAAATGTTTTCCGTAATTTGTGATATGGATAACCCTGTTTCAAAAGCTTTTCTGTAATGCACAGATTACGTTCATTGAAATCATTCACATCTTTGCAAGCTCTTGAAAAGCGAACAAGCTGTGCGATATAAACCCCGTAAGATGTTGCACGGGGAACATCGCCGTCTAAAAACGGAACATTTACTATATTAAAATTAAAATCATCTCTTTTATCATATATTTTAATAGTTACGTAACCATTTTCAATGGAGAGATTTAGATCAAGAAAGTTTGCTTGCTTTTCTGAAGTGTTTGCTTTATTAAGCTGAAGTTCTTTAGATTTAGATCAAGAAAGTTTGCTTGCTTTTCTGAAGTGTTTGCTTTATTATGCTAAAGTTCTTTAGGGTAAATCTTATTACACAGTGATGGAAAATGGTTATTATCTATATTTAATAAATCATCAAGGTACCTTGAGGTGTTGTTAAAAGCTATTGAGGTCGAAGCCACAAGAATCAGACATGGGACTAATTAAATTTTGATGCTATGCATTAATAATGCATTGCTTTTTGTCAGTTATGAAAGGTAATGATGAATAAAACAGATTTAGCATAATTTTATATATGTAAAAACTCCAAAAAATAAAAAAGGAAGAATCACGATGCTAATAGATGTGTATATGTAATTGTCCTACATGTTTGTATATGTATAAAAATAAGTGCATGTAAATGTCTAGGCAGTCAGAGGGTCATTTGTGGATAGTTATGGTTGCCGGAAAATTTCTCTATTGAGAACTTGGATGGCACGTCTATAACCAAGTACAGCACTCTTGGCTAGGCGATGTCGCCGTGTCTGGTGCTTAGATCTGTTCCTTTATGTCTGAAGGTTTGTTCGTTGGTTACTTATCTCACCCATATATATATATATATATATATATATACAGAAATATCGTCAGATATGGGGTCTCTGTAATAAACCTTAATCAGGGGTTGTATATATATACTAAGAAATGTGGTAAGTTACGGGTCTTTCTTCGATATTATACCTATATGTGTGGTTCTATAAAGGTTACGGGGTATATATGGTACCCCGCTAATTAAATGTCATTTCTATGCACTATCTGACCTTGTAAGTACTATAAGCTGTGATATAAAAATTTGGTTTATGATAAAAAAAAAATTTCGGGTTTTTTTTTATAGACCGAAAATAAATTTCGATAATAAACCGTGTTACGGGAATAAAGTTTATCGTACTTAAGAAGTCCGATTATGCATAGAAATGGCATTGAAAATTACGGGGTACCATATATACCCCATTACTTTATAGCACCTCACATAAAGGTGTAATATCGAAATTAGACCCGTAACTTACCACATTTCTTAGTATATATATATATATATATATATATATATATATATATATATATATATATATATATATATATATATATATATATATATATATATATATCTTTGCAATATCGATAGCTTTACAACGAACTTAAATGGAAAAAGTAATAGACTCGTCGTAAGAATCACAAACATGTTGCATTCTATAAAATGAGCAATAATTTATCTCCCCAGTATTTAGTTGACCTTATACCAGAGCCTATTCAAAACCGATATACTTTGCGCGATAATAATAATATACCTCCTATTCACTGTCGCTCTGAATTATAAAAAGATTAATTCTTGCCTTGCGTTATTCGCGATTGGAATTCTTTACCGAACAGCACGAAAGCTAGTAAGTCTATATTGCTTCAAACAAAATCTTATATCTAATAACTCAAGGTACTGCGCCATTGATTTGCCATAGACAAAAAAAAAAATATAAAAAAATCTCTCGAACGGCACAATGCAGTTCCACCAAACTTTGCACAAACCAATGTTATTAATATATGTTTAATTTACTTAAGCTAAGAAAAGTTAGAACACTAAGGAAAAATAGTTCGACCCCCCCAAAAAACCCTAAAATTCTATAGCAATTTATCACAAAAAACGAAACAATACTAAACATCAATTTAAATGTCTTGATGAGTAATGAGTTACTGACAACGATACTTAGGGTCCCTTTGGTCCCAAAATGTTAAGAATGTGATAGATTAAAAGGGAAATTTGAAAGCCACCGAACGCGACAAATATCAAAATATTGCAGGCTCGATTTGATTGAGCCAGTTCATGGGTAGTAATGGAAATGAATATTACTGCCCATGCCGCCTAGCCCCGGGTTGAGCGCAACTCAATATTTACACCAATAAACAGTACAATTTTGATCGATCCCAAACGACAGTATGCATATGACTGTGAACATGGAACTTTCAATGCGGTATTTTCAGATTAATACCATTCCATGTTCAGCGGCGTATGGTCCCAAGATAAAATAATGGGTTTGCCCTAAACGAGAAAACAATGGGCGGAACTAAACAGAATAAAATGTTGACAAGGAATCTGAGAATATAAATCGTTTTTTGTAAAAGTGTGTTTGACCTTCAATGTCCTTGTCGCGAAAATGGATGACATAAAAATAAAAATGTTGATTTCTCTCTTCACAATTGAAAGTTCCTTTCAAGGACCTTAGATATTGTTGTCAGTATCATTTCACGCATGTTGACATTTGAATTAATGTTTTGTGTTGCTTTCTTTTGTGTTAAATTGCAAATAAAATTTAAGGGATTTTTTAGTTCTAACTATATTTCTCTACTGTTCTAACTTTTCTTAATGTATGCAAAATAATCATACATTTATAGCATTTATTTTTGCAAAGTTTGATGGAAGTGCATTATGCCGTTTGAGAGATTTTGATATTTTTCTTTTTTTGTCTATGGCAAAGCAATCGCGAGGTGAGCAATACCTTAAAACCCCGTTCATATTAGTCTATTGGTAGCAGAATGGATCAGTTACTTTACACCCGTCTCGACTTTAATTGCATATCAACAAACAAGTACAAGTTGTCTTGATGAACCTGTTGGGGCAAGTGTGAGGTTGGTGCACCCTAGAACCTGGTTTAAATCCCCAGTGGCAAAATGTTTGTCACTGACCATTCCAAGGCGGTTAACCCAAGGGTTCTCTCTTTCATTAATTGTTTTGCGACTTATTTGAATTGACATACTTATAAAAACAGGCTTTCTTTTCCTCTCTTCTTTTACGCTGCGTTGGGATGCTGTGTTTTGTGAGTGTGGCGATTCCTGATACCCATATTTCACCTTTTTTCAATGTATACATGATGTTTAAATACGACTAAACGGACGGTAAACAAAGTTAAATTATGTGAATGTTATCGTAAAAGTATTTCCGTTACTGTACGATTTAAACTAAATGAAACCTGACCAAACATAATGTTTTATAAGTTACAATAAGAAATACATAAAATAAACGAAAGGAATATAAATGAGAGTGGTGTTTTGATCGTATTACATTTGTTTTTATATAAATGAGAGTGGTGTTTTGATTTTATTACATTTGCTTGTATATACATTTACAGCGTTGGTTGAAAATGAACAAAAATGTTGTATTGTAGTGTTTCCTTTTCCAAATGGATTTAAATATAAACACGAGACTAGGTTGTTCCATGCACGTGGACAAGTTAATTTATACCAAGAACAACCCGTTGGAACAAAGGGCCCTCGTGAATTCTATTGTTATTGCCGGTATTTCTCAAAATTATCAACCCACGACAAACATCAGAACAGGGGTGTAACAGCTGATTCTCAACTTTTTGAAGATTAAACCGTCGATATATTATTGCGTTCATCAAGGTTTGAAAGAGAGTTTGTTTGTTTGTTTGTTTTAAAAATAAACATGGAAATAAGAAATAGTTAAACCCTGAAAATACAGCCAACACAGTAAAAGGAGGAAAGAGAAAGGAGAACACGTGTTTATGAAATTATTATGAAATTGGAGACCATAAATATTTAACAAAAACAGAACCGGAGGGGTTAACGCCTTGTTACGGTCAGTTGAAATAAAGTATACCAAAGTAAGTCTTACTTCTATGGCATTTATACTATTATTTTTGTAAGAATAAGTAAACCAAGAAATTCAATAACACCTTTAAACAATAGAAGTTCATTAACAGTCGTTTACACATTTACAAGTAGCAAAATCATTTCAGTAGGAAAAGTCATTTCACAAATAAATGCTTTAAATCAGTCATTAAATCTGATATCTATCGCAAAACTCCTGAAACGGGTATCAAATGTTCGATTTTAATATAATTGATAGTTTATATGATTGAATATTGTATTTAAATGTCGTTGTATGTGCTACTTATGGATACGTTAGTAGCTTTGGATATTTTAAGATTTTAACAATGAATCAATATAATCAAAATAATTTCTTTAAAATAATTTAATATTTTAAGTAGCAAGAAAGTTATTATTACTAGGAACATATGTGCAATGATGAAAAGCCATTTTTAAATTCGTTATAACAATCAAATACAACGATGCCACTTGAATGTCATTATTACAAAATACAGAGTATGACATTTAAAAAGTGTAATGCATTATGTTCAGTGCGAACGTTACATGATACACGTACTAAACTAGAATAAAACTCGAAAAGAAAAAAAACAACAACATACATTTAAACTAAGTATCAATCTTCGTCTCGTATTACATAGAATATGTATCGAGATGCGTTTGAGAAAATATAATAAATCAAATACAATTTTTCTTCGTAAGGGTGAAGGCAACTGATTGTCCTATGACAGCCAAAACCAGCAGAATGACAACAGCAATAAGCACGAGCACAGTACGCTTCTTCAGTTGTTGGAAAATAACTCCTCCCTTTTTCTTCGATTCATTACGTTGCAACTGTTCATAGTTATGATCATCATTTACTTCGTCAATATCAGTGTTAATATAAACATGTTGGTCACCACTTGGAAAAGTTGTCATAGTAATAATGTCTTCTTTCACGCCATGTTGTTCTGTTTGTTTATTTGATAACTCCATTTTCTTCACGAACTCCAGTTACCATTAATTTCGTGCTTGTAAGCAACGTATATTCAAAATCTTGCAATACTTCCTCATAAATGGTTGACTTCGTACATCGAGACATGCTTTTAGCCTTGTAAAACGATATATTTGCATTTATTACCCACTCGTTTCATTACGAAAGTCTTTATCATTCCAAATCGTTTTTTTATTCGTACGCAAAATGCTAAATATAAAATGATTTTATTCAAATTGTAAAGACCGTATTAGATACTTCCCGGTTATTACTTTTTAATACTGTGATCCACTTAGGTATATTTATTTCACTTTAGACATTTTGATTAAATCATGTACTTAGTGATTTCATATTTATTGTTTTACTAATACATTATTGGCAGGGTAATCAGGTGAAGTTATAAAATAGTATCTATAGGAAAATCTACGTATTTGTAACAATGAAAACGAAGCATGTTGGATTTCAGGTATCGGGCAGATGACGGAATGTATTCGATTAAAATGAAACCTGATTACAAAAGTTTTTTTATTACTAATGAAACTGTTAAACACACCTTTTGTTTCAGTTTGTAAATGTAAAGTTGTAGTATGTGGAAATATAATTTGATCGTTGAAGTAATGTTAGCAAGTTACTATGACGAGTGTTTTGTTTTCCTTTTAAATAATGTAAATCAATATTTATATGACAATGGCCCACTCTAAATCATAACGGATTAACGTGAGTAATATGCTAATGCTGTTAATCGACGTTAACCTGTAAAGGCAAGGTTCCTTATAACGAATAATAGAATTGTCTTCACTGGGAATGGAGCCCAAACGGCGAAAGCGGCTACACTCGGAGTACGTTACATGTACCTCCTTAGCTAGCCGGGAAAACCACAAGAAATAGTTGCCCGGGTAACCGTTTCGAAAAAAGTGAAATATGCATATTAGGAATCGCCACACTCACAAAACACAGCCTCCCCACGCAGCAAAAAAGAAGAGAGGAAGAGAGTGCATGTTTTTTAAATAAATTTTTCAATTAAAAAGACGCCACAAACAATTAACAAAAAAGGAAACCTTTGGGGATACCGCCTTGGAACGGGATCATCATCATGACTTCTAACGGCTGCCGCACTGCACAGTGCTACTGCGATTTGTATGCGATATGTGATATATATAAGGCTGAAACATTCTCTAGTTATTGATCAGACAATTTGTGTGTAAAGAAAGTCTTTTTATTATGTTCTGACTGTTTGCAACTTGGTATTATAATTTTGTATCTCATCTGTTCGCAGCACATTTTTTTATAATGCGATTTTATTTATGTTTCTATTTATCCACATCACTGAATGTCAATTAACGCAGCATTCGCACATTGTAAGTTGTGAAAAAAATAAACATTACAATTTTACATTAATAACTTTATAAAACCAATTATAAACATTCCACCTTACGTAAAATGACAATGGGGTCATTTCTTGATATACTTAGTCCATGAATTTCAGCTTATTAATGACTCACCCATTTTTAAAAGTCAGGTACATTATATTTTTATACATCACCTTAATTTCAATGATATTCATTTGAATCCAACAATAAAAACGTTTTTAAATGTACCACTGTATGACCAAGATACTGTGGACAGTATCTTTCTATTGGGAAGTGTTTAATAAAATATGTTAAGGTATACATGTAAAATAAAACCCCTACGTAATCAAAACAAAAAATAAATACCCGAACTTTGCAAAATCAGTTGAAAAATAAAAAAAGCCAATTTTATATGACATTTCCTTGTAATTTATACACTTCAGTCCTTATTCATAGGAAAGGAAATATTTTTCGCGAACACACTGCATTAGTTTAGTTTTAAAATGTACCTTAAAAATGTGCATATTTTTTTATCGTACCTGACAAACAATTACAATTATTCAAAACTTGAACTGTTTAAAAACAATTGAAAAGTAACAAAGTCGTATATACAATTGGTTTGCTGTAATTGTAATAAACATAATATATTTCTAGCTATATTATTGAAAGTAATGAATCTAACCTCGATTTGTAAAACAGTTAACGTACCTGACATGATAATAATCTGTTGTGTTTGTGCTCAAATATTTCTGTTGTAACCGATGTATAAGGGCAAAATATGTGTGCATACGTTAGATAGTGCCAAGAAAATGAAAAAGTAGGGGAAATAACTTTTTTATTTAAAGAATCGTGTTTCATGTACACGTACCTGACTTTAACGTACTTGACAGTAATTTTTTAATTTTCTGCTATGCAATCAATATATAAACTGCCACAAATGCATGTTTTACTTCAATAAAAAAAAGACTGCATGAAAAACGAAGAACAATGATACGGAAATATAATTTCAAAACTACGGATGAGCAAGTAAGTATATTATTTAACGTACCTGACAAATTCTAACGTCCCACCTGTAAATTTATTATATCTCAATTCATCTTAGATTTGATGATTCGACGATTGCATTTTAGTTTGTTTCATTCCACATAATTATATTTTAAGACTTAGTAATCCAAAGTTTAATTTTTTGATGACGTCTACGTTTGTTAAAGTAAGTTTTAAGGCATTTAACGTTCCTGACCAGTATATTTGCGACAATAATTTCATTAATCTAGGTTAGTCAGTTTATCGGAGAATTGTATAATTTTAAGTTACTTCGAATAAACTAAACCAAACCCGTTAAAACATGGCCTACCATCGGTGTTTTGTTTCCTATTAAGCTTAAGGTTTACGTTAATATTAATATAGACCCCTTTGCGACAGACTATTTCTAGGAATTTTCGGCTATTCTGATGTCAATTATGACGATATGAATAATTATAATTCAATTCTAGTGTTCGTATGATGTTTGCTATATATTAACCATATCGAAATACGAGTTGAACCAACATTTCTTGCTAATGTCACTCAGGGAAATGACTGCGACATGAAAAAATTGAAAATGTCATTTTATCTGACATTCAATGACATAAACCAGTAAAATTGTATTGTTTACAACGTTGAATAATCATAAAATGTAATCATTCAACGAAAACACAGCAACGCAATGCAACAACCCTATGAAAACATTGGTTATTCTTCATAGTTTTATTCATTAAGCACTATTTGGAAGAAACAAGAAACATTTTGACTGCACCAAGTAGGCTTAGTCACTTAGTGTGCAAAGAGCGTTTACTTACCTTTGTTTACATGTTTAATAAAACACAGAGAACAATTGTGCATAAATAAGACATTTTAATAAGCAAACAAATCAGCAAAAAGATGAACCCTAATAACAGGCCTACGATTGAACATTTTCAAACTTACATCGTTATATAAGCTAACAGTACTTATTTACCTATCTGAAATGTTACCTTGTAAAGCTTGTAAACCCCTATAAAAAGTATAAAAAAAGTAATTTATGAATTTCTCATCGTCTTTGCTGATAACAACGACGTCATGACAGCTTAATATATTACACAGAACAAAACATTTTAAAAATGCAATTTGTAATAATCACAAATTCTGGACTACTTTTCCCATCCACTAGAAAGTCAGAGATTTTAATCTTTAGTTTAAATGAGGTTTAGAGCTTTTTGAGACTCACTGCGGGAATCACGTGGTTTTGTTTTGATACTATGCACGGATAATGGCCTCCCAAAATCGCCGGTAAGTTCATCTTTTTTAGTTATTGTATAGACCTCATCGGTTTATACTTTCCAAGATATAGCCTATCATACGCGTAATTGAATTTCTTTTCCATTGGTACCTTACTTTCCCATCAGAGTTGCGTATATTTCTAGTTTACCCTTTGCATTTGCTTTGTTTACATTTTTGTGTTGGGATACATCTTTCACGTATGAACCCTATTCTTTCATATAAATGCTTGAAATGATACATTTAATTAGATTTTCTTTACTTTTAATGTTTAGCGAGTGTTCTCTCAAGTGTATTTGATTATTTGGAATTTTTATCTTTGATACTAAACAAAATACCGGCACAATAAGTGAAATGATATTTGCCACGAAATAAAATTGTATGATATCTTTCACGCATGATTCCAATGTACCACGAGAAAAAGCATTCAAAATTCCCTATTCTGTTATAATCTGTTTGATGCATAAGACTTTATCGTAGCGGACGAAGTTGAAGTGTAAATATAAGTAAGTTAAGATTTAAAAAAATAATGCCAAGATAGAGATATTTATTATACGTTCATACGCAACCGATTGTCAAGCCCCTGGTCCACGCTTGGTCGTGTACAATTCTCTAAATATCACGTTCTTATTTTCAGTATTTCAACAATGGATGAGCAACTTTGCAAGTATTGTGGGAAAAGTTTTAGAAGCACTTCCGGGCGAAATGATCATGAAAGATGAGAATCACCAAGATTGTGTATCCCCATTTCATGAAGAAAAAAAATCCCACTATTAAATATTGTTCTCATGTTTATGGCATATCAATCATGAATTAACATTATTAACAGTTAAAACAGATGAACCGATGTTTTTCATTTCGTTTAAAATGAACGCATGTATGTCAAAAAGTGTTTAGATCGGAATCACTTTTTATATGTATACAGTAAGACGACAAGACCCATATTGTCCTCTTTTGATGTTTTGTTGTTGTCATTTGTTTTTTTGTTTGAAGTTACTCCATTTTCATGTACAAGGCACCTTTTCAGTGTCATATAAAATTAGCGATACGTCCGTTTATTTTTTTATCTGTTAAGTTGTAATGTTTTTGTTTATTTTTATTATTATTTCTGTAGATTTATGTAATGTATACATTGTGTTTCATGTCTATCTAAGCTCCGGTGAACGATATCTTCCATATTTATTTACATGTGATTAACAATGTTGATTTAAGCTGTGATTTAAACTTGAATATCTGTTATTCCAATACATTTATGTGAAATAATTGTAAATCAATGTATGTTATATGTTTTGTCAATAATTAAAAATAAATCAATGAAGCATTTTATAGTATGTATTTTAATCTTTAATCTAATCTGTGTGCATACAAATGTTCTTTCCTTGGAATGTATTGTCTATACAACATTTCAGAAGAAACCCGTTACAAATCCCGAGTACCTAATATGCTGAACATGTCTTCACCTTTCTGGCGCATAAGACTATCAAGCTTTTAAAACAAGTCATATCTGCAGATATTAGATAAAACATGAATTATGCATATTACGTATTGCCACATTCAGAAGACACAGCCTCCCCACACAGCCAAGAAGAAGAGAGGAAGACAGAGCACGGTATGTATAAAATGATAAGAGAGAATAACAGCTTTTATTAGAACAAAGGCATAACTCAGTTAATTTCAAATCAATTTAAGCCATACTTAAAGTGCTTCATTACCCGACGGATACATATCCTATGACCAAAAAAGGTGAAAAAAGGAGAAAGAGCTTTGTTCTTCTTTTCAATCATTTTAGCATATTTCACATGAACAGTTTTCAAACAAGTATCATGTATCAGTTCGTATTCTCTGGGGTTGGTACAGGAAGACGTGATTTCGCCCTTGTGATATTCTGAAATGAAAAAAAAAAGAAATACGAATTCGATATAACAATTTCAAGCATAATACATGGCAAATCGTATCATTATTCATATGAAAGAGAACTTATGATTGACAAAAGACATATCGTTCACTTCTTGTACAAATACAATTTTCGTTTCATTTAATATGACACGAAATAAAAAATGGAATGTGTTGTTACTGTAAATGAAATGTATAAGTATACATTATGTTGAATATGTCTGCTTCGTTGATACCTTTGCAACGTATTCGATATAAGTAGAATTGTGCAGATGATGAGATCGAATTCCACATACGCCCGACCTTTTTCCACTTTCTCTTTTCATATATAAACATTGTTGAAAATAATACCGCAGTCATTTAATTATAAGATATATGTGGAGCGGTCACATAATCGGTGAAGTTTTGACCTGCTAAATGAAGCAATGTAATTGTTGTTTTCCCACCATCTATTTAACCGATAAAACTTTTTGCGTACAATTAATTTTGATTTCTAATAAGTCTACTAGCTGTTCATATTTAAAGTATCATTCGCTAAATTTAAAATCAACCCAGGTTAGGCAAGGTGGAATCGCTCAGGCTTTAAAAAGAACTTTTAAAATACTTCACCTTTTTCCATCCATACAATGGGGATGGCGATGGCGATTTGAATGCATTTCGGGGCTGCAAGCGTTTTCTTTTGCTTATTCTGCTGGCCTTTTTAAATCTTTGTAACGCCAAACGAGATTTTGTACGTGCCATTATCTGAAATGAATGAAAACAATTTTGCGAGATGAGACACAATTAATTCAAGCCTATTGAATGGAAAAAAACCATTTACAAACAACCGTATTAGACAAGTGACATATAGTCATACATTTCATCAGATTTATTTAAATTGTTTTGTGTATGCCTCGTTTAACACGAATGCGGGCTATTAAAATAATGTCCATCTACAAAACGTAAATGATCTGTACGTGAAGGATATCATAAAATTTTATTCCGTGGAAATTATTATTTCACATATTGTGCCGGTATTTTGTTTAATATCAAAGATAAAAATTCCGAATCATCAAATACACTTGAAAGAACACTCGCTTAACATTAAAAGTAAAGAAAATCTAATGAAATGTATCATTTCAAGCAATTATATGAAAGAATAGGGTTCATACGTGAAAGATGTATCCCAACACAAAATGTAAACAAAGCAAATGCAAAGGGTAAACTAGAAGTATACGCAACTCTGAGGGGAAAGTAAGGTACCGATAGACAAGAAATTCAATTCCGCGTATGATAGGCTATATCTTGGAAAGTATAAACCGATGAGGGCTTTACAATAACTAAAAAAGATGAACATACCGGCGATTTTGGGCGGCCATTATCCGTGCATGGTATCAAAACAAAACCACGTGATTCTCCGCAGTGAGACTGGGATCTGGGATCTACGAACTTTTACGTATCTTAATGAAACTGATCAATACTAATGAAACGTGCAAGTTGGCTATCTGTGCTGCAACTCCACGCGGTCATGATCTAGTTGCCATGAGCATTCGGGGTCATTCTACGTAGTTACCACAATCATTATCCAATGTACAGTATACTAGTACCTCTCAGATAACAAACTCAGAACTCTGGCAATGTGCAAGAGTAACTTCACACATCAGACTTTTTATTCACTTTCTTGCGACATTCTTGGGTATACAGCAATTTTGGCTTTTGTAGTGACCATAGTAATCAAAGACAGCAGTTGTGCAATCCCATATATCACACAATTCACAATTGTTAGACTGCCAGTGGGTGAAAGCATGACATTTTATGGCTCAAAAAGAAGCTATATTTATGATATATCCATTATATAAATGTGCATATCAGCAACGAAAGGTACCAAAATCAAGCTCTTTTAGGCCTTAAAAAATAGGTTTGTTTCTGGTTACCTCCTTGAAAAAAACAATGGGTCGGTAGGTAGGCTTTTTTCTTTATTTTTTTAGGGGAAGGAACCAAAGTCCAGGTATATACCACCTTGGGTGTAAGTAAGTACATCAAAGATTAAATTGTTAAATTATTATCTATCTTTTTTTGAGGTATCTTTTAAGGTATTGAAGTGTAGAAAAGGGAAAAATCACTGCATTTTATACTGTAATTCTATTGAAACTAATAAACCAGTGTTTCAATTTAAAGTTGAATTGTTTTGCTTAACATGTAATATTAATAATTATTCTTTTAATTTCAATTAGATGCGTAATGCCGTAATGTGGTTCAATGCATGGATATTGTTGATTTGTTCATGGCCATTTTTTTGTAAAACAAATATGTAGGATATACTTACCTTAATACCTACAGTACCACTTCTTACAACCACAGTGCCTCACTTTCAAATCGTATTAAGTCGTTGTTAGCTTTACATTCGTGATATTGTTGCAATTTACACATAATCAAATATATACATATCCCGTCAATGATGGTAAATGTTCTATCACTACCACCAAAGCAGGGTTAATAATTTGATTAGTGCTGTTTTTTTCACTCATTTTACGATACAAATATCAGTACAAAATTGTTCGCTCAAAAAGCTTGACTAATTCACTGCGCATGTCTGTACTTTCAGCAGACAACGACAGTAATAAACCAATTTTGTCTGGCGGCTATAACCGCCCGAGAATCCTTAGCGAGTTTCAGTTATCTTTCCTTGAGGTTTAAATTAGGCGGTATTCCCCACATTTACAAGTATATAACAACACCAGCTAGTGTTAGGTTTAAAAATACAATGAACTTGGAGTCATATTACAGATGCATGTTTACCATTATCCCAACCGGGTTGCTGATAGCAATTTGATGCCACTTAACCTGGTCACTGATTTATTGCCATACACGTTTGGAACGCCTACGTGCAATATGTTAAACCTTTGACTTGCACAAATGCTGCACAATGTTTGCCATATCATGTCGTTCAGTGCGCTGTTTACACCTTCCAGTTGCTGGTTTATATCGAGCTCTAGCTCGGGTCGCTTCGTTAAGCTCGTCTTAAGGTCGCAGGAATGCCCATTCACTAAAAAGGTGAAATATGCATATCAGGAATCGCCACATTCAGAAAAAACAGCCTCCCCACACAGTCAAGAAGAAGAGAGGGGGAGAGAGCATGGTTAATAAAATAATCAGTTTCAAAAAAGACACCACTAACAATAAACAAAAATGAGAACCCGAGGGGTTACCGCCTTGGAACGGAAAAATAACCTGACCGGTAAAAACTTTCGGCAAAGTATTGTTTTGACAAATTTTGTTTATTGGCCTTATTTTTATAAATCTCTAATTGCAAAATATCTTTAAAAATTAAAACTTATTATTCGTAAGCATTATTATCGGACTAGCATTTTGGAAAGCAAAAAAAAAACTAAATCGTTAGTTTAGAGAGTAGGTTGTCGTTCGTTGTAACCAATAGCAATACTAGCAATCGGCCATTTTTAGACTGAGGAAATCAAGTTGAAAACTACTGAACGGTAGTTTGTCAGTGGATTATTAGGCCTTTAAATTCAATGGAGCATAAGACCCAGTGACGGAAAAATCAGATGCATGGAGTTTTTCTTGAAAACAAGATGTAAGGCCGGTGAGAACCAACATTTATGTGAAGTTGAATTGTGAAATGGACCTCGCAATGTTCAGTCACTCACAGTGTGAGACACACTGAGCTTAGCGTAGACCAGCCACAATTCAGTTTTGTTTAAGAGTTTTTTGTCACTGGTCATGTTCGTCATTTAGACATGTTAGCTCATGGCAGCCGAAGATATTGTTTGTGAGAGTAAATAGCTGAAAAACTGAATACGAGGTACGAGATATCTTTTATTTATTCTTATAAAAACACATGGCACAAGAGCAAATCTACACCACAGGGGCTTTGAAGACTGACCCTGTTTTCTAAAAAAAATTGAAGAAACTGTCCCCCCCCCCAAAAAAAAGAGGGTCTACACTGCATAAACATATAATGTTTATGTCTATTGTTTTGGTTGATAGATTGGGATCGTTATCAGTCTATTCAGACCAAATTTAAGATCAAATACCATTGATTTGGTATATGGATTACAGTCAATAGGCCACAAACAAGTCAAATAGGCCACACTTTATTTTGAAAAAGCTCAAATAGGCCACAAAAATAGGCCACATTTTTATTTTATTTAATTTTATAAAGATTTTATTATCATTGTGTTAATATGTTCTATGTCAGTTTATGATGTTTTATAAAATATTTTTCAACAAGTTGCTTCATTGATTGGACATTTTGCACAAAGCAACATTTACTTTTGCCGGATTTTTGTCCAAGACTATAATGACTAAACAGGTGGGAAAACAACTGACAAAATGTCGCAACAAAAGAAAAGACATAATTTATGTGTCAATATGCTCTTTTGATCAATGACCTTAGTCTACAAAAGTCACTTGGTCTACACTAGCACAGAATCAAATATTGATGGTTGCAACATAAGCTGTGTATTTTGCATTGTCCAACATGGAAATTGGTTTAGAAATAAATTTATTTATTTATTAAATATGACACCTTGATTGCATTCTAAGCACCTCTGACTTTTACTGCAAGTGTTGTAAATTGTGATCTTATATCCTTTCCGCGCCCGACCCTGTTTTCCGGACGGACGTCCGTAACGTATTTAAACGTGACAAAATTTTGACTTCCCAAAACCCGACCCTGTTTTACTGAAGGACGCCCGAAACGTATTTAAACGTATGCTTTTTTCACGATTTTAAAACCCATAACGTAAATCTGTGTAAATTTATTTTTATGCCCGTTGATAAGTGTATGTTTGAATAAAGCATATACGCTTTTGTCAGTTACCGGTATTCTACCTTTTAATGAAATTCGGAATTTTCCACATGGTAAGAAACCCGATAAAAAACTGTAAAACACGTTATCTAACGTTACGGTCTTTCTTCTGTAAAAAAAAGTGGAAAATGCATATCACAAACAGTGCGTTTAAATCCCGAATTTCAACGCTCTTTTACGTAATGGGTGAAAAATTCAGTTTTTCGCAGGAAGACTGTAACATAAAATTCCGTAAGTTAATTCAATAAATTATAAATCTAATTAACAGTCATTAATATTTATGCCATTGCAAAAAATGTCATATTTAAGTTATTACTAGGTAGATATGGGTATTTTTAAATAATGAATAACTGTTTCCGAGCCACTTTTTTATTTTGACAATTAAAGATGAAGAAACAGCAACACATGTAATTAGATTTTTTTCTTAAAATTGAACTTTTTAAAATTACTAATTTTCTTATCAGATTATCTAAGTCACATGTATTCAATTTCTTACTAAATAATATTTGAGAGAAAATATGCGATGCGTTCAAAGGACTAATAGTCACTAGTGTTAAAATACTGATCGATGATTACGTGTTCTTCTAAATAGCCACCAAAGGATTTCTTCCCGTAAAACAGGGTCGGGTTTTGGGAAGTCAAAATTTTGTCACGTTTAAATACGTTATGGTCGTGGAAAGGATATAACAATGTGACACCCTGACAAAACTGATTGAATCAACACCTTGGGTAGGTGTAGGGAACAGATAATGACTATAACATAAATTAATTTTCTTTTTGATGACAGTCCAATTTTTAAAGCAAAAATGACAATCAGATGATGTTTTTATTTGTTCTTGGGTTTCAGGATGACAAACACAATTTTAGATATCAATTAAACAATGATACCGGTACTATTTTAAAAAAGCTTATGTAAGTCTAAAAACAAAACTAACTCTTTACAGTGATTGTCATATACACTAGACTTACAAGTACTACGGTTAACCTGAATTGACTTGTGGACTATTTGACATGATACCTCCAGACACAATTTATTTGTTTTATATTTTGGTCAAATACATGACAGATTGTCCTACATGTATGGAATTACAGGTTTTTTAAATTTTATAGACAATAATTTTCTCAACGTAACTACTGATTATTACCCTTTTATTTTTAATACACAGTAAAATGAGATTTTAAATAAAAGAGAAATTTACCCTGTTACTCTATAGACATGCCTTTTTACCCATGTGAGACCAGTGTAGATCCAGATTAGCTGGCACATCCGATCAGGATCTGCACTGTTCACTTTTTGGTCAGAAATAACCTAATGATTTAAACAAGTGAGCATTGCAGATCCTGATCAGACATCATGGATGTGCTGGTTGATCTGAATCTACAGTTCTTCCATGCCATAAAGGTGTTTACATGGAGGAAAGGGTTAATCTCCACATAATATTATCATCAGTTGGGACCAAAAAGTTTGACCAGAAAGCAGAATACATGTGTACCAAGAATAGCATCAAAATATCAAGTCAGTGCTCATTTTGGGAATTAATTTTAAGTGTTCTATAATTACCATATTTTCTGTCATTTGCACTTTTCAACATGATTTCATAATCAAAATATGTATGTGAGGTACATGTATAATCAAATACATTATTTACAAGGTGTCTGTTTTGTTTTGTTTTATTTTTGCAAATTTTGTTAAATATGCATGGTGTCACTAAATGTGCTCAGCATCAAAAAGTTGTGTTTAAGAAAATTAAAAAATCAAAGCTTTCATAATCATTTCAATTGTTGAAACAAAAATGTAGATTGCTGTGAAGAGGAAGAAAAATTTCTTGCCATGTCAGTGGGGTTTTGGCCTCTTTAAATACATGACATGTATTTAAAATATTGTATTGTGAAAATCTGAATATACCGGTACTTGGATCTGCTTAAGCTGGACTTTTACACAGAAAACTGGAAGTTGCACTAATAATAAATACAATGATTTTTTCTTTTGTATGTTTATGTTTTAGCAATTGTAACAGTATAGAAGTTTACAGTTTTTAATATATGGTATTTTTTAAGAGAAATTTACCTATTTTACAGTAGTTTTGCTTACATTTCTGCAATAAAAAATACAAAATCAAGAAAATACCAACTGGAATGAGCTTCAGAATTTGAAATTCACATTTTCCAGTATATATACATTGTATTACATGTATAAAATACTTACCAGACAGAGGTCCAAAAGTGGTTATGAATAATGGCATTTTATTGCCAATTGATGTGTTCCCAGGTTTACATTTTTTTTGTAAACAATAATCGCTTAACATTGTTATTATACATTTAAAAAAATGGACCAACAACATTTTTAATGCATGATTTGATTGGCAACCGCAATTCATATTTGTAAAGAAAATAGATATAAAGAAGCATTTTGATTCAAATCAGTTACTAAGACCTGTAAAGGAGTGTTACATATGGATGATCAGACTACATGACATTGTACATGTTTGTGTTTAATTGATTGAGATTATTTCATCTATTTTGGCCCAATAGCTGAACTATTTTTCAACTTAAGGTGGGTCGATACCTTTGACGGTAAAATATAAAAGTTGTCCGATCATTTTGAAATTTGGCATGTTGATAGAGTTTGACGTCCCGCGTTGCATAGCAACGTTTTTATTCCTATGACGTCACGTTAATCACCATGAAAGCACCCCCTAATGGCGTTCTTCTGGAATCATCAAGCCGGTTACTTATTTGCATATAACTTTATTGTCTGTCATCCGATAGTTATTCTGTAAATTTTGTTGTGTAGATAATTGAATTCTCTTTCCATCCATATCTTATTCTTAGTGTTTGAGTCATGATAAATGAGCCGTATTTGTTAAGAATGGCCGGAGCGGCGTGTAAAACGTTAACTTATTGCAGACGCGTTTTTCATAGTTTTTGTAAATATATGAAAAAACGGTACGGTGAAAGTTTTTCAATTTTTGATATGTTACTGTTGGTGTAGAAATTAACAGAATGACAAAATAAAAAACATACCTGAACGATTTAGTTTTCTTGCAAAATAGGCTCGAAAAACCTCAATGCAGGTAAAAAAGTGACGTTTCATCGATTGCTTATTTGCATATAACTTTATTGTCTGTCATCTGATTTTCTTCCAATAAACTGCGTTGTTTAGAAATTAAAAATATCTTTCTGTCCATATAGTTTCCATTGTACTTAATTCATGAAAATTTGGCAAATTTGTTCCATATTCGCGTACTGGCGCGTAAAAAACGTTAGTTTCAGCAGACGCGTTTTTAATAAATTTGTAAAGATAAAAGAATCGGTACGGTGAAAGTGTTTTAAGTTTTGATATGTTATTCATGTTAATGTTGAAGTTCAAATAATTTGAATAACAAAATAAAAAAGGTATCTTAACGATTCAGTTTTCTGGTAAAATAGGCTCGGAAAAGTTCATTGCGGGTAAAAATGTAACCTTTCAGCATAGCACTTCGACTGCTTATTTGCATATAACTTTATTGTCTGTTATCTGCTTTTTTCCCCCATAAACTGCGTTGTGTAGAAATTAAAACTATCTTTCTGCCCATATATTTTGTATTGAATTTAATTCATGAAAAATTGGACAAATTAGTTCCATATGCGCGTACCGGCGCGTAAAAACGTTATTTTAGCACACGTTATTTTTAATAAATTTGTAAAAATAAAAAAATCGGTACGGTGAAAGTGTTTTAATTTTTTATATGTTACTGTAACAAAATAAAAAACGTACCTAAAAGATTTAGTGTTCTGGCAAAAGGGCTCTGAAAAGACCATTGTGGGTTAAAAAATGACGCTTCAACATAGCGTACAATAAGTACTCCGTGGTATTGGACAGTGGGCTTAGCAGTTTCTCCTAATAACCGTTCTATTTGTTTTTGTTTAATGGTTTGTGCTTTATTTCAAATATTGTATTGCCATTTATCATGTTTATAAAAATAAAATAAAATACAGTATGTGCCGGGTATAAGCTACACCAATATAGTTAAATTTGAAGTTACTAATCTTGCAGCCGGCATGGGTGATTTCATCCATTTTATGTAATTGAATGTTGACTGAAAGAAGTTTAGATATTTGAATCAATGCTTTTAAACTTTATCACTTTTTTATGCTCAGCGAATCTAATCATATTATATCGCTGCAGATAAACTTAAAGTTTCAGATCAGGAATCAAATCACTATCGATGTACGGCGTGCCCATCCGCGAAAACGGCAACGTCGTGTCGGATCCAGGAATTTCTGTCTATCAAGGCATTCGAAACGTTAATCAAGTTTTGCATCGGGTAAAGGAGAGATCAGTTTCTAGACTAGCACATGTAAAGGCAAATACATATATGCACGAATTTTTCGAACCCACTGTCGACATATTTCGGCGGTTTCATCGAATGATTGAGAAAACGACAGAAATGTTGAGGACATCGACCAATTAGCATTATTGCTTATTCCTAGGAGATCATCCCGCACTAGGTTGTTTTCTCTGCAAATATTTCAATCTGATTAAAATCATCTCCTGAAAACCGCTACGCTATCAGGATCTAACGACGAGTACCAAAACGTGCTTTTATCACTAATCCTTTGAACCAATCAGATTGTCGCTTACAACATCGCTAAGGTGAAAGTAAACATAGTATTTTAAACCATGGAAAGTGTTGACAGCGTGCGTAAGACATATTTTACAGAAGATATATGTGTTTATGTAGTATTGCATTCATTTCTAAAGTATTGACATCTTTTGCGAGCGTTATAAATCATGCTTCCTGTGTTGACAACTTCTAAAAATAGTAATCGGGGAAAACTGCTATAACCTTTGTACGGTATCTGCGGTCCGTCATCGGATCCAACATTATGTTAGATCTGACCTTAGTGAGATTGGAAATGTTTATAAGTATATTAAAAAACAACGATTTTGTCGCAAAAATCAATAAGGTATTAATAAGAAATTTCGGGATCCGACGCGACATTACCGTTTTCGCGCAGTGATATTGATAATGATTGGAGTCCTGAATTTTATCCTCAGCGATATATGATTAGATTCGTGGAGCATACAAAAAGTAAGAAAGATTACAAATATTAATTTTAATGTCTACTCTTATTTCAGTCATTAAATTACATATAATGGATCAAATCATACATGTACATACCGGCTGTAAGTTATAGTAAATTTAAATTTAACGATATTGGTGTAGCATATACATACTGTATTTGATTGTATTTTAATGAATGGGAATACAATATTTGAAATGAAGCACACACTATTAAAATAACAAAATACGAAAAGATAAATGGCGATGCCAATTTCATCCTCCTACAGAACGGTTATTAGGAGACACCGCTAAGCACTCTGATCAAGACCACGTGTAGCAGAGTCAAATTTTAGCCTATTTGGCGTCCCATATATAACCAATAAGTTTTTAACTTTATTCTTTTTATAGAATTTTATGTGTAAAATTAGGAGTAGATCACATGCATATCATGTGATGTAGTTTAGTTTAATTCGATTGGTTTGGCAAGTCATGTGGTATGAGTTGTCGTCAGATTTTCACTGTAGCGGGAAAGGAAAATCATTCCGCAAAAGAAGTTCCAAATGCAAACATGTACATGACTTTTGTGTTTAATGTTTGGTCGAGTTTTGATAGGTTTAAATCTTTATATTCATATGAGGATTAGGATTTATGGATGCTAAGGTAACTGCTTAATGTAGTGTTCTTTGCGAATTGGTTTAGAATCGTTTTTGTCGGTTTTTCTGATGACATTGAATTCTTTGTCATATGTTTCCGCGAGTCTGACTTATTCAGGGTTCTGTCGCTTTGGTCTGCGCGCTGCCAATTTCTTTATTAACACAAGCATGATTCTCAAAATGGTGATTGGTATTTCAGTTTTCACTGCACAGCACCAGTGAGCGTTTGAAGAGTGTGTGACTGTTGGTTGTTGATCTGTAGACCCAGTGGATGTTTATCACATTGATAAAGGTATGTAATTATTGTAAATGAATATGGTTGTGTAAATCACAAGTAATAAGGGAACAGCACTGAATCATCAGACTTTTATGTTTTAGATTTATCTATTTATAATATCATTCGGGTTACACCAGAAACCAGTCTACAAGCAAAGAACCATAATATTATATCTAATATGTTGTATGTAAAAAACCTTGCATCAGATTATCATTTCAATAGTGTAACGTTGTGTAATGTATCATATCATGACTTGTTTTGTTAAGGATTGTTTTGTGAATCTGTTTTAGTACTGATATTTATTGTTTTGTAATAATGTATCTTTTCAGATCGTATATTTCTGGAATACTCTATATCTGGATTACTGTATCTCCAGGTTTTTCATCATTTCTTGTATTTCCAACTCTTCAAGACATGATTGTATGTGAACAGACTATTAAAGCTGAATGTTGATGGAACTTTCTTATTGTTATATGGAATCACCCATAACCTGTGTGTTTATGCCCCATTAACGCTAAATACCAAAAGGGTTACAAAATGGCGCCCAACGTAAAATTTTAATCTGTATTAGTGCACGTTGACTTATTTCCGTGTTTAGTGTTAAACTTTTGATGTTCAAAAGTTGTGGACTTAATCATATTTTACGTGTAGTAAAATAGACTTCTCGCTATACTTGAGAAGACAGTGACTTGTCACTTTTATTCATTTTATGGTCACACTTGAAAGCATTATTAGTGTGGTCAATCACTAACTATACTTGTCACACTTGAAAGAGGTGAGAGTGACATACATCACACGACTTCTGGAGAATTCTGGTCGAGATTCGTCGTTTGGGTACCCAGGGATCGATTCGTTTCACTGGATCCAGGCTGCAGTTCGTTATCCGGAATTCAGGCTAGCTAGCATTCGTTACAGAGCTCTATTCAAGGACGTTTTTACGAAATCTCATGGACGTTACGTTTTCGGAAATGATCAACGGAACTGTTTACAGACATTTAGACTAGTGCATATACTACTATATACTATAAACATTTACATAGTGTTAGTGTATAAAGATCCAGTGCTGTTCAACAGTCGGTGAGTCAAATTGCTAATGTGTTAACCTTTACACTGTTTTTTTCCTGGGATAATTTTTGATTTTTTTTACCTACGTCTTTGATTTACATCATTTATAGCATTATCTAGTAAAATTTTGTTTTTATATTTTCAAAATTTTATAAAGTAATAATCTCATTTGGAATATATATTCTGCAAATTAGCAAGTATTTGTTTTATATTCCCAAAATTTGATACATTTTGGAAAGTAAATACTATTATTTTATTTGGCCTAGAAAATATTGTTTCTTTATAAAATATAATTTATTTATAAAAATCTAAGAATTATTATTTCTTAAAAGTTAACAACAAAGTTAGTTAAAGGAAGTATTCATTTTGTAAATATCTGATTTTTTCATAAACCCCAGGCATTCAATGTGTATTATTTTTATTGCATAAGGTGTGAATATTGTAGGAGAGTAAGTGAATCACTTCACAGTTGGCTAACAATTGCATGAGCATTGCATTTAACACTTAATTATTCTTTACCTATTGAATCTTCCCTCTTGTCTGTCTTAATTAATTGGTAGTATTGCAGACCTTGGGACAGAAAATTTCATATACTTGAAAATTTAGTTGATTTTACAGTAATTTTGTACATTCTGTGTGTAGTAAACAGGTATTGGAATTTCATTCATAGTTCAGTAGTAAACATAGTAGTGGTTTGTTGTAATCTCATTGGCTGGATTGTAGTGTAGAGTTCAATTGAGGTCATAGGTGGAACATTGTAGTGGCTAGGTTAGGTCATGTGACTTGCATTAACCTTTGGTAACCTTTGAACTGTGATGTAGATTAGGTCATCCATTTTCAGAAAACAGCTATATTGAAAGTAGACATTTAGTGATTTCATAGCCTTGTGTATTACTGACAGTTGAATTAATTAATAGGTTTATTTTGATTTTAAGCTGCAGAAATAAAAATTTAATGTTATTTTTTATAGGTTTATTTTGATTTAGTGGTGTATAATTTGCACTAAAAATGTGTATTGAATTACAATACATTATAGTGATACAACTGGTTTATTGGGCAGTGAATATTTAATCTGACTTGGAAAAATAATTTTTCTTCTTCAGATTACATGCATTGGTAGTTGAATTTGGTTAAATGAAATAAAGCATTTAATCAACTTTGTTTTTGTTTGAATTCAAATTAAGTTTGTAATTTGAATTCAGGGTCATACATCACGTTGTTTTGATTTGCGGATATTAGGCGCAGCGTTAATAGAAGTCTAGTCGACTAGCAGTGTGAACATTAATAAAGTTGCAACTGAATTGAATTTAACTGAATTGAATTGAATTGAACTGAATTGAATTGAATTTGAAGTGCTTCTTTAAATTTAAATAAATAAAATAAATAATAGGTTAGTTCAACAATAAAAAATAAATAAGGTAAAGATATAGATTAATTGAATTTAATTAATTAAATTAAGGTAGTTTAATTGATTGAAATAATTTAATTAAATTAAGGTGGTTGAATTGATTGAAAATAATTAATTTAATTAAGGTGATTTAAATAAACTAAACTTGTACTGTGATATACTCGCACACATTAAGGTGAAATATTAATTAAACATTAAGGTGGTTCATTAGTGTAACTTAAGTGTACATAGTATTTAAACATTAAGGTGATTCATTTATATAAATTAAATAATATAGACTTAGTAAATTAAAATAAAACATAAAATTAAAAAAAAAATTAAATAATAAAACTTAGATTAAAAAGTTGATCTCAACTTAGTACTTTAAAGAAACATAAAAAGGATTGATTAATAGAACTCAATAAATTAAATTAATATAATTAGTAACTTAATTTTTAAAAAATAATTTAATAAATAACTTAATCAAACAAAATATATTATTTTAATTAATAACTTTAGGAATTTAAAATTTGATTGTTTAAAAAAAAGTAATTTCTAGTTACTTAGATTGAAAAACTTTATTAAAAATTTTTTTTTTATTAAAATATAATTAATTTTCTGTTTAATTAAAAATTAATTGAAGCACTTGTGAGAAGCAGTGAAAGAAACATTCAGTGCAAGAATCAAAACACCGTTTGTTGAAATTAAGTGATCTTAAGTGTTAATAGTGTTATATTGAAAGTGAAGTCTAGTGTTTATAGTGTGAACAGTGTTACAGTGAAAGTGAAGTGTACTGTGAATAGTGTTATAGTGATAGTGAAGTATCAACAGTGTGGTGTAATAGTGACACATTTTTTGTGAAAAGTGATTAGTGAAATTAATTTGAAATCATAATGGCTCACGGTGAGAAAGCGGAAGTGAAGTTAGAAAAAAGTGAAGTGAAATTGGAAGGAGAAAGTGAAGTTGAATCATTTGACATTGATGAGAATGAGAAAAAGTTGGTTGAACTTATGCGTAAGATGAGGATGAAGCCTAAAGTGGAAAGTGAGGAAGAATTAATGGAATTTATGAAAAGCCAAGTACTTGGTACTAAGGAAAAGAAACCAACATTGCTTGCACCACCTCCAACGTTGACAATGCCAACAGTTAAAACAACACCTGGCTCAGCATCTGGAACAACTAGATCATCATTAAGATCTTCAGCACCTGAAACGACAGTGACTTATTTTAAGCTACCTTCATTCTTCGGTGAACCAGGCAAGGGTGAGGTTAATTATCACACATGGTGCTATGATATTAAGTGTCTGATAGGGAAACTTAATGAAGATGAGATACTGCGTGCTATTCGCAATTCAGCCAAAGGTGAAGCAGCAAATGTAATGACAAATCTTGGTGTTGATACATCTCTCACTGAAGTGATGAAAAAGTTTGAAAGTATTTATGGAGATATTGAAACACAGGAGTCTATCATGAAAAACCTTTATGCTTGTCAACAAAAGAAAGGAGAAACAATAGTCAAATACTCGTATGCATCCAGAATTGAGGATATTTATGCGAAAGCAGTACAGCTAGGAGCTGTCGCACATGGAAGTGATATGCTCAAGAAAATATTTTATGATGGGATGCTGAAACCCCTTAAGCATAACTCTGTGTATCAGTTTCACACAGTTGCCAACTATGATGATTTTAAAGTGGAGGTGAGGAGAACTGAGAAAGATCTGGAAATTGAGAATGAATCAACAAAATGTCAAGCCATAAACAAACCAGAGAAACCCGAAGGAAAATCCGAATTAACCGAAGTTAAGGAGCTCTTGGAGAAAATGAACGAGAGAATTAAAAAGTTGGAACAAGAAAAAGATCAAACTTACACAGATGGAAATCAGTGGCAGTATACTAGAGGATTTAACAGGGGTAGAGGATTTAGAGGAAGAGGAAACAATCAAAGAGGAAATAGAGGTCGTGGATCATTTAGACCTAGAAGACCAACAGGATCCAATACGTTCAAACCTGCTAATACAACTGAAAATAACCAACAGAATTTCGATGCCTATGTAGACACCAGAAAATGTTACCAATGTGGTCAGGAGGGACACATTGCAAAATACTGCCAGGGAAACTAACAAGTGCCTCTGTGCAAGGACCAAACTTAGGCACAGACAACAATGGTCCGCAACTTATTGGCAGTTCTACTGAAACCAGTATTAAGATTAACAACATTGAAACAACAGCATTATTGGATACCGGTAGCTGTATTAGTTACATTAGTCAATCATTTTACCAGCAACATCTTTCAGAATTGAAAATTCATCCACTTAAGAACATACTAAATGTAGAATGTGCTGATGGCAGTAAGCTCCCATAAATTGGTTATGTTGAAGCAACATTACAAACTGATGGTGTACCAAAGACTGATGAACAAATCTGCATTTTCTTGATAACACAAGATACCCCTTACAACAAAAAGACACCTGTACTGATTGGAACAAATATATTAAATGAACTTCTTATGGATTGCAAAAACAACTTTGGTGAATCATATCTACAAAAAGCTAATCTACACACACCCTGGTACTTAGCATTCAGGTGTATGGCTTTAAGAGACAAAGAATTAAAAAGAAACAAAGATCGCATAGCCATTGTAAGAAGTGCAGAACACTGCAACATTATCATAGAGCCCAATGCATCAGTAAACATCAAAGCTTACACTGATAGAGAGTTGGATCATCAACCTACTTGTGCTCTCATACAGGAATCAGAGGAATGCCTAGTTAATTCACTTATTGACATAACACCTTCAGTCATACAGTATGTTTACAAACGTAATGGAGAGATAACTGTGAACATCTCAAACTTATCTACACAGACAGTTAGTATTCCACCAAGGGCAATTGTTTGTGAACTCCAACCAGTGAAGGTAGATGATGCTGTATTTCACAAACTTGAACAAACAGAAACCGAGTCTAAAGTCTTTGATCAAATACACATTGAATCAACATTAACTGAAAATCAGAACCATCAATTAAGTCAACTTCTTCAAAAACATATTGATATTTTTTCCAAAGATGACACTGATATTGGAACATGTGACAAAATAAAAAATCGAATAGATTTAGTTGATGATGTGCCATTCAAACAAAAGCATAGGCGAATACCACCTGCTATGGTTGAAGAAGTAAGACAACATCTTGAGCAACTTCTAGCATCTGGTGTAATACAAAAATCCAAATCACCCTGGGCATCTAACATTGTATTGGTTAGGAAGAAAAATGGGAAACTCCGAATGTGTATCGACTACAGAATGCTTAATAAAAGGACTGTTAAAGATGCTTATGCTCTACCACGCATTGAGGAAGTCTTTGATTGTTTAAAAGGAGCAAAACTGTTCACTGTAATGGATATGAAGGCAGGATATCATCAGGTTGAAGTTGAAGACACACATAAAGAAAGAACAGCATTTACTGTTGGGCCACTCGGTTTCTATGAATATGCAAAAATGCCCTTTGGTTTGTCGAATTCACCTGCGACATACCAGCGCCTCATGGAAGAGTGCTTAGGCTATAACAACATGACCATCTGCTTATTTTACTTGGATGATTTGATTATTTTTTCAGAAAATTTTGAACAACATCTGCAACGTCTTGATCTTATTTTAACCAGACTTAAAGAATGTGGATTGAAATTATCAGCCGATAAATGCTTCTTCCTTCAAAAACGCGTCAAATTTTTGGGACATGTTGTGAGTGAGGACGGAGTGGAAACCGATCCGGAAAAAATCGACAAAGTAAGAATCTGGCCTACACCAAGCAACGCAGATGAACTGAGATCTTTCTTAGCGTTTGCTGGTTATTATAGGAGATTTGTAAAGGATTTCAGCAAGATACCCAAACCCTTGAATGAACTCTTACCACCAACCTCCAAAAAGAAAAATTCAAAAACAGAAAAAGTTTGGCAATGGACAGAATTGGAACAAAATACATTTGAACATCTAAAAGAAATACTTACATCACCACCCATTTTGGCATATCCTGACTTTGATCTACCATTTGAACTTCATATTGATGCTTGTAATACAGGATTAGGAGCTGTTTTATATCAAGTACATGAACACAACAAAAGAGTGATTGCCTATGCCAGTAGAAGTCTTTCAAAATCAGAACAACATTATCCTGCATTTAAACTGGAATTTTTATGTCTCAAATGGAGTGTTACAGAGAAATTCAGTGATTATCTCACAGGACATCATTTTACTGTCTTTACAGACAACAATCCCCTCACTCATGTACTTACTTCAGCAAAACTGGATGCAACTGGTCAACGATGGGTATCAGCGTTAGCAGCATTCGACTTTGACATCTTGTATAGACCAGGTCTTCGTAATGGAGATGCAGATGCAATGTCCCGCTACCCATTTCATAAGGTTACACATACTGATGGGGAATATATTAAGATACAGAATGATGTCATCAAGGCCATCTGCAATTCACTGAACATTGAGACTTTGATAGAAACACTCCCAGTAGCTTCAATTAACATCATCGAAGCAACAGAATCAGCTAGACAACCAATGGCACAAATAGAACTTAGAGAAATACGTAAAGCTCAAAGAGAAGATTTTGTCATAGGAAAATGGATTAGGGCTAGAATTGATGATAAACTTCCACATCAGAAAACACCATTCAACAAATTCGACTTCCAAATGAAGAAACATTTTGACAACTTCAAGATTATAAGAGGGGTACTTTATAAAATTCTTCATCAAAATGGACAAGAGATAAAACAATTAGTTCTTCCATCAATATTTAGAAGGAAAGTGTTATTTGGGTTGCATAACGATGTGGGTCATCCAGCCAAAGAGAGAACAATATCACTCATCAGGGAAAGATTCTTTTGGCCAGGAATGACTTCAGATGTAGAACAATGGATTGGTGGCTGCAAAAGATGTACCATGAGAAAGAAGGATCCAAACAAGGCACCACTTGTTAACATCACCACTACCTTCCCTCTTGAAATGGTGTGCATGGATTTCATGTCTGTTGAGCAATCGCAAGGTGGCTATGGGAATATATTAGTTATGACAGATCACTTCACGAAGTACGCAGTTGCAGTTCCAACTAAAACCAAACAGCAAAAACAACAGCTGAGGCATTTTACAACATCTTCATCAGCAATTTCGGCATGCCTTCAAAAATTCATTCGGACCAAGGTGGAAATTTCGAAAGTGACATTATTAAGGAACTTTGTAAGATCTTGGGAATTCAGAAGAGCCGCACTACCCCCTATCATCCCATGGGTAATGGTGCTACAGAGCGATTGAACAGGACTCTTATCAGCATGTTAGGAACCTTAAAGCCAGAACAGAAGGCTGATTGGAAACAGTACCTGCCATCTCTTGTGTTCGCATATAATGCAACAATTATACATGAATCAACAGGATACTCCCCCTACGAGCTTATGTTCGGCCGAAAACCTAAGTTGCCTGTTGACACATTATTTGAGTCAGCAGAGGAAACAACAGTACAAGACACCACTGACTATATAAACGACCTGAAAGAAAGGATGAAAGTCACACAGGACATAGTGAAACAGCATGCTGATGCTGCTAGGCTAAAGCAGAAATCCCAATTTGACAAGAAAGCTAAGGCTGCACAGATTGAAGTGGGTGACAAAGTGCTAGTACGTGTTCTTGCTCACAAAGGAAAACACAAGATTGCTGACAAGTTTGAAGAGCAGATATACACCGTACTAGAGCAAGCCAATCCAGACATTCCAGTTTTTAAAGTAGAGTCAGAAACTGGAATGATTAAGACACTACACAGAAACCATCTGCTGCCAGTAACCTCGTTTAATGACGAATATGAGGACAAACAAAACTTCAAACCAGTTCCCAAACCGAGAAAAAGACAAGAGGTTAAAGTAACGGAACAAAGTGAGCTCACTGATTCAAGTGATTCAGAATGTGAACTTGTCAGACTGACAGTTGACAGTGGGTCGCCCGCTATTCTGAAAATCACAGAACAGAAGTAGATACTGAAGGAACAAATAGATTTATAAGGACAAAAGTCACTTATTCAGAAAGGAAAAATACCACTTCAGATGAGTCGGTATGTGATGCAGAAGATGTAGAACCAGATGTCATCCGTCGAGAAGGACCCGACAATGACCTGACATATAGAAAAGAGAGAGAAATACAAACGGAAATGGAAGTTCATCATGACGACCATGATGATGAAATCAACAAAGATGAAACAACTGATGAAGTGTTTATTCATCCAACAGATGAAGAAACTATAGCAGTAGATATAGATGAGGAAACAAGGATAAAGAATATTGATGGAGATACTTTGGCAAAGTTATCGCCAGAGAGAGATAGGAGAGAAATACCCCAGAGACCAGAAAGAACAAGGAGAGGAAGACCTCCAAAACCAGTGGCAAGAGAACGGAGAGAAAGACTCCCAATACCTACTACAAGGTCAGGTAGGCAAAGTAAGCGGCCTAGATATTTGGAGGATTACAGCTGCAATGAAATCACTGTAGACTCAAGAGTAGCTCTGTCAGCTGATGACTCTAATACATTAAATACACGAACAGTAGATAGCAAGTTGGAAGCTCTGAACATTCTTCTTAAATCTGGTGTATTTAATATGTTGACTTCAGAAGTTGCACATAGAATTTGTGAAGCCATTATGAAATAAAGAACAGAAAAAAGTGATCTGATTTGTTTTTATCATTTTATGTTATGCTTGTTCAGTTTAAAGCATGATATTGCTTTTATGAATTTTAACTAATTTGAATTATAATTGCAGGGACACAATTTTTTTTTGTAGGGGGAGAGTAAAGACGAGTTCTGATACATTCTCATGATCATTCAATATGGATGTTTTCTTTGTATTAATATTTTTTTGTGTTTTGATTTCAGAGAGCTAATATCTTTGTTTTTTTTAACAGAGGAAAGCTGATTGGAATTAGTTGGTGAACTTGGATCATGTTCATTTGATAGACTGAGAGTATTTGTATTCATGACTTGAATATATTTGTTTTCTCTTCGTTTCTAGTTGTCACCTATGGAAGAGAGATTTCGACTTGCTCATAGGATTTGTTTGCTATTATAGAGAAATGATGGGACATCATTTCCGGGGAGCGGGAGAATGTAGCAGAGTCAAATTTTAGCCTATTTGGCGTCCCATATCTAACCAATAAGTTTTTAACTTTATTCTTTTTATAGAATTTTATGTGTAAAATTAGGAGTAGATCACATGCATATCATGTGATGTAGTTTAGTTCATTCCGCAAAAGAAGTTCCAAATGAAAACATGTACATGACTTTTGTGTTTAATGTTTGGTCGAGTTTTGATAGGTTTAAATCTTTATATTCATATGAGGATTAGGATTTATGGATGCTAAGGTAACTGCTTAATGTAGTGTTCTTTGCGAATTGGTTTAGAATCGTTTTTGTCGGTTTTTCTGATGACATTGGATTCTTTGTCATATGTTTCCGCGAGTCTGACTTATTCAGGGTTCTGTCGCTTTGGTCTGCGCGCTGCCAATTTCTTTATTAACACAAGCATGATTCTCAAAATGGTGATTGGTATTTCAGTTTTCACTGCACAGCACCAGTGAGCGTTTGAAGAGTGTGTGACTGTTGGTTGTTGATCTGTAGACCCAGTGGATGTTTATCACATTGATAAAGGTATGTAATTATTGTAAATGAATATGGTTGTGTAAATCACAAGTAATAAGGGAACAGCACTGAATCATCAGACTTTTATGTTTTAGATTTATCTATTTATAATATCATTCGGGTTACACCAGAAACCAGTCTACAAGCAAAGAACCATAATATTATATCTAATATGTTGTATGTAAAAAACCTTGCATCAGATTATCATTTCAATAGTGTAACGTTGTGTAATGTATCATATCATGACTTGTTTTGTTAAGGATTGTTTTGTGAATCTGTTTTAGTACTGATATTTATTGTTTGTAATAATGTATCTTTTCAGATCGTATATTTCTGGACTACTCTATATCTGGATTACTGTATCTCCGGGTTTTTCATCATTTCTTGTATTTCCAACTCTTCAAGACATGATTGTATGTGAACAGACTATTAAAGCTGAATGTTGATGGAACTTTCTTATTGTTATATGGAATCACCCATAACCTGTGTGTTTATGCCCCATTAACGCTAAATACCAAAAGGGTTACACACGCAGTATTTATCCTACGCTATGTTGAAGCGTAACTTTTTCTTTACCCGCTATGGCCTTTTCCGAGCCTTATTGCTATAAAAACTAAAGCGTTAAGATACCTATTTTACTTTGTTATTCAATTTATTTGAACTTCAACAGTAATATTTCAGAAATTAAAACACTTTCACCGTACCGATTTTTACTTTTACAAATTTATTTAAAACAGGCGTGCTAAAAAAAGGTTTTTTACGCGCTATGCTGAAAGGTTACATTTTTACCCGCAATGGACTTTTTCGAGCCTATTTTATAAGAAAAATGAATCGTTAAGATACCTTTTTTATTTTGTTATTCAATTTATTTGAACTTCAACAGTAACATATCAAAAATTAAAACACTTTCACCTTACCGATTCTTTTATCTTTACAAATTTATTAAAAACTCGTCTGCTAAAAATAACGTTTTTTTTACGCGCCGGTACGCGAATATGGAACAAATTCGTCTAATTTTCATAAATTAAATACAATGCAAAATATATGGACAGAAAGATATTTTTAATTTCTAAACAACGCAGTTTACAGGAAGAAAATCAGATGACAGATAATGAAGTTATATGCAAATAAGCAATCGATGAAACGTCACTTTTTTACCCGCATTGGCGTTTTTCGAGCCTATTTTGCAAGAAAACTAGATCGTTTAGGTATGTTTTTTATTTTGTCATTCTGTTAATTTCTACACCAACAGTAACATATCAAAAATTGAAAAACTTTCACCGTTCCGTTTTTCTAATATTTACAAAAACTATGAAAAACGCGTCTGCAATAAGTTAACGTTTTACACGCCGCTCCAGCCATTCTTAACAAATACGGCTCATTTATCATGAATTAAACACTAAGAATAAGATATGGACGAAAAGAGAATTCAATTATCTACACAACAGAATTTACAGAATAACTATCGGATGACAGACAATAAAGTTATATGCAAATAAGTGACGGGCGTGATGATTCCAGAAGAACGCCGCTAGGGGGCGCATTTACGGTGGTTTACGTGACGTCATAGGAAAACAGACGTTGCTATGCATCGCGGGACGTCAAACTCTATCAACATGCCAAATTTCAAAATGATCGGACAACTTTTAATTTTTCGGTCAAAGGTATCTACCCACCTTAAATAAGTAATTCTATCATGCACATGAATTCAAGTAACTTGGCTCAAATATGTAATGTATTGTCACCAAATATGTACCATATTGTCATAATATTTTTCACACAGCATCTATAGCTTCAAATTACTGTTGTTAGTAACTGAAAATTCCTATGGCATTGTCATTCCTGGAGATATTTTCAAATGACTGCACAAATATGCCCCAAAATCTAGATGATGTATCACACTACATATTGAAATCTCAATGTGGTGTTAATGTGATGTATATTAAAACAGTACTTTTTAGGTCTAGATTATAACTTAAATTTATTCATTTACATGCATATATAATATATATATTTGAATAGCATTGCACAATTTTGTGCAACTGCATTTTACAAATTCAAGTGTAATCAAGGTAACATTTTAAAAATAAGATTTATTTTTCATAAAATAATATATTAATTTTCATGCACAATGTGACATAATAATTAGAAATTACATGTATCAATGAAGAATTTATCAATATTCAATATTGCATTAATTGAGGTAATGGAAAACACTTGGTTGTAAAATTTAAGCAAGAAGCCTTTGTGTTTTACACATTAAAAACACAATTGTTTAGTAAAAGTAAGATTGCCAGTTGTCCAGCTGAATTAAGAGATAGTTGATGCAGACTTAAATTCTTTCCAAAAATCACATAAATGTATCGTGCATGAGTAGGCTAACAAATGTTAGACACAAATTATGTTTAATATAAATCATTATCCGAGATTATTAAAGCTAAAGCTCGATAAGAGGCAGTGCCTTAGTTCATATTAAAGTATTAGCTGTACTTCTCCTAATCTAAAAAAATTCTTTATCACAAATTGTGCATATTTACTCGATCATGCTTTATCCATGTCAAGGTTTATCATGAATTATTGTGATGAGCAATAAGCCTTGTTGATAAGCAGCTTGAGAGAGAATATTTAAAATAGATACAGAGAGCAAGTGTGACGTCATCCAGCAGCCAATCAGAGGCCTCTAGATTTTGGTTTACAACAGTCGTTTATTTTCTGATAACGACGGAGAAAGAGTCTATCAAAAAGCCATAATTCAACGAATCTGCATTTACGCCGTATCACGTATGCACTTCGAACAGAAATCTTAATCTATTTGCTTCCTTATTTACAATGAAGTTTTCGGTGGATCAAAAAGAATACTTTTACTGGCTCGCCGAACGTTGACAGCCATGATTATTTATCTCGGCTAATTCAATTATGGAATTAGCCACTCTCTTACACTATCGGCTCATTACATTCACATGTAAAGTGAGTGAAAGGAACGACAACTCTGCGAAGGCGATTGGGAATTAGCAACCTTGACCCGAAAGCACACACAACGGGGTTTACATATAGTGATACATGGACAAAAATCACGCGTTTAACAGTTAAAATAGCACCGGAGAAGAAAGTGAAAGTAAATTTTCCAAAAATGAAACGGTGCTGGCTGTTTTTTTGCACCGGGCATTGTGTACGACAAAAACAGAATTTTTCGTAGGTCAAAAACCCGGTCGGCTTTTCATACAATTTTTGGGAGGGCTGAAAAAAAGTTACGGTCGGCGCTAAAAAGAGACGGTCGGTCGGGTAATCAGAAACAACCCTATTTTTAGGCCTTATCAACAGTACTAAAAAGTGTTAGTTTCTTTCATATTGTTAAATTTGTAGATAGGCCAGTTTATAATACAGGTATCAAGTGGAAAAGTGTTACCGCACATGAGGTTCGTCAATCATATCTACATGGAATGGATCCTCCAATTTTCGAAAGCAGTTAAGTTTACTTAAACAAATAATAACAAATAACTAACCTTTAATTCCTACATGTAAAACTTATACGATTCCTTCACCATGGAAGTGAAAATATCTCTGTTTCTTAACATTTATTTTGGTTAAGTAGGCACTGTTTACCGGGCGTGTATTTTGCACCCCGCAGACAAATTTCCACAACTTTCTTTTTACACAAGGTTGACTTAAATTACACTATCTAAAGTCTGTCCCACCTAACCGTGAAACACTTTTTCTGAATATATAAGGCATCGTTTTAGAAAAAGGATACCACCAATCGACGCAGAAAAAAATCCATGGGGGTGTTTTTTCCTTAGATTTTTGATATTTTGTTCAGTTAAGAAGATATTTGTGTTTGTTTCAACCCTATGGGAAATTTACATTGCTTATTTTGCTTTCCATTCGAAAATTATCTTTGTTGGAGGTTTGCCGGCAAACGTCACGCGGATTATTCAGGAAATAAAAGTAAGTAGCTAAGGGGATGTCTCACAGTCATTAATCCGCGTAGTTTTGATCAATAAATATTTGAAACAGAAATGGAGGTGTTTTTTATATTAATCTACGAAGGAATATATGAAAAAGGAACTTTTGATCAATCCCAAACGATGGTATGCATATAGCGGTGAACACGGAACCTTCAATGGGGTATTTTCAGATTAATATAATTCCATGTTCAGCGGCGTATGGTCCCCAGATAAAAGAATGGGTTTGCCCTAAACGAGAAAACAATGGGCGGAACTAAACAGAATAGAATTTTGATAGGGGATCTTAGAATATATATCCTGCGTATCACAGACAACGCCAAATGCAAAATTTAAAGAGCAGGAAGTATATCCTTGGGGTGATTGGACAATATCCAAAACCTTATTAGCTGGGATATTAAAACCACCTATCTTTAAACTGGCCAAAACATAAAAACAAAAGTAATTTTAGAAGTACTATTAGCTTAGTACATAAGTATCGTGCTCAACGACCTTTAAATTCGATTTAGTCTACGATGCCGATCTGAACGATCATTTAATCCTGACGAAAATGATACTGATTATTGTCAATAAAAGCTAAAATTTAGTTACATTCAATAGGCTGATTACAACAAAATATCCTACATTGAACATCAGGAATCCGAGAAAAATTATTCCGATAAAGAATTTTCAATTTTCATGTAGCTCATATGGTCAATAACGGCACCATACTGGGATGAAACATAACCCTCTGCAGTATGTATCAAACATATGGCATCGGAGAAGCCATCTTTAGTTTACAACCTCATCCACGACAATGTTTTTGAATTTTATCCGCTCGCTAACTTACATGAAACCACGCCTCATTCAAGCACAATAAATGAAGAAAATGTAAGTTGAATTTAGACTAGCCTGAAAAATCTAGCTAGAACCGGATTGCGGTCGCGCGCAATACTGCATAGTACATGTAGGTACCGAATCAGGGCAAGAAATAAGTGTTCCGAGGTCCCCAACGGGGACATCCAGAATAAATGTTTCGCGAGATTTATGGAAAGGTTATGTTTTTTTCAATGTGGCCAATCATGATATAAAAATAACGTTTATATATTTTAGATACGTTTACAGTAATGGTCCCAGTTTTCTGCTACCCCTACAACAAGTTCGCCACCAACACATGTGTGTTATATTGTCAGGTACACGACCACCGGTTTTATGTAATGTTTTCTGTTCTGATTGCTTTTTCAGCAGCAGATGACAGAAACATTCTGAGTTTAGAATATGAAATTCCGTATCCAAGACTGTTTATATCTTCTATTAAATGGCGGCTTCCAAATTCGTTATAAAAGTTAACTGTTAGTCCAAGATGCTCTGGTCTGATCTCTGATGTAACTCAACTTGAAGTTTTCTGTAGCCTTTTCATATTCATTTGAGTCAGACATCCAGCAGATCATTTTGTATAAAAGAGGATCAACAAACTTCTTCTGAGATGAAAGAGACATTTCTTCAACAGAGAAATACTCTTTTTCTACATGTTCAGTGTTTGCCAAAATTCGTCTTCTCAATACACCTGCAGCTTTGTGAAGTATGCTTTCATCGGTGTCTATGTCAAGTTCAATATCCTTGTCACTGGCATCATGAAAACTCTGTTCCAATTCTTTGTAATCTCATAAAGATTCACCTACTGTGACTTCATTCAAACAAACCAAATCTGATTTTCCATTTTGGTACACAAATGCAAGTTCAGGCCGAACATGTTGCAAAAATTTTTTGAAGTTAGGAGCTTCTGTAAATTCCAACATTACCTCCATGGCATTCTTTTGCGATTTCAATTAATCTTTTTCGTAACTCAGTAAACTGATAAACCTTCTTTTGTGTCATGATAGATTCTTCATACTCCGCTTTTAATTGAACTGCTTCTGATCTATATCTGAATTTCTCTGAAATAAGGTTACTGGTTTGTTTTGTCTTTAAGTTACGTACTTGCATAGTTTATGTTAAGACAATCTTTTTGTCTGTGATAACGAGCTTCAAGAACCACAAGATCACCATTCGGTACACTTCTTAGCCTGTTCAGTAATTCTGTATCATATTTCTTTATAGCTGCTTCTAGTACTTTTGAATAGGTGCTGTTATGACTAGAGTTCACCAACGTTTCTACCATTAACCAATTTCTATCAGGCCTTTGTTAGCTCGAGTTTTTTTATTACGGCACATCTTTCAACACAAATGAAACATTGGGACTTCCGATTGAATGCAGTTGTAGATGATCTTGTTTTTGTTAAAATTTTTACATTGTTATTAATTTCATGGACAGTTGGATTCGTATTCGATGAGAATGATTGATGGCACTGACTTTGATAGGTTGCTCTGCAGTTGCGACTGTACCGCAAAGGCAGTGTCCCATTTCTAATCAGTTCTTGATTGGCTAAAATCTGGGTGCCTATGTTATCACCTCTTGTCTTGCAAGATAGTAATAGAGAGTCAGGTTTTGCAAGATTTGGTTTCTATACACAAGGGTTACTGACAGAAAACCCTGAAAAACATTTTTTATAAATTATAAAGTCAAAGTCCTTGTTTTCATCAGCGGCATTATCCATTTTCTCGGTGACTGGTATGACATCCCCTCAACAGTTCATTACCTAAAAGTAAAATAATATATTTATGAATAATTGTTACATTGTGATATATTGAACCAAAAAATGCATAATTTTTTGGCTGTGCCAATGAACGTTCCAACTCGGTAGGATTCTGTTCAGCACCCACATGCCACCTTACAGACATGCATAGCTTCATAATGATCAGTTCCTAAAAACAGGAAAACAATCCTGAAAACATTTCAGTGATGCTAACATATACATGCATTGCACTGCATTGATATACAAAAAAAATCAGCACTTCAATTAAAAATTTCTACCTTTATCCTGTAACCAGTACTCATCCGACTAATACTCAACTTTGGAAAAATTTAAATGAAAAGGGTGTGTAGAGTAAACTCAGTGTAATTTACTTCGATTAAAATCTTGCCAGAAACTGACTATAATTTTATTTGTACTATTTGTTATCATAACTCTTGTAGAAAATCAAAGTGTTTTTATTTTTAGCAATCATTGTCGTTGTGGACAAAAAATAAGGATTAAACAATCATTAAAATATGCTTTATAACAAATTATATCATATTTAAATAAATTCTTCCTTAAATCTTACCTTAACTGCAAAAGACCTTCATTTTCTTCAACTTTCTTGATAAAAACACCGCATATTTACTGTTATTACATTGTGACGTTCAGCAGATGACAAATAAACAGTGACGCATTTAAAACAAAGGGAAGCAACTTATGTATTACTGATTTGAATTGACTTGTTTTTATGCATTCAGTTATTAAAATGTTTTGGAAATATTGTTTTTTTTAATCAAATAATGCTTTACAAATGTGTTTGAAACAATATTGAGTTAAATTCCACTATATTACAGTCAATATCTGCGGACATTTGTATATATATATATATATATATATATATATATATATATATATATATATATATATATATATATATATATATATATATATAGATATAGATATATACAGAAATATCGTCAGATATGGGGTCTCTGTAATAAACCTTAATCAGAGGTTGTATATATATACTAAGAAATGTGGTAAGTTACGGGTCTTACTTCGATATTATACCTATATGTGAGGTTCTATAAAGGTTACGGGGTATATATGGTACCCCGCTAATTAAATGTCACTTCTATACACTATCTGACCTTGTAAGTACTATAAGCTGTAATATGGAAATTTGGTTTATGATAAAAAAAATTTCGGGTTTTTTTTTATAGACCGAAAATAAATTTCGATAATAAACCGTGTTACGGGAATAAAGTTTATCGTACTTAAGAAGTCCGATTATGCATAGAAATGGCATTGAAAATTACGGGGTACCATATATACCCCATAACTTTATAGCACCTCACATACAGGTGTAATATCGAAATTAGACCCGTAACTTACCACATTTCTTAGTATATATATATATATATATATATATATATATATATATATATATATATATATATATATATATATATATATATATATATATATATTGGTTGCAGACGTTATATAACTATAGTTATATAAACATAGAGACGTTATCGTTTACTTCGTTTATAACGGTAGGTATGTAAACAGTATGGGTTCTACATATATACTGGACTAGCAAGGCAGTCCAGGCTGTATTCTATTAAGCATGCGAGTGCGCAGTCTTAGTAGCTCGTCTGAGCGACCACGACGAGGGTTCCTGGGCCGACACACACTTACATTTTGTTAGTGTTCTTCTTGCGGTAGTTTAACGCTACAAACGCCTTTGTGGTGCCGAGGACCAGAGATACGACTTGGGAAAGGGAAAATGCTCGGGCAGTGAGCAGTAGGAAGTTTTATAAAAGTATGATCAGTTTATCTTCAGAATAAATGGATTTATGAGAGTTTGGAAATAAAAAGTATAAATGTCGCTTAAAGTTGAAGTTATAAGCGCATCAAATGTGCCTAACTTGGAAACTTTAGGAAAGAGTGATCCATACACAACAATTACATACCAAGGAATGTCCAAAAAGACACAAGTAATAAAGTCCAACCTCAACCCGGAATGGAAAGAGACTTTAGAAATTGACTTAGCAGGCCGACCTTTAGGCAATGACCCGCTTGAAGTCATGATCAAGGATTGGGAACGTGTTGGCAGAAACAGACTTCTTGGCACTGCCAAAGTACCTTTGGTTGACTTGACAAGGGGTGGAGTACAGAGTAAAGATGTTGAGACCATACTGTTTGATGGAAATGGTCAACCATTACCACAGTCCAAAATTAAACTCAAGGTGACACGCACACCCCCAGCTGGAGCTGTACAAGCAGCGCCTGCAGGATCTGTGGGTGCGGCACCGGCTGCGCCCGGTGCTGTTGTGGCTCAGGTTGACACTGTGGCGGGTGAAGAGGGACTGGAAGAAGAAGAGGCAGGGGAGGAGGAGGATACCGTTCCTCCGGATATTGATCCGGCAACTGGTCAGCCTAAGCCACGTCCACCAAAGAAGAAAATGGCCAAAAGAAGATTCAGGGGAAAATTGTCCAATAAACCACAGGACTTCCAGATCAGAGTAAAGGTCATAGAAGGTCGTCAGATAGAAGGCTCAAACATACAGCCTGTCTGCAAAGTGACTTGTTTTAACCAAGTAAAGCGCACACGTATCCAGAAATCAACAAACTCACCTTTCTGGAATGAGACTTTTTTCTTCAATTTCAATGCTGCTCCTTCAGAATTGTCCGATGAGATACTGGAATTTACCGTGTTTAATTCTCGGAAACTAAGATCTGATGCTATGATTGGGTCATTCAAGATGGACATTGGGATGGTATGGGAGCAGCCTAATCATGCCTTCATCAACAAGTGGTTGTTGCTAGGCGACCCTGAGGACACGATGGCAGGAGCCAAAGGTTACCTGAAATTCTGTGCAATAGTACTAGGACCTGGTGATCAACCTCCGTCCATGACAGCCCCAACTATAAATGAAGCAGAAGATATTGAAAGTAACTTGCTGCGCCCAGCTGAAGTACAACTTAGACCCGCTACGTTTGCTTTGAATGTATACAGATGTGAAGATTTACCCAGAATGGACACAGCATTTTTGCAAGGTGTAAAGAAACTGTTCCGCATTGGTGAAGAAATTAAAAAATTAGTTGATCCATTCTTCCTGATGGGGTTTGCTGGTAAAGAGGTTCAGACAAAGATCATGTATTGCAATGACCACCCCGAGTTCAACCAGAAGCTGAAGATTGGTTTACAGTTTCCCTCCATGTGTGAAAAGATTCGCTTGTCAATGAAAGACTGGGACAGAGTAACAGCAGATGATATTATCGGTACAAGTTTTCTCCAGGTGTCACAAATATCGTCCTGCGGCGATCAGGGATTTCTGCCGACATTTGGACCATGCTTTGTGAACTTCTACGGGTCGCCGAGGGAGTTTTCTGAGCTTCCAGATGAATACCAGGATCTGAATAGTGGAAAGGGAGAAGGTATAGCATTCAGATGCCGAGCTATGGTGGAACTGGAAACTATTGGTGGAGAACTACCAGACATCACCGTGGAATATATAGGTGCAGAAGATGTTCTCAAAGTTCAGAAATTCATGAGGAAAAGACGGTACAAGTTACATGCAGCTTTCTTCGCTGCCACCATGGTCAGCGCTATAGATGCCCCTGTTGGGTTTGAAGTCAGCATTGGTAACTATGGTAACAAGCTTGATGATAACATTGCTCCCTCAGCATCAAACACCCAGCCAACTAATGCTGTGTTTGATGGTTCCCACTACTACTTCCTGCCTTGGAGTGGTACCAAGCCCTGTGTTGTGGCGGATGCCCAGTGGGATGATATTGCCTGGAGATTGGAGGCACTCAACTTGTTTGATGGCATAATTGCTGCTCTGGAGTCGAACATAGATCAAGTGAAGATTGGTCTAAAGGCCAAGTTACCGACACCCGAGCTGGCACAGCTTCTGATCTCAGCCTTTGATCAGCTGATGAATGACTGTAGAAAATCTTTACCAGAACCTGTTACAGGGCAACATTTGCCAACAGAGCTGGACTACAAGACGAAGCAGTACCGAGAGTTGGAGCTGGAGAATCTGATCGAGATGGCGACACATCTGAGGGAAAATGCAACAGACATCCATGAAGCTTTGACTGAAGCAGAAAACTTCCTGCACATCCTGAAAAACCTCTCAGTTGAGCCACAGAACAGCATGCCAGATGTGATCATCTGGCTGATAAGCGGACAGAAGAGACTGGCGTATTATCGTATACCTGCACATACACTACTCTACTCCCAGAATCCACTGTACTGTGGCAGAGATTGCGGAAAAATACAGTCCATTCAAATGAAGTATCCAGGTACTAAGGGAGAGAAGAAGCATGATGTGCCGGCATTGTTGAGGATCAAACTCTGGTTTGGACTACAGAGTCAGGAGGATGTCTGGCATAAGATGCAGAAAGAAGGAGAGATGGCTGTATTTTCTGAAACCTATGAGAACCAGGTGAGCATTCTGGGTAACTGGACAAACAAGGGACCAATATTTATAACATATTTGCAGTAGTAGTCCAAAAGGTCTAAATATGTTTTAAGTCTACACTGTAATGAATGTATTTAGTGATTGTAATTTTTCCACGTGGGACAATAGTGACCTGTGTCCGACATATCATGGGCTTAATTCACGCCGGACTATAGTTTCATCCGAGTAACCACTGCATCGACATGAACTGCTAGGGTTGTCACTCGTATGACGTAGTTTGACCTTTTGAACTTGACTAAAGTGTACCCCGTTGCAACCCAGAGTTTCCGGAGTTCGAAGATGGCGGCGTCTAGCGAGAAAAAGTGATTTGCTACAGCATTCAAGTAGCACCGCCTACTAATGAATATTCATAGCTTATGTCTCGTTGATAAAACAAGTTTGCTCTACTAGATTCATTATTGTTCCTGCATGTATATAAAGGCATGCTTCGCACCAGCCCAAAACGGCCATTTCTGTTTCAGTTTCGAAGGTTTGAGCCTCTATGGCATTATATACATTCATTAACACTTGTAAAGTTCTGTTGTCTTCCATTTTGGAACAGACCCGATACCAGAGTTTGGCATTCACATGTAAACACAACTGAGCATGTGCATTTAGTTTATTTTTAGCTAATCGCTGATTTCTGGGGTGAAACTCTAGTCCGTCGTGAACTTAGCCATGGTGATGGTCAGGGTAAACATTGTAAAATCTCATGGGCAAGGCATATGGTTTTATAAAGATACACACAATTAGATAACGGCATATTGAACTAGCGGTAAATCTTATATTAGATTAAATAAACATTGTTTACATGTGTTTGTTCGCCAAAGATTTTTCAAATTTTCTGTTGATTTAATTAACGCAGTAGACCGTATACGACGAAAGAGCCAGGACGGATTCTACATCCACTGGGGGCTAACGCGTGTGACGACAAGTGTTGCGCAACGACAGTACGTGTACGTTGTACATCGAAAGAATGTTTACATTTCGACGACATTTATCAAATGCTTGTTTCATTTTCGTGTATTTTGGACTAATTTTACTTCCAATGGAGATCCAATAATGATGGTAAATGTTATTTAATATAAACTGACACCTCTTGTTGTTATTCATAGTGCTTTAGTTTAGATAATGCCATGAAACGCGTTTATTTTTAAGTTTCCTGTACAAAGTCATCTACATATTATCTTCACAAAGATAATACTAATGACATGTATAAAATACTAATTTGGTGTATAAATGATGAGATATGATAATGCTTCTGTGTTTCTGATTAAAAATCACCAGTAAGGCTGTTTTTCAGCATTAGATGGTGTGTGCGTGTTGCACAGAGACTGTGTATGTTCAACGAAGTAGAATTTTATGCGTGTGTTAATCAACGAAATCATTTTATGGTTTTCAGGGAATAGCCAATGCTGTATGTCGATACTTCTGTGTTTCATTTGGCGGTGAAACATGATAAGTCAAGTCAAATTGCAGTGATCCACCCAATGGATTTTTGTTTTACATCTATGAGACCGTCTCTTCGTCAAAAATAGGATATAAAGAAAGAACATTTGAAGTACCTGGTCGTGATGTGACGACAAAAATCAATGCTCTATGATTTGGTGAATTAACTGGGAACATCAGTGTTAGTGGAAAGCAATGTGATATATGTCCAGATATAAGATACACTACCTAAAGATTACTCATGTGTAAACTTTAATTAATAACATCTAAAGACCCTGTCACATTATACTACGTTTCCACTGCGTTGGCACGGCCATGTTTAATTTTCAAGACTACGGCCGTGAGATCGCAAGAAAATTGTTAAATTTTTCGTGAAGATGGAGATCTCAAGTCGTCCACAAAGCGACCAAGGCTTTGCTACTGAGCTCTCATTGTGTTCTATCTCGTTCCTACAGATTTATTGTTGGCGATTGTCTGTGCTCTCGTGGCGCTTGCACTGCGTGCACTGCACTTTGACGGCACTCACACTGCGCTGAAGACGTTCGTTTGCAATTCCTATAAAACGAAGTGAATAGACACATCTTCATCAATTATTTGTTTGTTCTCGAACAGTTGAATCTATGCCTTTGGGCCCTCCGTCGTCGTCCCAGATTGATATGCACAAATTATTTGCTGGACTTGTATATCGGCAGGCAGTAGCCAGGCTTGGTGCCATAGTGAAATGAGTGTTTTATTTTCAAATCTTATAAATGTATATAATTGTGTTCGTCTTTTTCATGCAAACGACAATGAAAGCGGTAGAAGCGCACTGAAGAATGTAGTCGTTGTAAGAACGCAATAAAATAAATAACACTCTATATAAACGCCGTGGACGCGCCGTATATACGCACTGACGTCTCTGTGATTGTCATAAAATCTCCGTACAAGCGCCACTTACATCCACAGCATTCGCCGGTAGAGCTCCTGTGTCGTTGAAATAGATATTACTGCGTTGCTACGGCGACCTTACGGCGACCCCAATGCGCTCTTTTCAGAACACCTAGCGACCGCATTTGTTTTGTGCATGCTCAAACGTCTGTCGGCGTTCTACTAGCGATACATGTACCAGTGCGTTGCTGCGGCAGTGTTACGTACTGCACGGACCTCGGCGTTCTTGAATCCCATAGGATCGTCGTGAGAACGCTGACATAGTGTGATGGGTTTATCTGTATAAACTGCACTGTTATATTTTAAAAGGTTGTACGTTGACCTTTTTGTTCTACGCGTCATCATTGCTAAATACTTAAAAAGAAATAAAGTTTTTTCATAAGCCATTCTTGTAGCCGTGGGACAGTATTCAGAAAAAAAAAGAGAAACGTTGACGTTATAAAAAGAACTTCATTATCTTTATCTCTTTGTATAAATAGATTTGATTGCAAAATACGATACATGTATAATTATAGTATATACTCATTTAACACTTATTACATATATGTTGCATGGTACACTGAGATAATTAGATTGATATATTTAATATCTTAGAAATATGTCTGTGTAGGTATTTCAACTCGAGTGCAATGATTTTAAGATTCGCTAAATATGTTACATGACCACGGCCCCTGGGAAGATTTGCACTACTGTTGAACCTTAAAAAGAATATGTAAGTTAATATATCAACAACAGTCAGCTAATAAACTCTAAAACGTTTTCAAATGGTTATCCTCGCGATCGAGATGATTATAATTATGCAGACTTTACACTGATAATTCCTGTGTGTCTGGCTGCCACAAACAGCATTTTCCACACTCGGTCAGGGCTTTGCTGTCGAATTATCGTTATTATTTTAGTCCTGCAAAAAATAATGTGCACTCATTTAAGTTGGTGTTATGTGGAGTATGGCTCATTTCTATATTTAATGCACTTAAAATAACTTTCTGCTCAAGCCGGCGCCGAAGAGTATACGAAGTGTAGCATTTTGAATTAACACTGATGTACAACATGTATGCAACAGACGTTTCGAACATTCCTTTTAATGTATAATTCCTTTCAATTTTTTCCTGATGAACTTACATGCTTTTAAACTTTAAAGCTATGTGTTTGTACTGTCTATTATCAGAAAGAAAAGTATAGGTAGTTTATTAATTAGCAGTGATCTGACACCTTGAAACCGGTGCCCCTTTTTTATTCAATTATATGTTTACATATATCATGTTAAAAGCAGAGCCTATTTTCATATTTAGAGCCTTCATTATATATAGACATAAATTTGCTTTCATTGCGTCAGTAAACCTTGTGATTTACTTAAACTGTCTCTTTCAGGCCATATAAACCATCCTATGCCACTCAAAGCAAAACGTGGAGACTTTTTTGTGTCAGCGATTAACTGACTTACTCGAATAAAACACTCGGTGATGTATTTATTAATTACCAGTACGCATATTAATATCAAATGTTATAATTACCGCAGCTTCGCTTTCACGTTTCCAAACAAACCGAAAACAGTCTTCAATGATTAACGCACACACTGTCGAATAGAAACGCACACACTTTTATTGATTTCGTATAGACACGTACACTTTATTTTACTTTTACCGAGGCATAGAAACACTTTAATTTGCATTAATTAAAAATGATAACTAATGTTTTGGTTCTTGAAACTAATGCTAATGGCCACTTATATAAGAAATTAAACAAATAATGCAATTGAATAATATTTTATATGTAATATTAATACATTTATGTTATACTTGGCAAGAACATCGCAATACCAGATGAAATCAATCATTGACAAGCATTAAATGTTTTGAAAAAACGTAAAATAAACTATACACTACACACCTTGATTTCTGTTCGATGTTTGAGTTACCTCTATGTCATGTTTTCTATGTTAATGTTATTCATACAGAAACAAGTCAGGCGTTAGTCTTACTAGCAAGACGTTTATAAAAAAAATTTGTTGAGAAACATACACTTGCTGTCGATGCGCAACACTTTTCCGTTACACGCGTTAGTCCCCAGTGACATCAGTCAGCCTAATTATCGTTTTTCTTGTGTATGTGGTGCATGCGCTTACTTTCTATAAGATATATCGATAGCTGCAATCACTAAATTTAATAAGTGTTTGGGAGCTGATTAATAGCTCGGTAGGTAGCGAGTCTATCTTTGTGTTCAGGAATGCCCCGGTACTTCAACTAAAAATACTAATTTTGAATCGTGGTGCAGTGTATAGAATCTATCAACCGTCCTAAAATAAATCTAGGGATAATCATTTATTTCCGCTGGATCTTGCTTTAGCCTCCGAAAATCTAAAATGACTAATACTCTACTGTAGCGATGATCAATAAATTTAAATGGAAAAACGGTTTTAGTTCCATTTTGGAGACTCGCTTCACTCTCAGTTTTCTGCCGAGCACCAAAATCGAACTTTATTTTATACTTTAACAACAACATATAACCATACAATGTTGCATCTATCCAATGTTGTCGAATTATTTGAACTTATAATCTACGATTTTGTGTTATTTTTATCAATAAAATCGCGCTATGGAACGTGACATTTTAAAAGAATGTCGATATTTTTATTAACTTTTAATATTATGAAATAATGTCCTTTTCTCTATCTATTAGGACCATATACGGACGGGTACATGTACTGATGCTAAATTAAGGCGCACATTGGGAGCGCAATCTAGAATGTACGCGTCGTAATGAACGTTTGAGATCGTGCACAGTCCCAGAATTAAATCAGACTTAGAACTACGGTGTTACATGGGGTCATCATTGTTTCGCCCTGTCGACCTCTTGAACGAGACCATGAAAACTTAAAAGAGAAAGATCATGAAAACACTATGCGTAATCGCAAAAGCACGATGCGAGATCGCGAGAACATGATGGGAGGGCAAGATGCGTTGTGTTTTTGCGATCTCGCCTCTTGCATCCTGTACCCTCTCTTTTTGTGATCTTACCTTATGAAGAACGAGACCACGAAAGGCCGAAAACACGACGCGAGGTAGCGAAAACATGTTGCGGGGACTTCTCATCGTGTTCTCGAGACCTCGCATTTTGTTTTCGAGACTTCGCATCTTGTTCTCGCGTTCTCGTCTACAGTTCAGCGGAACAGAACAGAACAGAACAGAACATCATCTTTATTTTCCCAGACGTGTAGTACATGTAACATGAGAACAGTCAATATGTAAAATGGTGGAGAGCAGATTATAGGTTCATTTAACATAAATATCAAGGTGTTAACAGACATATTTTGAATATAGCGAGAGATGCTTTTTGGTTGGTCAACAGCGAAAAAAAAGAAAAGATAACCGTAATCACATTGTCCGGTATGGTGGGTGATCTGCATTTAGTGTTTTTCTCAAAAGCTCTCGATCAAATCTTTTTTCTATCTTTTTGTTTATGTTTTCCGTTTACCCACTAAATCCATTTTTAATATTAACCTGTATGCTAAATGTAACGATTCTCTGTTCTTTTCCACTGAATCTTATATGAGCAAAAAAAAAAACTCTAAAAGAAAATAATCTATAACTACAGAACAAAGGATTCCAATGTCCAACCTTTAACTCAAGTACAAAATAACAAAAAATAGAGTGATTTTTCGAGTATGTTTACTCCTGAACATTACGGCCCAGTAAAATTACGATTACGTCATCAAACACTGTCATTATTTAGGTCAATGAACTTGGGTGCAAGTGTAAAGATGTCGGTGCGATCATAATTATTTAGAATGACGACATGTCTATGACGAAAGAAAATACGAGTAAGTTGTAGATTTTTTAATTGTACCCACTTAGTGTATAAAAATAACTTACTTTGGACATACATGTTTTAATCATTATTCATTACACATCTGTGTTATTAACAGAGATGAAAATGTTAATATGACTTAACATTAATAGTAAGTTAACAAGAACGTTAAAACCGCTCCTTCATGACGCTGTGAAATTTATCGCGCGTGAGATATCGCGGCAATAAACGGACGTAATTAGCGTCTATGGGGAAAATTAAACTTTTACAAATGACTATTTTATAGGTGTTTAAATCCAAAAACTAAGGAAAGACCACCAACATGGGATATTTTTTCTGCGTCGATTGGTGATATTCTTTTCTTCAAACGATGGATAATGAATTCAGAAAAAGTGTTTCACGGTTAGGTGGGACATACTTTAGTAAGCACATTCTTAACAATTAATGCAGTGGCATTTTTTTTTTCAAATTTTAAATAAGTTGAAGATAAAAAACTGAAGTACTTATAGCTGAAGTATCCACATTCCAAAATTACAGCCTCATCACACAGTTAAAAATGCGAGGAAAAGGAAGCAGAGGTTAATTAAATGACAAATTTCACAAAGATATCACAAACTTAAAACGAAAATAAATTTTAAAAAATGACATTAATGAGCTGGAGTGATCAGTGTTAAACTATTTTGCTGCTAGAGGTTTTAGCCAGGTTTTATGATGCGTCAATCTCGCATCTCCAGCGGGTTCTTTTCTAAACACTCAGAGTGTGATTGTAGTGCATGAATAAATGTCAAGCACAAAAATTAACTCGACAATGATGCGTCCCAATGCACAAAAAACAATAACATATAAGAAACTAATGTCATTATTTTTTTTGTCTTCTTCGAGGTAAAAGAAATAGTTGTGCATCATCTTCAAAACAGATACCTACTGATCATCAATAACATTGGCGGTCAAAAAATCTAATATATCTTTGCATGTTTCTGTAACATTTCCATAGATGAAATCATTTTCACACGCCAAGACATTTAAGGTATGTTGGTACCGCTGGAAAGACTAAAAAGCTTTCATTTTGAACATACTCATTCTTTTCGGTTTATACTAAAACCATTGCCTTGTTAAAAACAATTGATTTTGTTTCTACACTTTGTGAAAAAAAACGAGGTTATCCTGCACAAATATATTTTATAATTATGTATAATATTAATGCTTGTGTAGAAAATCCTCTTACATATAGCACTTAGTCAATTTATTTAACAAGAGCTTTTAAACTATTGTAAAATCATTGTTTAAATTATCAGTCCTGATCCAATATAATCGGTGTTTAACATTTTTATACATTGTTATGCTCAGGTAAGTCTATTCTAATACACTTTGCAATGTATGCATTTTGATTCACAAAATTTATGATGTAGTATACTTCCTTTAAAAAAATGCGCTTATGGGTTCGTACAAAAGAAACAAATTAATACATGTATTCCAATCAAGTCGAAAATCGGTTGTAGGAATTCTCCGATCGTTGAAAACATCTTTTATAAATTAGAGACGATATCAATGTTTACCTACTGCATACGTTTGTTTTCATTTTCACGACCCTGTATTCTTTTGGAAGCACAAATCCAGTGATTTATGACGTTTTACATGATAGGCCGTTCCTCAAAGATCTACTACATTAAAATAAACATTCTATATCATCAATACAGTTGAATTATGAAAACAAATCAAATCGAAAATCTCATTACTTCATATTATAAATGATTAATTATATTTATATTACCAAAAAGAACATTGACATTTGTAAGACTTACGTATTTATTATTTTATTATGATTCATTTTATACTTTATACAAAAACAAGTGCTTTTAGCAAGGCAATTTGTATTTTATAAAACATGGCATATGAATGTATTCAGTATATGTTAATCTTGAGCTCTGAACATCATCCTGGATGATCTTAAGGACGAAGGTGAGTCGCCTGTGAAAGCATTGTAATTCATTGAAGTGTAATTTACAGTCCCAGGTGACAGATATTGTCCGTTTAAGTTATAATAATAGCAATTATAGTACCACCATCCTCCTTTCCACGAACTAGCACAGCTACTGGTATTGCCTTAATCAAAGGTTGAAAAGGATCTACCTGTGTGGTATGTTAGGTTCTGACGAGAATTTTCTAAAACATAAAGAGATAAAACATAAACATCGATCATAGGTTTTTGCATAAAGTAAATCCGAAAATATCAGCTCTGAGATATACGAACAAGTTCTAGTTGGTAAGTAATTCACGTAGCTTTGTTGAAAAAAAAGAAAATGAATTGAAAAAATATAGCGAGTAATGCTACCAAATGTCAATTCAACTAATAATGTGTTTTTAACACTTTATGACATGACGATAAATTACTTGTATACGACCTGGAAATGTTTGAAAGTGTTTGATTTTTAACACAAGAAGATGCAATAGTTTTACAAATATATAATTTGTTGATACGTACACATCGAAACCGTCCTTCATTTAGAACAAATTTCCGAAAAAAATATCAGCATAACTTTATGTTCGTCATGTACTCTACATCATATTCTGTATTTAGTCTGAAAAAAATCTTGCTCATGAAACTTCGTGTGGTGTGGTTTAAATGCTTTATGAAAGGCTATTACAATCTTGGTTTCCAAATTTTAGATGTATCTATTCTACAGAGCTCGGCATGCCTGTTGATTACCTTAATACAGGTTTCTTTCATTCCTGTCGTCGTGTTCTAGCTGATTTGACTGATAGGTAGGTTTGAGTTATTTCACCAAGACAACTTGTGCTTAATTGTTCATACAGAACCTGTCGGGGCAAGTGTGAGGTTGGTGCTCCTTCAACCTCCGCATTGTTTCCCCCTTGACCGTTTTGAGGCGGTAACCCGTCGGATTCACAAGGTTTGTTAATTGTTGTGGTGTCTGTTTTGAATCTGATCATTTTATTAACCATACTCTGTCTCTTTTTTCTTCTTCTTGGCTGTATGGGGAGGCTGTGTCTTTTAAATGTTGCAATAATTACTGATATGCATATTTCACTTTTTAAAGAAGAAAAGAAATGTGCAACTCTTTGATGTATGGTGATTAAAATTGTTAGATCGAACTGCCCACGGAATCCACAACAATAAGTACCCCAACGGGTATAAATTAGTTCACAGTAAATTACAAAACCAATATTTAGAAACACTGACCTAGTGTCCCGGTACCAGGAAGGTTATGCAGCACATATCCAGGACCTTCTGATATGCTGAAGTTCTTGAATACTTCAAATCCTTGCGTTCCATTTGCAGTAGTTAAGTCTATGCGAAGTTCTGTAAGACGTTGTGTTGTCATTTCATGGACTATATCAATACCTAAATAAAACATTGTTCGGCGTGACTTAAAAGAACTATTTGCTTTGTGTCTGCTGGACGTGGCAATTCCTGATATGCATATTTCACTTTCTTGCTAAAACTTTCTTTACAATTCTTTGTTCTGACGTGTTTTCGGTTATAAAAATAATTCTGTAATAATTTCAAGCTTAATTGTTTGAAACCAAATTTTTTTTTTCATAAATCGGGAAACGAAATAAAATATAGTTTTATATTGTTTTTGTTTTTATCAATGTAGACAAAACAATAATTGTAATTTTCCACAAATATTGCAATAAATCGAGAAATATTTTAAAAAGCGGTTTGTTAGAATGGCTGGTTTAATATCAACGATTCAGATAAAGCAAAGTATGCAATATTTAGTTTTTCAGAAAATGAAATCGTTTGTTGAATCGCTTGTCATAAAAATTTCACATTCTCCATGGTAACCGACTTTTTCTTTATTACAGCCAAGTGCAAAAATATTTGTGTATATTGTTGAATCTCGAAAATAAGCACTCAGGCTTACTTTTTTAATAGGGTGATTTTTTATTCGCTTATATTTTTTTTTAATATGCGCTTATATTTAAGCCGCCAAATATGCGCTTAAATTTTATATGCGCTTATACATGTAGCTTTTATTGGCTGACTAAACGTTTTTTTTATACAAAACACTAAAAGACACGCATACCTCACGCATGCATCAAATATTATGGAAACACATTAATGTCTTTGAAGAAGAAAAATGACCTGTTTGAAAATGCACATTTATGCACACATTTACAACAATTGATCATTGCTGTATCCAATGTATTAAGCATTAGTCAATGCAGACAAACAAGAAGCCGAACATAATGAGTTCATGAGGTTAAGCCTCATTAGCTTTAGTACATCAGTGTAACACCGAGTAAAGGAACACAAAATTGCAAACGCACACAATTATTACTTCAAACAACATAAATATTTCAAAACAAACATTGAAAACTTTATTAGGGGACGGGTATGCGCTTATTTTCTACAGTATATATTCGTTTAGGGGGGGGGGGGGGTGAATGTGTATCATGCGCATAACCCAATTTGACATCTATACAACTTTCTTTAAAAAAATCAAGAACGTTACTTTTATTCTATTTTCCATTAAAATGTTTATAATCTGTTTCCCCTCCATAACAGAAATAGTGCTAAACCGACCAAGGTAGCCTGTCAGCGTACACATTTTCTATTAGTATAACTCTTATATTTTACATTTGCTTTTCTACAACTGAAGAAAATTAAGGGCTATGGCATATTCACGGTATAGGACCATACAGCGGTTTTAAAGACGTTTGAGTCGTAACAATATCGGAAAACAAGTTACCCAGCGGTATAACAAATATTTTTCTGACCATATGACATTAATCTGACCTGGGTTTGATTTTATTTTTTCTTAAATAAAGGCAAGGTATCATATGTGAACAAAAACAATGTTTTGATTTAAATTTTGTAACATTCATCGGGATTGAACACGGATAACTTGAATCGACAGTTTTCTTAAACACGTTCTCACATAGTCACATACACATTTGAGCAAAATAGACACGCAATTGGCTTTTACAGCGACAAATATGCACGCGCACTATTGTACTGGGTATATTAAATCTGTCCTAAAAGTGCATGGGGATCAAAGAGAAACTGTACCGAGTAATGTGTAAAAATGAGCATTGAAATTTAATTAGATGCCATGATCATTATCGTTATTGCATTACAACCATCAACTTTATCATCGCCTTAATCGTGAACATCATTTATACCATCATTTGGATTTTCACACAGGAATGGAATGTGAGATATCAGATACGAAGCATCAATAAATTTATCTTTCTTGAATAGATTTTGTTGTTTAATGTTTTATGTTTATTGCTGGCTTTTCTCCTCAGTGCTGCTTACAAGTTTACACGAACTTAGAAAACCGATTAAATTGTTTATAAAACTCATTCTTGTAATAAATTTGTAGGTGTTACACCGCGTTGCACACGACATGTTCTTAGATACACAATAACATACAGATTTTGAATCTGATCATCAAAGACATTTCGAATCCCAAAAATGTATTTTTTTAAATTAAAGGATATAATTTTTTGACCTCTCTAGACCTGATGACGGCCCGCATATACCGTATGTAAGCTACGGTTATTCTCCGATAACTATTTTTAGAAAGTCAAAACAAGAAGCTAGATTCATAACGCTATAGGCAATGGTTGAAAATGATCTAAATATGTCAATTTATAAGATTGCAATAGTATATTAATTTCGTCAATCTTTTCGAAATATGTCTTACGCGGGTTGTCAACACTTTCCATGGTTTTAAGTATACACATAAAGTAAACAAAAAAAAGTGATTCGTCGTCAGATCTTGATAATGTAGCGGTTTTCAGGAGATGATTTTTAATCTGATTGTCGCATTTTTCAGCAATATTCAGCATTTGTTGTTTGTTATAAAAACAAAAAGCAAAATAGGACTTACCTAGCCAAAACTCTCCATTCAGATTACCAAATCCAGATGTATAATTTGCGAAGTTTCGGTAGAAATCCACGGAACCGTCGTATCTATTTTGAAATACCTGAAATAACATTTGGATTTTTCTGAAATATATACAACTTAAGTAGTTAAACCTAATGGTCTCGAAATGCAAATTTAGAAAGTGAAAAGGGTACGATTGTTTTACAAGGTTATTTTATTTATTTATTCCTTTGTGCCAGTTTATAGATGGGTGGTTTCAATATCCCAGCAAATATAGATTCGGATATTGTTCAATCACCAAAAGGATATACTTCCTGCTTTTTAAATTTTGCCTTTGGCGTTGTCTGTGATATGCAGGATTTATATTCTCAGATACCCTGATAAATTATATTTTGTTTATTTCCGCCCGTTGTGTTCTCGTTTAGGATAAACCCATTCTTATGTCTAGGGACCTTATGCCGCTGAACATGGAATGGTATTTGTTTGAAAATACCGCATTGAAGGTTCCATGTTTACCGCCGTATGCATACCATGGGGCTAGTCGGCGTGGGCAGTAATTTGCGTTTCATTACTGCCCATGAACAGGCTCAAACAAACCGAACTTGCAACATTTTGATATTTGTCGTGTTCGGAGGCTTTCAAAGTTCCCTTTTCATCTATTTCATGGCATTCTTTGACCTATGCGTAGCTTTTTCTATAAATGCGTTAAGAACAGCCCAGTGACTTATTATTTATTTATGAAGGTTTATGGGGAAACATCATCGTGTTCTTGCTGATTTTACTCCAGGAGCTCTGGTTTCGGTAAGATAATTATGTTAATTATTCAATTTTATTAGCTTCTTATGATTATTAACTTTTTGTGCTTTTGCATGATAAAATGGTTGAACCGATGGGTGGGTTGGAGTTATTTCACCAAGACAACTTGTACTTATTTTGTAATATGAGAACCTGTTGGGGCAAGTGTGAGGTTGGTGCACCCTAGAACCCGGTTTAAACCCCCAGTGGCAAATTGTTTTGCCATTGACCGTTCCAAAGCAGTAACCACTCGTGTTCTCACTTTCCTTAATTGTTTGTGGCGTACATTTTGAAACTGAATATTGTAATACTATGCTCTCTTTTCCTCTCTACTTTTTGAATGTGTGGAGAGGCTGTGTCTGCAGGATGCGGCCATTCCTGATATGCATATTTCACTGCAGTGATTGTTACGTATATCAGGGCTATCCGATCAACCATTTTTTGGGGTTGTCCCGGTTAGCTCAATTGGTTGCGTCGCAGTAATCTATCAGTAATAATAAGTTGTTTACAGATCAATGTTGAACTAACCGTCCATCCGTCTCCATCGGTTGTGAGGTCACAGAACACCTGTACCATCCTTTTAGATTGACACAATGTTACATTGTAAACATCATCGCTTTTTCCCAGTCCCGTATGTTGAACGTCATAACAATCCGAGACATTTGCTAAAATTGGAATCAAATTAACCGACGATTGCAGATATTTAAAAGTGATATATGCATATAAGAATTCAAAGCCAAAACACCAACGACAAAGTGTGCACGGGTTTATGAAATGATCATTTTCCAAAAGAAACCACACACCATTAAAGAAAATGAAAACCAGATTCCATCAGTGTTCTCATATAAACAAACAAGCAGTTATCTTGGTGAAGTTACTCCACCACACCAGTCAACTCGACAATTTCGCATTCTAAAGTCCCAAACACGCAAATCGAAAGAAGCTAATGACATTGTTATGCGAAAAGTCAAGATACTCAAAACCCAATGAAATCAGACCACTTAAAGATAAATCAGCAATAACACGGTAGCAGGAGGGAAAAAATGATTGGCGAAGAAATTACTTTTTCAAAGTACTGTGCTTTTCATTTTTCAATTAAGGTTTTCAATATGATATATAAAATCTTATCAATCTTCGAAATTGGATCGAGTTAAATACATGCAAATAACAAAGATCTGGGATTATTTAATCTTTATGAACTTGCTTACCAGTACAGGGGGACAAATCACTCCATTTACTGCTACTTAAACATGTAACGAACTGACTTCCATTTAACGTGTAACCATCATTACAACCGATAGTTGCTACATCGCCGAAAGCAGTGCCATTTATGAAAATAATATGACCATTTTCTGGCGGTACAAGTGTCCCACAAAACACAGGATTACAAGATGTCCACTGACCCTCACTGCCACAAACAACCAAGTTATTTGACGACGCTGTGAAACCTTCGTTACACTGGATAACGAACGTGCTGTTGAAGTGAGTAGTCGTCAGATCTTTGATTGCACCATGTTTCAGAAACGGTGGAGTGCCACAATCTGAAAGCAGTTTTAATAACTTTCAAACATACTGATCATCTAACATTAAAAACTTGTAGAATTTGACAGATTAATGCATTATTGATTTAAAATTAACCGTCTTTTAATGTTTTAGATTTTATTAAATTAAGAATCAATAAAAAGGAAAAATTGTATGATTTTTTTGAAAACAAAAAAGATTCTTAACTTGTCTAAACGCCGACAGCTTTAGTTAAGAATTATTCGATGTGAACATTTTTGATAAGATACGGATGAACTGAAAGGTGCCAAAATAATTCAAAAGTTCACATTTGATTAGACGAAAAAGCCAATAACAAGACGTATGGCAATAGAAAAACTTAGAATATAAAAAAATAACAATAGGTTAATAAAAAAGTCCGGGCACAAACCGTTTTCACAGTCAAAAATATTAATAAAAAAGAAAAAAAAACTGATTGTTTCTTGTTATATACATAAAGTGAATGCCATCGTTTGGGATGGATAAAAATGTACTGTTTATTGATGTTGATAGTGAGTTACGCTCAACCCGAGGCTAGGCGGCGTGGACAGTTACATGCAGTTCCATTTCTGGCCATGAACAGGCTCAATCAAACCGAGCATGCAATATTTTGAAATTTGTCGTATTTGGTGACTTTCGAAGTTCCATTTTCATCTACCGTATAAGTGCTTATTTCTGCGGGCTCCAATTTCTGCGGTTTTGTTTAAATTTATGGGTACATTATTTTTGCGGCATAAAACTTCATCATAGTCGGACTAAAATTCTGCGGTCTCGGTAGAAAGTAGAAATAAAAAAAACGTTACCATTAATATACAAACTTATTTATTAATAAATAAATTTAAATCTAATACATGTATTATGTTTGAGTTACCAATCACCTGTTTATGGAAAATCTTAATGTAATCGTTAAAAAATCTAACAACCATCATACTAAACACGTGTTGAATTTTATTAATGTTTCGTAACGCTATTATAAAAAAAGAATGTTTGACTTAGGTACAAACAATATTTATGTTAAAGCAATTGAAAACGATGCGTTTATTTAATCATTATCCGAAGTGTGAAGTATTTTCTCGTAATTTACCTGTGTTTTAATATTTAAGCATTATAATGACATGGTTGGAACAGCTTTAAAATATGATCAGAGTAAAACCAGATTAACTTATCTTTAAGAGTACCGTTAAGTAGTATACAATATCCAGTATATAACAGTATCCAAGCTCACTAAAATCAAAAATATCTCTTTTTTTACCCAGCGAAGCTGGTTTTACTAATCACAATTCTGAAATCGGTATCAAACCAAAACGAGGCACTGGCAACCGGCGATTTACGCATTTCAGAGTAATCAGAGCAAGCAAAGTAGTCCAAGTTTCCTGTTACGTGTTAAAGTTGGCTAGGGCCACGTTAGTATCGCTAAAAGAATACTTGACTGCTTCACTGCGCTGTCCTTAATTCAGAACACAATCGACAACAGTAAACCATTTTTATCTGGGGGTTGTAGCCGCCAGGGATTCTTTAGCGAGCCATTGATATGTTACCTTTAGGTAGAGATATAAACGATATTCCCGATGTTAGGATATTACAGTAGTTCTGAAATATTTAATTTATCTTTTCTGCTATTTCGAAGCTCAAAATAACATTGAAAACATTTTCTTTATTTTGTCATTTTAAAGCCATTTCAATATTGGACGTTTGTTCCGCTGCTAAACTGTTTGTTTCACGATTTTTTTATATATTTTTATCATTAACAATAACGATAATGATAAATTTCCATCTTAGCATATTTTTCTTCAATTGTCCACTTTATGAAATCAATGCGCAAATGCTCTCACTTGAAATTTTCAAGACATGTTGCGAACATTTGTTTATTATTTGAACATTTGTTCATGAACGTTGTAAATCACTGAACATGAAGCAATCATCGTTGCAGAATATTTTATATATTGGATTTCCACATATAAGCGTGAACAGTACTAAACAGTAAACTATTGAGATGTGTAAAATTTTACATATTAAAACTATTCTATGATTTCCTTTACATGTTATTCACAATGAAGGAAACAATTATATACTTCTTATTTCAAATAAATGCATAATCATTCCCATCGATCGGGTCTCACTTTTTATATCATTTTTCGTGTTCATTCTGTCTTTGGGATGTCAGTACACAGATTTCACTATTATAATTTCTTGCTTAAAACCCTTTACTCAATATATACGCCTTTCATCACATAGGTGACCAGTTCAGGTCCCAGTCAGCTGTCACAATAGTGCCATCTGATCTGGATCTAAAATTTGTGATTACTGGTCAGAAAAAATTAATGATTCTAAAAGCGAACATTTTAAATCCAAATCAGATTGCAAAGATGTGCCAGCTGATATGGATCTAAACTGTTCGCCCAAGCTATGAAGGTATATCGATGGAGTAAAGGGTTAACAGAGGCCTTCATCCAGATAAAACATGGAAACTCTTATTTCCACTATCATATAGACAAGATAAAGGTCTTTGCGAGTGAACCAAGTTCTTTTACTTTTTCGTAAATGGATACATGTATGAGAATCATGGCACTGGTTATTCTCAAGAAGCAAAATCGCTTCGCTGGTTTTCTGTACTTTCAGTACTTTGATTCAAATATCGTGTAATAAAGCACGTACAACTGTTGTACATAGCCTTTCTTTTTCATCTTTTTCCGTTAAAAAAAAGTTGGTCGTCATTAGTTATTACAATGTACTTTAGACATTTGTTCAGTCAAAATGTAGAAAGCACACCGTTATTAAGTTCACAAAGGAATAAATATTCTGCGGGTTTTAAATTTACGGTCATTTATTTAACTGCAGAAACATCAGAAATAAAGTCACCACAGAAATAACCATTTATACGTTATTTTTTATAAATTCAAAACTACTCATAATGGCTGTTCTGTAGACTTTCAGGGACTTATCGCTGGACAATAGACTGTCTAAAATGTGAAATGTGCATATCAGGAGAAGAGAGCATGGGCTGATTCAGAGCTGTTTTAACCCTTTGTGATGCGGGTTTATTAGTCTCTACTTAAAGATGTGTGCTCTCAAAAGGCCATTTCATAAGCCAGCTTCCACTGGCTAAAGTGATGTTAAGCGAGTATATAACGTTTAAAAGTTCAGTGATATGTGTTAAGTTTATTCGTTTTTTTTCAATCAAAGTTTTCTTGTATTCGGATGCTTTCAAAGTTCCCGCTCCATTTTAATATCAAAGAAGCGTTGTTTGTGCAATGTGATACGTTAAAATATCTTCCCGTACTTTTAATTAGTGCTGTTATCAATTACGTCCTTTAAAGGTCGTTGATCACGATAATTATGTTAGTGAATTAGATCTTTCACCACATTATTTTTGTTTTAATATTTAGGCCAGATTTTAGATATGTATTTTCAATATTCCAGCAAATATGGATTCGGATATTGTTCAATCGCCCTTAGGATATACTTCCTGGTTTTAAATTTGTGACTTTGGTGTTGTCTGTTTTATATTTTCAAATACCCTTTCAAAACCCATTCTTTAATCTGGAAACCGAACGCCGCTGATCATGAAATGGAGTTAATCTAAAAAAACACATTGAATGTTCCATGTTCACCGACATATGCAGACCATTGTTTGGAATGGGTCATAATTGTACTATTGTACAAGTGTGCGCTCAACCCGGGGCTCGGCGGCGTGGGCAGTAAAATGACGTGTTCGGTGGCTTTCGAAGTTCCAATTTTATGTATTTCAACATGATATATTCTATACAACGTCTAATAATGTTAATAACTGGATAATATAAAATTGATAAAACATACTTACCGACCCATTGGCAGGAGGGCAAATAACTCCATTTACTGCCACTTAAACATGTAACGAACTGACTTCCATTTAACGTGTAACCATCATTACAACCAATAGTTGCTACATCGCCGAAAGCAGTGCCATGTATGGAAGTAATATGACAATTTTCTGGCGGTGCAAGTGTCCCACAAACCACAGGATTACAAGTTGGTATAGTTGTCCACTGACCATTACTGCCACAAACAACCAAACTATTTGACGACGCTATGAAACCTTCGTTACACTGGATAACGAACGTGCTGTTGAAGTGAGTAGTGGTCAGATCCTTGATTGCACCATTTCTCAAAGACGGTGGAGTGCCACAATCTGAAAGCAGGTTGGAACCAGTTTAAAACATACTGTAATTGCATTGTTTTTTTCATATGTCAAAATCTCAGTAGTTTATCTTTTTCGCATCCTTATAACACGAAAAGATTAAAAAACTTATAGAATTTATTCGATTTATGATTAAAAATGCTAGCATAAAAACAACTTGCTAGATTCTTAGTATGAGTTTTTTCTATTTTATTAAATTTTAATATATTTTAACATGTGTTTGTATTAATATGTTTTATTTACAAAACAAAACATAATATATACTCAGTCTCATAATTATCTTTTACTTTATAAAAATTCCTTAAAGATAAACTGACAAATGAATACTAACTTTTGTAAATTTTGTACTAAATTTACTAAAAATCAAATTTTGAATATAAAGAAAATCGTTTTATGATAAAATGATATAATTTAAACGAGAATTAGTTGAATTAATTCAGTAAAATTCGGGTGCGCATTTCACGGTACGAAAAATCTAAGGGGAACAACTTTTGTTTACCGATGACGTCATTGGATCGCAGTTCGCTATGATGGGTATCTGTCGCATATTGTATAACATAGTAAATGTGACAATAACGTTATCCTGTGAACGTAACTTTGCTAGTTTATGAATTTTTGCATTTCCACATAATTTTTGCAAACACTAAGATCAACTCTGATGCTTCTGCGTCTTTCGATCGGCGTTCGGAACTTTTTAATAGCGTCTTTGTACAAGCACGTAAGATCTATAGGCTAATATTATTAACGGGGGACACATTATTGATTCGCATTATATTTGCACGAGTTGTGCATGTCCAATGTAGTGCCACATGTTTAGATTCTTATCATGGTCTTGTTCCAATTTTTCCAAAACACAAGTAGTCCGATTATGACGATTCAATATATGTAATTCACAGCTACGGAAACCATATATTCCATACATACAATTCGGCGGATAATTGTGCAAACATTTTAATTGGACATGCAATAAAATGTAGATGTACGATTAAATTAACTTACAGTTTCATTTAGCGTTTATGCATGCTGATCATGCGAAAATTAATTAACTAAAACCGTTCCGTTGCTATATCCTTGCGGGGATGGTTCCAAGTTATAATGCGTTCGCTAAAACGGTTGTTTTGGGATTGAGTAATAAAAATAATATACTATTTTCATTTTTGTTAAGTAAATACACCATGTCCGTCTAGGCGTATTATACAGCGAACTGCATAGAATATATAGAATACATAAATATAGGCTAACCCCGTCACTTCCCTATTGTATCCGCCTATGGCTATATGGACTGGAAAATTAATAATTATGCGCTTAGCAAATAGGCGATTTATACACAATATCAATATGTGTTGCTTTCCTAAATCTGGTTTTAAATGACAACGATACAGAACTCGAACAGTCTCTTTATTGTTTTAGTAAAAAGGCGTATTAAGAATATGCATTTCATAAATACTCGTAAATCCTTCTCTAATCAAGATAAATAATGTTAATTGATTATCTATAAAAGCGCAAGGTACTAGTCCCTGTTCTGTTTTACTGGTTCGGTGACACGCGTGTGATCTATGCCGCTAACTATCTGGGACCTCTGCCGGCCACGCTCTAGTATTACATGGTATACTGGCCTCAGTCCCCAAATCACTGATTTAATCAGTGCATCCGGTGATCAAACGACTTGTGATATATGCCGTGCACTCTAGAGCCGCGGGAAGCAGGAAGTATTCAGTTACGTGTCATGTATACCACCTATGGCCGATAATCCCTCGATATCGGGTCAATTAATTTTATGAAAGTACGAGCATGTGCAGTTTTGTATTCCAATATTATCGCAAGACTTTATTTATAATTATAAATTATATTAAATTTAGTGACATTAATTACATAGACGTTTTCTGGCGAATTGTTAGCGAAATAATTGGTACTGATGTTGTCTTATATTCAATCTTGATCCCACTCCAGAAAATAAGAAGAGTAAACTAAATAGTAAATACTGCAATGCCAGTTTGTTTTTGTTGGGCAAGTACTACGAGATAAGACATTTGCAAAATCCTGCAGAAAGTCATAGAAATTGTGTAAACCAGTACTACTGTACATATTTCCTGAAATATGTTACACACGAATAAGCCTTCACGTCATACTCACCGATGGTATTTAATATATTTATTATCTTTAAGTGGTATTTAATATATTTATTATCTTTAAGATCTATTGTTTTTTACCAAATTATAAAAAAAAATTGATTTAAGTAATGCAAATTATCCTCTCGGCTCTTTTTTGTCTCAGTAGGCTACAGGTCTTGTTGTAGCAAAACTTAATAATGTTTTGGCGATGTATTTACATTTCTCATGTATCTTAAGTAATATAGTCGACAATGCGTCGGATTGAAAACATTTACGAAAACTAATTGGCATTTATAATTATTATTAAATGGATTTAAAACAAAACGATGCCGTTATTAATCGTGATTGTAGATATGCGAACTTTTACCGGGACAATAGGTCTTTGCGTACAGCCCTTTCCTGTTTCATATTTCAACCGAAATTTTCTGTATTCTTCTTCGAATATCTAAAGAATCTAATATCGTTTTGGCTTGATAGTTTTTTTTTACAATCGATCACAGCAAAAATATCAATTGTCATTAAAATTTATCATCAAATGACTGTAAATATAATCAACTAAGTATACTATTTACATTATCGTTCAAAGCGCGAAAGATCCAATGACGCCATCGATATTAAGCTCCGCCCAGTCCGAAATTCTAGTGATTTTTGGAGCGCTGAATTTGTGGACGTCAATGCTAATTTATCGCATATTTTGTGCATGAAATCGATTTATTTATATGAGATATTGGTAATTACATGGATTGGAAAGTATTTTGTTGGAAACTAAGCATGTGTCAGTTTATCTTTAATGTTAACTGTAAGTTTATAAAAGACTAACTAGGGTTAAGTTAGTCTGCATTTTACTCCCGCGTTTGACATACTTATGTTGATGCGTCGTATTGTTTTCCTCATTGAAATATCTTTAACCCTATTCAGAAATTAATATCTAACAAATATGTATTGTAATGTTAATACAACGATATGAAATACCTTTTATAGTACAGTTGGGTATCGGTGTCCATGCTTTTTGGTTTGTACATGTCATCAGGTTGTCACCTTGTAAGGTAAACCCTTCTTCACATTTTACTCCGACAACATCTTGATAGTTTGTTCCATTGATGTGTGTTATGCTGGCATGAACTGGCACGACAGGGAAACCACACGTTATTGGTCTACAGCTTGGCATTTCACTCCATTGTCCATTCTTGTTGCATACAACAGCTTGTTCATTAAATAAGTCATATCCTTCTTTGCATTGAATTTGCAATGTACTATTGAACTTTGTGTTTTCTGTTCTACGTAGGACTCCATTTAGAACATTTGGCGGAGGCCGCAGTCTTTGGGTTCACAATGAGGCATCGTTGACCAAGTCTCATTGGGTAAACATACGAGTGTGCCATTTCCTATCATATCAAACCCTTCATTGCAAATAAGTTCTTTCGTGTCTCCAACATCAGACGAGTTCAAACCATATGTGACTTTTGCGTTCGGTAGGGATGTGCCAGCGTTTTATTTCACAAGATGGAACAGAACTCCATTCACCAGAAGATAGACATGTTATTCGAGAATGTCCCACTAACTTGTCTTTGATGCTCAAACACTCGAGCTTAGCAACATCTCCAGGCTTTACATTTGATACATTTACAAGTATTCCATTTCTTGTAAAAGGTGATATGTCACATGTCGCTTGATCTACAATGATTTAAAATGCATGCTTTCCAATATATAAATATTGCTGTATTTTGCATAATCATAGTAAGAGCAAAAGTCATCCTTTGCCGAGTGCTTAGTAACAAAACTTTAATTAATTGACTTGGGACTAGCTTTGTCATAAATTCATTTATGCATAATATGGCAGGTATTTACTTCAGTGCAGAATTTGTAAGCCGTCGCTATCGACCTTTTATCTAATACAGTATTATATAGCCAGAAACTTCAAAGTTATGTTATATTTGGGATTTGAAAGTTTCGTCATCTCTTCTCCTCGTGTAAGTCTTTGATATGTGGAAATGTTGAGTTTTCTGGATATGACAAAGCATAATCAGTGCACTGCAAATAGATTAAAGAATTCAGCAGCATCGGAAATCACATCTTCTCAAACCCAAAGACAATACTAAGCAAATGCACATCTTGAATCTTAAGCGTCATATTATATGCATTTAACCGTTGACGAAGCGTGATAAATATTATTAAAATAAAATTTAGGGGCAAAGACGTTCCGCAAACCATCGAGAGGTTGACCATCGTCCTCAAACTTAAACGGTTCGTAAATAACCTTGCGAAAAGAGAAATTGGTGGCACATTCCTACAGGAGAGTTTGGAAAAGTAAACCTTGAAAAAACACACACACCAAATACGACAGATATGAAAATATGGCAGGCTGGGTTTGATTGAACCTGTTCATAGGCAGTAATGGAAATGCATATTATTGCCCACGCCCCCTAGCCCGCTGTTGAGCGCAACTCAATATTTGCACCAATATACAGTTATATTTTTGACTCTTCCCAAAAGATGGTGAACACGGAATCTTTAATGCATATTTTTATATTAATACCAGTCCACGTTCAGCGGCATATTTAAGAATGTTTTATTTTAAACGTGCGAGGGTTGTCCCAGATATTCGTAGACTGTGACCATATTTCGATCAATTTGCGCGCAATTGGTAAATCAATTACATAAACGTAAATTACAGGATATTTTCTTTATTTTAACTTAGATTTTATGATGTCTTAAACGTTTGTTTTTATTTGCCGATAATTTTTATAACCATGGTAACGCGATATCGCCCCACGTCAAAAAACGATTCTCACTTTCCTATTTGTTTAGCTATATTTAACGCATTTTTCAGCTGAACTTCATGAAACTACGGGAACATATAAAGCATCCATTTGGTGACGTCATTACAAAATTTGACGTCAATCGGTCGTTGCGTTTTGAAAACAACAGCGTTTCTGCTAGTCACGGTGTCTTAGATCTAACGTGAAAATGACATCACATGAACGCATGGAGATTAGAGCAAACATCAAATTTTGCGCCGATTTAGGAAAAACACCGACAGAAACATATAAATTGTTGCAGCAGACAAAGCGGGAATCCTCTGTAAGTCGGGCTCTTGTGTTCAAGTGGCACAAGAGATTTTCAGATGGCCGCACAGACATCAAAGACGATGAGCGACCGGGTCGTAATGCTGTCATCCGTACGACGTCGTCAACGTCAATCAAGAAAGTGATTGAAGGAGACCGCCGCCTGGACCCGGTTGTTCGAAACCTGGATAAATTTTATCCCTGGGTTAAATCCAGGTTAAAAATTATCCGCGGTTAAAAAGATAGAAAACGGGTTGTTCAAAATTATTGGTTAAATTTAACCCATTAAAAACTGGTTTAAATATAACCCTGGTATTTACCTAGGTTAAATTTTATCCAGAATCATCAAAGATGGCTGCCTTTCTAGCGTTCAGAAATGCCAGAAAAAATAGGCAGCATTTCGCAAATGTCACGCCGTTAAATGACTGAAATGCGTGCTCGGTACAGGTTCAGTAATGAGAACGTCGACAGGTTATGCCGTTTACTTGAAAATAAGCTGAGTAGACCAACAAAAAGATCTCATGCATTATCCGTTAAGCAGCAAGTGCTCATAAGTCTACGTTATCTAGCTACTGGCAATTTTATGCAAACTATAGGTGATACCTTCGGGATTGACAAGGGCACTCTACTGTATAATTTTCTGCTTATGCTAACATTAAAATTATTGCTTATTATACCGAGATGAATTAGACTTCCTTGGTTTTAAGAGGTTCTCAAGAAATTCAATGAAAAACTTACTTCCTGGTTCAAACCGAAAGTAGTTTTGAACCAGGAAGTAAGTTTTTCTTGAAAACCTTAACATTAGTTTGAAGAATTGGCACTAAACATTGTAGACCAGCATATACTTATTTCATGTATGAGTTGCTTTGGTATATTGTCCATGAATTTCAGAGTTCTCATGCAAACGGTTTTTCTTTTGTTTTAGTACGCGCTTGGTACATGTAATTAGAACATGATGAATTAGACTAAATTGACCTTGCAAACATTACTTACATCCTTAGCTAAATACATGTCTTTACTAAATTCTAGGTGGCAATAAGTATTTCCCCCAAAATTCCTTTTTGAAATTTTAGCCTGTTTTCGCCGTTTGCAATGTTTGCGACCCCTTAATGTCTGATTTGTCATGTCTACATCATACTTTGTGGCTATAACTTTGCGATTGGCTATTTTATGCCAATAAATTTTACGTTATGACGTATGTTCTGTTATGATTTCAACGTTTTTCTTTATTTCCCATATTAATTAAAATAGTTGTTGGCAATGTGGTCCCTGACAGCCCGCCCATCTTGTGGTCCGTTGTATGGAACCAGAACAGGATCCTGATCATCCTGCTCTGGAATGTCATCAGGCTCTCCCCATATCTTTGCGAGGTTGTGCAACACGGCACATGCGATAACGACCTTACTGCACTTTTCCGGTTTAAGTCTGATCTGAAATGCGAGCGATGTCAACATTGAGTTTCGTAGAAAATCTTTTAAATTCAATTTAAAATCACTAGTTTTGAAAGTATGCAATATTGCTCTAATGTTACTTAGTTTAACAATGTGGTAAACATGTTGTACCTAAAATTATTTCATAAAATATGATCGTTTTAAAATTACTATTCAGTTCTTGCGATTGTTACTTGATTGAAATGATTTTTATATTGATTATAGCTTTGAGTTTTTGAATGATGATAAACTTCTCAAACTGCGTAACCCTTCTCTCCATAGATAAGCCTGTTGTCACTACGGCGACCAGTCTAGATCAAGCTTAACAAACATCATATCAATGTCATATGATCTGGATTTACATTCTGATAGTTTCTTTGCTCAGAAATAACCTAGTTAATTTAAAAGCAACCATTATAGATCCTTATCTTACGACACGGATGTGCAGGCTGATCTGCCGAATTCAACTGTTTTGCAATTGTGATAAAAATGTATTTGTGTTATGGCGCGAGCAAATAATGTTAATTTTTTAGCAATATTATTATTTGAGCAATATAATTTATTTTAGGGCCTCAAGTTGACCTAGATCAATATGTTATTCATAGATCAAGGGAAATTACTCTACCTTGACTGTCGCACGTAACTTGTACATTGACGCTGTGAAACCCCTTACGATTAACATAATCTCGCTCTTCCGGGATGTCAGGAGAAATTATGCGTATATGTGTGCAATCTATGCAGCCAATTACACATGGGAATCCATGCTGCATATAAAATGCATTCTGCTCTCTAGACACATCATCTCGATCTACAGGAAATTTTATGAACCGATCTTTTAAAGAACAAAGCTCGTCGACAAAATTAGAAACGACTCTGGAGACCGTGCCCTTGTCAATCCCGAAGGTATCACCTATAGTTTGCATAAAATTGCCAGTAGCTAGATAACGTAGACTTATGAGCACTTGCTGCTTAACGGATAATGCATGAGATCTTTTTGTTGGTCTACTCAGCTTATTTTCAAGTAAACGGCATAACCTGTCGACGTTCTCATTACTGAACCTGTACCGAGCACGCATTTCAGTCATTTAACGGCGTGACATTTGCGAAATGCTGCCTATTTTTTCTGGCATTTCTGAACGCTAGAAAGGCAGCCATCTTTGATGATTCTGGATAAAATTTAACCTAGGTAAATACCAGGGTTATATTTAAACCAGTTTTTAATGGGTTAAATTTAACCAATAATTTTGAACAACCCGTTTTCTATCTTTTTAACCGCGGATAATTTTTAACCTGGATTTAACCCAGGGATAAAATTTATCCAGGTTTCGAACAACCGGGTCCAGGCGGCGGTCTCCTTCAATCACTTTCTTGATTGACGTTGACGACGTCGTACGGATGACAGCATTACGACCCGGTCGCTCATCGTCTTTGATGTCTGTGCGGCCATCTGAAAATCTCTTGTGCCACTTGAACACAAGAGCCCGACTTACAGAGGATTCCCGCTTTGTCTGCTGCAACAATTTATATGTTTCTGTCGGTGTTTTTCCTAAATCGGCGCAAATTTTGATGTTTGCTCTAATCTCCATGCGTTCATGTGATGTCATTTTCACGTTAGATCTAAGACACCGTGACTAGCAGAAACGCTGTTGTTTTCAAAACGCAACGACCGATTGACGTCAAATTTTGTAATGACGTCACCAAATGGATGCTTTATATGTTCCCGTAGTTTCATGAAGTTCAGCTGAAAAATGCGTTAAATATAGCTAAACAAATAGGAAAGTGAGAATCGTTTTTTGACGTGGGGCGATATCGCGTTACCATGGTTATAAAAATTATCGGCAAATAAAAACAAACGTTTAAGACATCATAAAATCTAAGTTAAAATAAAGAAAATATCCTGTAATTTACGTTTATGTAATTGATTTACCAATTGCGCGCAAATTGATCGAAATATGGTCACAGTCTACGAATATCTGGGACAACCCTCGCACGTTTAAAATAAAACATTCTTAAATATGCCGCTGAACGTGGACTGGTATTAATATAAAAATATGCATTAAAGATTCCGTGTTCACCATCTTTTGGGAAGAGTCAAAAATATAACTGTATATTGGTGCAAATATTGAGTTGCGCTCAACAGCGGGCTAGGGGGCGTGGGCAATAATATGCATTTCCATTACTGCCTATGAACAGGTTCAATCAAACCCAGCCTGCCATATTTTCATATCTGTCGTATTTGGTGTGTGTGTTTTTTCAAGGTTTACTTTTCCAAACTCTCCTGTAGGAATGTGCCACCAATTTCTCTTTTCGCAAGGTTATTTACGAACCGTTTAAGTTTGAGGACGATGGTCAACCTCTCGATGGTTTGCGGAACGTCTTTGCCCCTAAATTTTATTTTAATAATATTTATCACGCTTCGTCAACGGTTAAATGCATATAATATGACGCTTAAGATTCAAGATGTGCATTTGCTTAGTATTGTCTTTGGGTTTGAGAAGATGTGATTTCCGATGCTGCTGAATTCTTTAATCTATTTGCAGTGCACTGATTATGCTTTGTCATATCCAGAAAACTCAACATTTCCACATATCAAAGACTTACACGAGGAGAAGAGATGACGAAACTTTCAAATCCCAAATATAACATAACTTTGAAGTTTCTGGCTATATAATACTGTATTAGATAAAAGGTCGATAGCGACGGCTTACAAATTCTGCACTGAAGTAAATACCTGCCATATTATCCATAAATGAATTTATGACAAAGCTAGTCCCAAGTCAATTAATTAAAGTTTTGTTACTAAGCACTCGGCAAAGGATGACTTTTGCTCTTACTATGATTATGCAAAATACAGCAATATTTATATATTGGAAAGCATGCATTTTAAATCATTGTAGATCAAGCGACATGTGACATATCACCTTTTACAAGAAATGGAATACTTGTAAATGTATCAAATGTAAAGCCTGGAGATGTTGCTAAGCTCGAGTGTTTGAGCATCAAAGACAAGTTAGTGGGACATTCTCGAATAACATGTCTATCTTCTGGTGAATGGAGTTCTGTTCCATCTTGTGAAATAAAACGCTGGCACATCCCTACCGAACGCAAAAGTCACATATGGTTTGAACTCGTCTGATGTTGGAGACACGAAAGAACTTATTTGCAATGAAGGGTTTGATATGATAGGAAATGGCACACTCGTATGTTTACCCAATGAGACTTGGTCAACGATGCCTCATTGTGAACCCAAAGACTGCGGCCTCCGCCAAATGTTCTAAATGGAGTCCTACGTAGAACAGAAAACACAAAGTTCAATAGTACATTGCAAATTCAATGCAAAGAAGGATATGACTTATTTAATGAACAAGCTGTTGTATGCAACAAGAATGGACAATGGAGTGAAATGCCAAGCTGTAGACCAATAACGTGTGGTTTCCCTGTCGTGCCAGTTCATGCCAGCATAACACACATCAATGGAACAAACTATCAAGATGTTGTCGGAGTAAAATGTGAAGAAGGGTTTACCTTACAAGGTGACAACCTGATGACATGTACAAACCAAAAAGCATGGACACCGATACCCAACTGTACTATAAAAGGTATTTCATATCGTTGTATTAACATTACAATACATATTTGTTAGATATTAATTTCTGAATAGGGTTAAAGATATTTCAATGAGGAAAACAATACGACGCATCAACATAAGTATGTCAAACGCGGGAGTAAAATGCAGACTAACTTAACCCTAGTTAGTCTTTTATAAACTTACAGTTAACATTAAGGAATTTTTATAAAGTAAAAGATAATTATGAGACTGAGTATATATTATGTTTTGTTTTGTAAATAAAACATATTAATACAAACACATGTTAAAATATATTAAAATTTAATAAAATAGAAAAAACTCATACTAAGAATCTAGCAAGTTGTTTTTACAATGCCTTTTGCACGCCGGTGCATACTTTGAAAAAAAGTGACCGTCAGTTAACGTCCGCAAGTGAACGTCGCTTAATTTGATTGACGGCGTGGGGCGATAATGTAAACCATGTCTTGTCGTTTTTAGCATAACTTTTGTACCGTTGCTTGTTTTATTGTAATTTTTTGCAAAGGTATGTAAAACAGATTGAATTTTATGTATATGCAATTTGTTTTCTTATAAAATAATTATCCAAGAAGATATGAGCACAGTCTACGAATATCTGGGACAGCCCTCGTAATAACAATGAGCGGATTCAAACATCAAAAGTTTGAAAGCGGATCTGAGATTATCAATCCTGCATATCAAGGACAGCACCAAAGACAAAATTTTAAAATTCAGGAAAGTTAAAGAAATTTGGATAGTTAAAGCGTTTATGTTTACACTGCAGGTCTTTTGAGAATAAAAATAAGAAAATGTTAATAAATGTCAATCATCAACGTTTTTAAGAAAGTATGTGATACAATGACAAACTATATATTTTGTTTAACAACCGACATCAATAACATCAAACATTAGCTGCTTCAATTGGCATTAACATTTAGCTTATTTAAATTTTTTTTGTAAATGTGCATCCTTTCTTAACCGCGTTGGTGAATAAACTCATAGGTAATGGAATGTCCAAACAACACTTCTATTTGTACAACTCACACATATTAATTTCATTCTTTAATTACAAATTATATATTATTCTCAATGATTTTCTATTGTTTTGATTTTAACAGCGATTGCAGTTTTATTTTTTTTGTAGTATCGTATAGTGTTCATTGATGGGAATTTTTTAATATTAAATCGGTCTCACGCGGCCGAGCCGAGTTATTTTGCAATGGTCATTAAACACTAACCGACTTAGTGCTTGAAATTATATTTAGTTAATTGGTTGACTTTCTTGGTTATTCTTTCAATCACAAGTAAGTACGTAAATCCACCAATTTGAAAAAAAATATTTCATTATTTCATCTTTTTGTGGTAACTGAAACTTATGGTGCACTTATTTCAGATCCTCACATATGATATATACCTAATAGGTGTATTTTATGACAGGTTATACAATATTGCGCAAAAAATTATCAATAGAAATCAGTTTCAATGTTTAGTGTTATCAAATCTCGCCAAAAGAGGCGAGATCATGTAAGATTACCACGCTTGATGCTGTTTCAATTGCAAAGTAGGTGCTAACCTGTTACTTTTAGGACGGAAAACATAATTTATGGCAACCTTAATTTCATTTATCAGGTTCAATTACATTGAAGAGTAAATTCTCAAAGCCGAGATTATCAAAATGACGCAAAATGACAGTTTTAAGACAAGCGAGCAGGAAGTTAGCTTATCAGGAGTTATAATCAGCCTGAACATAGATGTTAAAATGTTGTTCACAAAAGCATTGTTCTAATTCAAAATACATGATAACATCTGCAAGAATCCCATTACCGGCCGAGCGAACAAATAACATTTTTAATCTTCCTACGAAACAATTAAAAAGGTAATAAAATGTTGAACAGATATTTTAAAGTTTATCATAAAAATGAGACTTTTATAGATGAAAGATGTAGAACGTATGTTTGTAATTAATTGTTTGTACCATATATTGGCGAAGTTGCAGATTTATATAATAATATCAAGTTATTACTGTGACAGGGCTTTACTTTCTCTTGTAATGAAACCAAATTTAATTACTGATTTTATACAAGTATCGTTTAGCAACTCACAGCAAAGATAGATAAGATGATATGACCTCATCATCAAATGTTTTGTATAAAATACACATAGCAATTGTCACAAACATTTCCATGATTTAATTTAATATCTTAACCTGTTTTATGTGTTGAATTGCTAGATATCTCGAGATAATGAGTCAGTTAAAGCTAATCCACCGAGAAGATTGTAAGCGTTTGTTCATAGGAGATCAAGTCGAACCGGGTGTAAAGTTGGTGCTCCCTTCAAACACCAAATGGCAAATCGTTTTGCATGTGACCGTTTCAAAGCGGTGAACTATCAGGTTCTCACTACTGTCTTGTTGAAATGTATCATTTTATGAATACATGCACTCATAATCAGTGTAGGAGAGCTGTTTTTTTTTTCTGAATATAACAGTTCACGTTCTATGCTATATTTTCATAGTTACCCACATGTCCCGAAAAACCATTTCTCCACCAGCCTTTAAATTAGCTTACATAAAGGTAGCGGAGCTGTAAAAGGGTTAAGACAATTTAATACAAACAGCTTTTGTCATACATTTCGGTGTCAGCATTTCGGGGCCGAAAATCTCGGGATGGCTTCAGAGTTCGCCACTTATCTTGACTACAAACATATAGTTCCATTGTCTTGGTAACTAACGTACAGTTATAACACACAAGTCAAATGTGACAGGTGTGAAGGTCAATGTGTAACAAAAGCAACCTGAGTTGAAAGGGTTGATCGCTGATTTGAGAGCATGGAGACATTCTGAGGACATAAATGAGCTAGTTCTTAAGTGTATCGACCTTAGAGCAACATTTAAAAATGTTATTTCGAAATTGTAAACTATGTGGATTATGACAAAAATTGTCTCAGACTGACAAAATAATTGTATTACCATTCAAAAAATTCCAATAGTATAAATTATAAGAAACACTTCTAACAAAAACTTTTTATCAGTTAACATTTTTTAAACCTTATTACATGTATGTCACATTGGACTTATAAAGCTGCTAAAATGTCTATTCGAATATCACGAACCATTATCTTTCCATCATATCGCAATTTAACTGTCATAATACAGAATGAAAATAATTATATAAACTGTTATTATGAAATCGGTGCTGCGCAAAATGTTATTACATTTTAACTTAAACCGGGTGCCTCCTTCCGGTGTCGAACAATTTCTAACAAAACGTGTTGGCCAATATAAAAAAAAATCAATATGTAGATAATATTAAGCAAACGATTTCATTCAAAACTGAAAAAAAAAGAAATTTCCAAAAACTCTATTAGTCGTCGGCCCATGAGGCCGTCGACTATATTAATGTTGTGCTTACTTTTAGAATTTAATGTTGGGGGATAATGACATAATTTCAGAAATGTTTGTATTTATGTTCTGATATGTATTAATGAGAGTTGTTTTGCAAAAAAACTTATTAACAAATGTTTAACGAATCGTACCATGGGAACTGGTTGACATCGCTTTTTAAAAGTTTTTTTTAATTTTTAAATAATAAGTTCTCCTAGGCAAGTGACTATTTTTGAAAACGACGGTAGCCGGTCCTTCCGTATAATCGGTCAGGGATGTTGACAGTTGCACTGCATATGTACCTGTTTGTAGTTGTGGAACATAATTCGTGAGAGTTTTGTTCGGAAATGAAGGTGTGAATAAATGTACAATTGTGATAGTGGTCAAACATTGTTTTAAATCGTACATTGCAAGACGTAGTTTCCGTATAATCGGTCAGGGATGTTGACCTTTGCACTGCGTCTATACCTATGTGTGAACTTCTGGAACATAATTGGTGAGCAAAAAGCAATTATACTATAACATTTTGATACTGGCCGTACGTTGCTTTTTAATCCTGCAATAGCCTGTTTGTTAATGTTTATATAAATATTGCCTTTCCTTTTTTTACCAGTGTTGTAACTGCATGAAAATTCTTCTCGCGCCAACTTGATGCCCTGCGTCAAAATTTGTCTTGTTTTACTTTGTATTAATTAAGGGTATGGTAAATAATCTTACCGGCACCATCTTTTAATGACACCTTCATTCCAAGTAGTGTTCCAAGGGTAGCCGCAATTGCGATAATGCAGATTGCCATAACCAAAACCATTATAATACACGTTTTGATATTCCAAAGCCTTCCACATTTTATTTGGTTCGGTTTGTTAGCAGTATCCTCATGTATCGCGGTAGTTTCCGTAGAAACTGGCAGTGTTTCGTACGTATGTGAATCTCTTTCACCACTAAATGTTTTGTTTACTATTCCTAAGTCCTCCATCTCATGTAAATTATTAACGGACATTTTTCATTTGTATTTTCAAATTAATCGTTTTCGTTTGTATTTAATGCGTGTAGATAGTACGACGAGCCAAAGTTACCTTCGGTTTAATGAAGAGGAAGCGGGAAATTAATACATTGCGTGTTTCAGTCAGAAGAATCAACGTTAAGCTTTGTCAAGATATATTGATATTTTGTTTACCGTGTAAGTGGGTTTAAATCAAAAATGAAAATTTACCTATTTTTAATTCAAAAATTTTGTTCAGTGTTTCTCTATTTTATTCTTAATTTATTTTATCCTGTAGCATATTTGCACATATCTAGACATTTGATATAGCGGGAAGATGCTGTTATGTTTTACTCAATGGTTAATGTTCTCTCCTCTTTTCTAAAAATGATGAGATCGAAAAACATTTACTGTGAAATCTCAAATAGATTTTTTGACAGTCTGATTTAGAAGTTTATGTTCAGATGGAAAAACACTATAGGTAAAGTTGACTGAAGAAAAGAAATAAGATACAGTTACTTAAATATCCTTTTAAGTAAATTACCTCCCTTTGAATTAGAGAAAAAACAAAATTTATTTTTAACTTCCTGCGACCAAATAACTTTTTTTCATTACAACTGTTTTTTAATTGGTTGATGTCGAACCGACACTTCCAAGATAAACATATAAATGATCACATTCTGTAACTATTTTCATTCGCTGGCATTATTAATGTAATGGGGGATTCCATTGTTAATTTGTCAAGTTTTCATTTTGCTCACTATATTACAAACATTTAAAAACATCCTTCCAATACCCGATATATCTTAATACAATGTCTTAAACCCACCTCTTACTAAACTAAGATTGTCTTCTCATCAGTTGCGCATCGAATCTGGGCGATATGGTAACAAAAGAATAGCGCACAACGAACGATATTGCACCTTTTGTAATAACTAGGGATGGCAACGAGTATTCGAGTAACCGAGTACTCGATCGAAAGTCCGAGTATCAAATACATAAAATTTACTATTCAAGTACTTGGATATTTTTAATAAAAATGAAATCCTTTAGTTTTGTTGTAAATTTGTATGATATACGGTGTTCAACAATGCATGCGCCAATAATATTCGATACATTTAATCCCCACAGGTGACGCAATTCACGCTATGCTGAGAGATTTCAAATTGTCAAATCAGGTCTCAAATTTGCAATTGTCACTTATTTCAGTTAGCAATGTTTTGATAACAAAGATCTTTTGTTTGTCAATTATGTTTTTGACGCTTCTAATGAGTATTTCCGGACCGTCCACTAAATTCATTGATTGGTTAACGTGTACATAAGGGATAATTTTCACCTTTTGACTTGTGAATGACAAGAACCGATCCATGAATATTAATGAAATAAACAAAGTGAAACGGCGTCGATGTTCATCAAAGATACTTTTAAAGTTAACATCGAATTCAAACAACTCCATCATATCAACAACATGGCTGTGTGGAGTTACTTCAAACTGGCAGCAGACGGAAAGACAGTTAAATGTTTACAATGTAGTTCAGACTTAAGCCTACTATGCAGGAACTACTACCTTAGGTTGACACTTGAAACTAAGACAGTCCCGATAAAGGCAAAAAGACGAGCCCCCACAAAAGATGCTCGGTTTCAGTACTGATGTGTGCTAAGTTCGATTTATTGATTTGTTTATTTATCGACATGATATAATACTGACCACCGAATACATTGTAACTGATACATCCTCTACTACCTTGTTTATTATGTTTCAGGTATTAATAAAGCCAATACCTTTAGAATGCGTTTTTCATAATTATTAGATTCACATTTATAAACAAAACTAAACTGTATTTATCTGTTCCTTATTTTATGTAATTTTACATTCGAATCTAAGTAATTTAATAAAATTATTTGTGTAGGAATCTCAATGAAATCATTTAATTTACTCATAAATCAAGATGAAGGTAATAATAGCAGCTATAAACGCCGTTTATTTTTTTTTAAAGATATTTCTTGTATACATGTAACCTTGTTTCCAGTCTTATCTAGGTCTGCTGATCAATTCTGTGACAAAAATTACCTAATTGATCTAAAATTAAACAATGTAGATCCTAGACTACGTGTGTGTGCAGATTGATTTTTACCTAAACTGCTCGCCTATGTAGTTAAATGTGTTTATCTGAGCTAAAATGGTTTAGTAAAAACTTATAACTTGAGGTATATAAGGTATCAAAGGATTTTATACATATATCTATCTAAATATTTTTTTTACTAAAGACACGAATTAGCAAAGACCTTTTAATTGGTTCGCCCACAATCGTGGTGCAACATTTAACTTATCTTTTTATTCTGGGCAACTTGTTACGTCCTTGAAGGTCGCTCAGCACTATACTAATGTTCTTTCCTAATAGTACTTCTAAAATTGATTTGTCTTTAGTTTTTATATTTCATCCAGTTTTATGATGGCTGGTTTTAATATCCCAGCAAATATATATTTGGATATTGTTCAGTTATCCAAAGGTTTCTGCTTTTTAAACTTTTGTTTTTGCCGTTGTCTGTGATATTTAGAGTTTATATTTTCAGATCCCCCGTCAAAATGGTTTCCTGTTTAGTTCCGCCCATTGTTTTCTCGTTTAGGGCAAATCCATTCTTTTATCTGGGGACCATAGGCCGGTTAAGAGGGAATGATATAAATCTGAAAATACCACATTGAAGCTTCCATGTTCACATCCATATCTCATATGCACACAATCGTTAGGGGTGGATCAAAATTGTACTGTTTATTGGTGTAAAATATTGAACTCTGCTCATTCCGGGGACAGGCTGCGTGGGCAATAAATTTCATTTCCATTACTGCCTATTAACAGTCTCAATCAAACCGAACCTGCAATATGTTTATAATTGTCGTATTTGGTGCCTTTCAATGTCCCTTTTCATCTATCGATCAGTTTATCACTTTGGTATTATCTAAGTATCACAGTGGGTATGGTACACAGTATCAAGGACATATCAATCTCGATCTACAAAAAAGTCTGTCACAGCACCTAAGCCGAAAGAAGCATATAAAAAGTGAAAATGCATATCAGGAATCGCCAAACTTACAAAATACAATCATAATTATTCTTGTTTAAATGTTGAAAGTCGTATTACAAAGCTTTCATTTAGTACTATTAAATTGACACTTTAGAGTTATGAAGACGCTTTAGTATGTAAAAAATGCGGGTAAAAGTTCCAGTTTGAATGCTAAAAACAAAATAATGCTGAGCCTGAGCTTTTAATTTTATATTGATTATATCCACCTTTACATAGTATTGTAGCTAAATACATTTATTTACTAAAATCTAGGTGGCAATAAGTACTTCCCCCAAATTTCATTTTTTGAAATTTTAGCCTGTTTTTGCCATTTGCAATGTTTGCGATACCTTTAATCGGTTGTTTTTGTGTTTCTTTGTTTGTGTTCGTTGCTGGTTTTTATATAAAGCAGACCTTTATCTTCTAAATGATAAATCTATTTAAGTAAGATGTTTAATTCGTGCTTTATTTTTCTAAAGATAAGAATCATACATTTATGTTATTTTACATTAAATATAAATATATATATTAAGAGTGACAAGATGCATTAAAAAGACCTTTGCAATGCGGACAGTATAACAGCAAGGATAAAAAAATTTTAAAAACCAAATTACAAACATGTTATACACAAAAACGACAATATGGGGAAACCGTAAGTCTGACAAAATAAATTCATGAGTATTGGGTACCTCCTTGGAACAGTCAATGGTAATGAATAAATTTGTGTGAAGCTGGACAAATAAAAGAACCATTACGCTACGATTGATCACATAGTGGAAAATTAACGAATGATCAATAAATATTAATGAAGTAATATTTATCAAAAATTGATAAACTTAAACACAATAATACATCCTTTAATATCTGATGTATCCTCTTTGTCTTAAATTCGTTTCAGAATCTTGATTATACACGAAAACAGTTATCGTACATGTATAAGATGGCATGATCTTCAAATTGGTTAATATATCCCAGAATCACTGATAAGTCACATTTCCGACAAACATAACTTTTATTTCACATAACTTATTAGCGTTATAGGCACTTGGTAGCTTGAAATCTTGTATTCTTAGTGCGTTACTATAGATGGCTTGTGGACAGGAAAACGTTATTGGAGATTCTATCGGCGTGCCTGTGTAAGTCGTACATAGTGTTCCATTCACACCATTCTTCCCGTCTTGAAACGAATTGTGCACAAATATGCTGAAGTTCGTGTTCCTCCAAAGTAAAAGAACATCAAATACAATTAAATCTTATAAAAAAAATAATACCAAAGCTGGTGCCCAATCGCCACATTAGAAAGCCTTACATTTAAAAAGGAGATGTTGTTTCTTGCATCATGGTGTGGCGGCCGTAAAACGTCGCCCCGTACACTTAAACAGTATAGTGAGAAAGTATTGAGTTGCGTTCAACTCAGAGCTAGGCGTTGTGGACAGTAATATCAATTTCCACTGCCCCAAAACAGGCTCAATCAAACCGAGTCTTCAATATTATGACATATGTCGTGTTCGTTGAAACACGTGCCATCCAACTTTCTAACAGAGAAATTTTCAGGCAAAGCCTATATACCATATCTATCTACAAACGACCCTCGGAATTTCTAGACATTTACATAGTCTTTTTCATATACATACATGTAAAACAATTGCATAAACACATCTATTAGCATCGTTCTTCATTTTATGTAATTCTTTCACATTTTTATTTCTCCACATTATTTGTAAAAAACATCAGTAAATTCAAAAAGAAAGGTAACCGAGATGTTTTATGCCCCTCTGCATTCCTAGTGATTAACCAATCTAAAGTTGATCATCATGCCAACCTCTGTAAGATCACCACGTACGTGGGCTTGTGTGTTCGTACCAAGAACCTGTTGGGGCAAGTGTGAGGTTGGTGCACCCTAGAACCTGGTTCAAACCCCCATTTGCAAATTGTTTTGCCATTGAATGTTCCAAGGCGGTTACCTCAAGGGTTCTATTTCTCGTGGGTTGTGGTGTCTGATTTGAAATTGATATTCTTATTAACACATGCCCTCTCTCCCTCTCTTCTTTTTCGCTGAGAGGGGAGGCTGTGTTTTATGAGTGTGGCGATTCCTGATATACATATTTCATTTTTATATCAAATAAAAGTATGGGAAAAAGTATAAAAGATTTTAAATTATTTTAATTTGAAATATGCATTGCAGTAAATATTTAACTTCATCTTAACGTATTCATTTATTGTAAATAATAAAAAGCTCGCGTGTTGCCAGAAAGACGGAAAACCAAAATCAGCTTGTGATTGTGGAGGGTGAAACAATTCGGAAAATACTATTGTTGAAGACTAAATAAAAAACGTGTTTCTGGACAGAATAGCATGTGCACCCACTATAAAGACATTGCGATCGATGTATAAGTACATAACTTGTATTTGGGTAATGTTTTAACTTACCTTGATTAGCTTGGAAGCGAAAGAAAGGGACAATAGTTTTAACAAATCCTGGAGACCAAAATTCCATGACCCATGAAGAATTGGCGGTGCTCGCAACACAGTCGGAAAATGTAGACGATTGCCAAGCGTTTTTAGCTTCGGGTAATTCTACAACATAATTATACGACAAATACATGGATGTTCAAAACATTTACATTTAGATGACACAAAAATTAACCTTCACACTGATATGACAGATTCTTGGGCGTCATAGAAATCGAAACATATACATAAACATATACATAAATGTTTGAGCTTTCCAAAAAGCTTTTCGGTCATAAGCATTACCTTTAAACAAAGACAACTCTTAAATTTGAACATAAAATCGATTTGAAATTAAAGCGTTGAGTTTTTAGTGGATGACATTCAAAAATAGTATTTACTTTATATATGAATTTCCTCTTTTGAAGTATCTTGTAGTCAAGCTGGTGATAAATCTAATGTTGCAAACAAAATAATATTTAATTGAAAGTACATGAATTGGCAAACGATATTTTTGTGGACGAAATTGTAAGAAAGCAACAACCATTAAACTCTAAATATTCCAAAATCTGCAGTAAATTATGTTCAACAACAAAGTTTTGCAATTGTCACAGGGTGAGAGGGACAAAAAAGAGCAGCCGAACAGGGACTCGCTACGATAATTATTTCTCTTTCTGAACTAAAACAATTTCGAATGTTGCTACATTCTTTTCGCGATTTTACGAAATGACGGTGTACTGCAAAAGAAGCGACCGGTCACGTCCGTATTTCTTTAAGCGAGGTATTTTGTGGCATTAATCAAATTAAAAGCAAGCCTTTCGAAATGGTTTTTATGGTTATAATGATAATTGTACAAACTGATATCTTTACACGCTTCATTTAAAAAGGTTGACGTTAAACAAGTGCTTGCTATCACGAAGATTCCACCAAGTTGTTAAGACGGAATAGTTAAAAGAGATATGTGTCGTAACCGCTTATCGATCCGTGTGTAGCAATAAAACATGTTTTATCTTTTTCTAACGTATAACTATAAAATACAAATTTACTTGTTTGGCAGGTTGATCCTGTAAAGCCGGCAACACATGAGCACGTAAACAAGTTCACACCATCTGTGCACGATCCGTCATTCTGACACGGGTTCGAACTGCATTCATTTATATCTAAAACACAATCGATTATAAATAAACATTCGGCTGATATTAAATATGAATTACTTCTTTTAAATGCTGAACTGTATATTTAGGTATATCTGGAGCAAAGCCTTACTTGCTGGCGTACTTTAAGCGACAGACAGACAGACAGACAGACAGACAGACAGACATTTTAATCTAATTCATACTGCTTTGGCAATTTGTCCCATTGAAGTCGGCAACACATGTACACGTGTAGGAATTAACACCATCCGTGCATGTGCCGCCATTCTGACATGGGTTAGGGTAACAGTCATTTATATCTGGAAATGACAATTTTGAGTATTCAATATATAAAGTTGCAACAGACAGTCGTTTTTAACAATTAGCAATTTAAATAAAAACTGCCATTTTGCAATATACCGCATACTAATCCTGATCACGTGTTGTCTTACATTCAACTTAAGTTACACACTAGGAACACTATCATACTGAATGTATTTGCATTTATCGTTTTTGCATTTAAAACGGACAGAAAATATGTCCGAAAGTATTACTATTCTATGTATGTACGCATTCATTTACTTTGAGGTATTTACAATTCCTTTTTTACATTTTGAATATAAATTTTGAAAGCAACAACCGATTGCAATGTCTATAAAGAAAGCTGAGAAGCAGAGCTGTGACAATGGTAATCATTCTTAACAAGACTGGTTTCCATGTTCACCGTCATATGCATACCATCGTTTGGGATGGATCAAAATTGTACTGTTTATTGGTGTTAATATTGAGTTGCCCTCAACCCGGCGCTAGGCGGCGTGGGCAGTAATATGTATTTCCATTACTGCCCATGAACAGGCTCAAGCAAACAGAGCCTGCAATATTTTCATATTTGTCGTGTTCAGTGGCTTTCAAAGTTCCCTTTTCATCTATTACTTGTGAGAAGGAACACGATAATCTTTGGCAGATGTTTGATTTCATGATGAAATATTTAGACCAAAATCTTGAGGTTCTGTGACATAACTAATCATGTTTCAACCAAATATCGTAACACAAACATGCTCGATTTTATTTTGTGGCTCCGAATTTGCGCTGCTGAATGAGACGGAGAATATTGGCGTTTCCAAATATTGTACAAAATCAATCTTTTTAACAGAAAAAAATGAATGCAGTTTGCGAGTGGTAAAATTCATTTTCTTTAGATTTCGAAAAAAAATGTGTTTGTCACAGAGGAAAAATCTTAACAGGTAATAAATTTATTTTCCTTAACAGGGTATTCTACTGATAGACGTTAACAGAAAGTATCGAAGCTGGTTTATAAAAGACATAGCGAACGAGAAAAACAAACATGGCAATAAGTTAAATTAATTTAATATAGTTTCGGAGTTGTCCTCGTTTGTTTTCTAGCAAACATACTCTTAACAACTTTTCTAAGAATACACCTTCGTACTGGGGCATAACTGGCTTGATAATTGAACTTTTGCTCTGAAACTTTCAATAAAAATGCTATAAAAACGTACTGACTGATTTATTAGAAAAATGGTCGATTTGAACAGGCATATTGGGAAACTAAAAGATAGGCGACTACAATTTATGCATTCAAACTGATTTGCTCAAAAACTGGCTTGGACTATAAACAGTCATAAAATTTTAAGATTAGAATGAAATGAATTTAATTTAACAGAAATAAAAGAATATCATATTTCTAGGTTCCAAATGTTCATTTATATGTACATGTACGCGCAACTCGTTTATTAACTTGAACATCCTCTTTATTCACTGATAAACAGTTCGCCAGCTGTCCGGTATGTTTCATGTAAGCATCTGGTCTATTCATTCGATTCTGAACAAAGAATTGAATATGAGAGAGAATTTTATACTATTTTATTGTATTTACCTAGATCTATGTGACACTGTATTTCAAAAAGATAATGACATAAGGATACGCAGATATTATTAGAGATATTTTCCCCGATTTTTTGTTTCATAAATGCTAGCCTATGTTCAGTAGAATATAATATTTTTCAATTAATGATTATTTATTTTTCACTGTTCATGTTCATATCATTATTTAGATCAGATAATGGTGTTTGGCATTAAAATGAAACACTAATTTTATTCACATATTTACATTAAAGGCCCATGCCCGATGGTGCAGAGATTAATCAAAGATCACAATTAAGGCCGACTCCCGGGCCTTTTCGCTGGGAGTGAGTGAAAATCTTGCCACTTTCTTTCCCGCGTGATCACCACAGACGAGAATTCGTTATGGGAGAGTGTTTTACGAAAGAATGACGCTGGTGACATTTCGTATTTATTTTGCGACGTCATGAACGTCATTTAGCGTGCGACGGGTTGCGTACCCCTTATCATTTGTAATTTTCACAAATGTGTTATTTGTTAATATTTCGTATTGATTTTTTCACTGTATGTAGAGCAAATGTTCTGGTATTAGTTGCTTGCAAAATCAAAAAAGTTAATTAAAAGATGTGTACAGTAGAGCCGCAGTCCTATTATTTTTTGAACAACCCTCGTACTAACTGATTTATTAGAAAATTGGTCGAATTCAATACGCATATTGGGAAACTAAAAGATAGGCGACTACATTTTATGCATTCAAACTGATTTGCTCAAAAACTGGTTTGGACTATAAACAGTTATAAAACATTAGGATTAGAATGAAATAAATGTTATTTAACAGAAATAGAAGAAAAGCATATTTCTAGGTTCCAAATGTTCATTTATATGTACGTGTAATTCGTTTATTAAGTTGAACATACGCTTTATTAACTGATTTTGTGAATTTGTATTTTGTGGTTGTCATTTTGAATGAAGTTTTACTAATAAATCAGTTAGTATTCATACATGGTTTATTAAAAATTTTAGGGCAATAGCCCAAAAATCAAGCCAGTAATGCCCCAGTACGAAGGTGTATACTTAGTAAAGCTGTTAAGTGTATTAATCGTGAGACGCGAAGACAAGTCAAGTATTAACGAACGATAAATCGGCGAATAGTCGAAATAGTTATGTATCTGTGACAAAGCCTCCAGGATTGCACCAAATCATTACGGATGGTTCGACTAATTTTTGTTCAATTAAAAAAAAAAACAACAACAAGATGTGTATTTTCATTTAATGACATGCATCAACAAAATAACAAGCATTATAGTACTTGCTTTTACTAAAACACACAACATCGACAAAATTGAAAGGGAAAGGTATAGCCTGTTCAATGTATACTCTTATTATTACATGCCTTCCATGCAGCTTTACCTCAAACATTAAATCTAGCTATGATACACTGGTGGTGATTTTACGAGGCTCTTCTGATTGTAAAACTGCATAAGTGTATAAATGTAGTAATGTTCTAAATTGTTTAAAATATACATTCACTTGTAAACGCATTAACTATCACTCTCGAAGTTTTTTTTGCAGTTTTTGCCTCAATTGCAACACTTTACTATATATATTTTCAGCTGTTAAACGGTTACTCGTCTTGATTTCCTAATACCCCAACTTTCAAAGACGGTCAACCAAAATAACCAATGTCTTTAAACGCTACATTTTTTTTCAAAGATTGACATAAAACAAGCGCTTACTATCACAAAGATTCCATTAAGTTGTTGTGACGGAATAGTTAATAGAGATATGTGTCGTTTTTTAACCGCTTATCTATCGGTATGTCACAATAAAACATGTTTTATCATTTATCTTCTTCTACTATATAACTAAGAAAAACAAATACACTTGTTCGGCAGGTTGTTCCTGTAAAGCCGGCAACACATGAACACGTAAACAAGTTCACGCCATCTATGCACAATCCGCCATTCTGACACGGATTCGAGCTGCAGTCATCTATATCTAGAAACATTCATTACAATTGATTTTAAATAAACATTTGGCCGATATTATTTATGTTAATCTTCTTCAAATGCTCAACTTATATATTTAGGCAAATCTAGGACAAATCCTTAACGGTGGCTGCAGTACTTTAAGCGAAGTATTTTAATTGCAGGGCTAGGCGCTGTCGCCGTGACGGTGCGGGTTTGCTCCCAGGTAAATGCAATATCATTTTAACATTTTTTTAAACAATGGTATATGGTACAGGTTAATTAGAATATTGTGAAACGTTTACTTTTTCTGTGTTAATATTACAAAAAACATTTTTTTAAACAATGGTATATGGTACAGGTTAATTAGAATATTGTGAAACGTTTACTTTTTCTGTGTTAATATTACAAAAAACATAATTTGTTTTAAGATACGCAGAGTATAGTTATGAGAATTCGTAAAATACAATTTTGTTTTTCTATTAAAACAATAGGTAGAACGACTGATGAAAACTTTAACATACCTGGTTCACAATTCAACCATTTGAAGAATGTAATAAATCACAATAAGACCGACCGACAGACAGACAGACAGACAGATTCATATTCATTGATTACTCAGATAACTCATACTTACTCTTTCCACAATTTGTCCAATTGAACCCGTCAACACATGTACACGTGTAGGAATTAACACCATTCGTACACGTGCCACCATTCTGACATGGGTTAGGGTAAAAGTCAATTATATCTGGAAATGGCAATTTAAGTATTATATTTAAACAAGTTCACACCATCTGTGCACGATCCGCCATTCTGACAAGGATTCGTGCTGCAGTCATTTATATCTAGAAACAATCGATTATAATGAAACATTCGGCCGATATTAAATATAACTCGCTTTCAAATGCTTAACTTTATTTTGATGCATATTCGGCGCAAAGTCTAAATTGTGGCTGTCGTACTTTAAGCGAGGTATTTTGTGGCATTAATCGAATAAAAAAACAATACTTTAGAAATGGTTTTTACGAATAATGATAATTGAACAAATTAATGTCTTTAAACGATTCAGTCATTTAAAAAGATTGACTTATAACACGTGCTTACTATCACAAAGATTCCATCAAGTTGTTGTGACGGAATATTTAAAAGAGACATGTGTCGTAACCACTTATTCATCCTTGTGTAGCAATAAACATGTTTCATCATTTATCTTTTTCTAAGGTATAACTATGAAAAACAAATATACTTGTTTGGCAGGTTGTTCCTGTAAAGCCGGCAACACATGAGAACGTAAACAAGTTCACACCATCTGTGCACGACCAGCCATTCTGACACGGATTCGAGCTGCAGTCATCTATATCTAGAAACAATTAATAGTTAGTTGATAAAAAATACAATTGGCAGATATTATATATATAAATAACATCTTTCATATGCTGATCCTTATTTTGAAGCATTTCTTGGGCCTTAATGCACGCATTCGAGGTGCAATCATCCAGAAATAATTGTTTATAATTACAGTACTGTACACATTTAAAGTTACAAAATTTGCGTGTATCGTGCGTCCGTCTAACGTCTATCGTGCGTCCGTTTATCGTGTATCGTGCGTCCGTCCATCGTCTATCATGCATCGTGCGTTTAATCGTCTAACGTGCATCGTGTAACGTACATCAGTTTCTCCCATATGCAAATTTAATCATTCGTCGAATATTTTGATAGCATTTTCATTTTTTAGAAATCTCATACACGAAATATATCTATAGATAGTATACACAGTGTGTAACAGTCTACGTTATTAAGGTTTGTATTTTAGACCACCCCCGTCAACAAAAACAACAAATGAAAAACGGAAGTGAAAATGTTAAAATAAAATCTTGGATATTTTAGTGCAAAATACATTCTGAAAATTGTTTATTTAGCATCGTTGTTAAGAATGTCTTCCTCTTTCAACAATGACGCTGTTGTCTTAGATTTTAAGCTGAATTAGAACTGGACTACAGTAGCGGATGAACTGAAACGATTTGACAGATAGGAAATGTCCTGGCGCAGTGTTTATGAATTATTTGGTGCCTTGTATATACAATCAAGGCATCTTATAAAGCTATGCAGTGAAGCCATCGATAATCTTCTGGGTCAACAAACAAACTGAAGTGTCAAGAGCTGTGTCACAGTGTGTGCCATTGGGAACCATAATAACCCACCACACCATTTGAAAATAACTGAAAATGTGTCTTGACAATTCAAACAAAATGGATGTTAAATAAATGAAGCAATTTGATTTTTCAATGACTCCATCCCATATAATTCTTGTCCCTGGATCATGGTATCAAACAGATAATTCCATTATTTGATAAACCGGTTGAAAACATGTCAAACAGTCTTGTTGTAACATATTATTTATTACCGTATATAAAATGGTAACAGGATTTCTACTAAATACATTTTTGGGCAACATGCATTCCAAGATATTCACGAAGAATCATCCAAGTACGTTTATATGTAAACATTATATAATACATGCCAGTAACTGTTTTCTCCTCTTTATGTTTTTATATTATTTAACAGGTTTTAATGAATAAAAACAGGCTGATTACATTTTCTGGGACCAGAATCTTACAAAAATCTTAACTGGGATATTTAAAACAACTAAATGGGGAAAAATTTCAAACGACTCTTGTCGCAACAAGTTATTTATCATAAAAATAATAAAATTGATTTTGACAAATATTTTTCAAGCAAAATGTATTCCGATTCATTTGCAAAGAATGAGAAAAATATATTAAGATACACAATCCTTAATAAACATGATAAAAAACATTTGAAAACTATCAAATCATTATGATATACATGCCAGTAACTGTTTTCTCCTCTCCTAATGTTTTTATATTATTTTACAGGTTTTAAGGAATAAAAACAGGCTGATTACATTTACTGGGGCCAGAATCTAACAAAAATGACAAAAATCTTAACTGGGATATTTTAAAACAACTAAATGGGAAAAAAGTTTCCAACGACTCTTGTCGCGACAAAATTATTTATCATAAAAATAATAAAATTGATTTTAAAAAATATTTTTCAATATCTGACTCAGTGAGGTTACTTAACTTTATTGTTATTGTTATTTTTGTAGCATTTTGACCCCAGTTAGTGTTTAAAGAATATTCTATTCTTTAAACATGTAGAATTATACAAAATGAACCACACTAAAGTGAAAATGGTTGATATTATATATAAAATATTCAAACATAATTATGTACTTTGATTACTGTTAATGAATTTTCAAGGGTTAACAAATAAAACTGGTCAGGACTACATATTATTTCAATTAAAGGATATTCATAGTAGAAGAATTATACATAGATAATTAAGGGGTACTGTTGTCTGGATGTAAGTAAGGGCATTTCTGTATGATGGAATCAACTTTCCTGTCTTTTTTGCTTTGATACAGATTTTCACACATAAAATCATTATTTGAGATAATATCTTGCTCAGATATACATTGAATTAAAGCATATTTGTTAAGACATCTAGATAGATATATTAGGGGTTTTGAGTGGATGTCTTTGAGTATGGTCAATTTTGTATGTTATGAATTGGTCAAAATGAACTATTTTCTATTTTTCGTTTTGTTTTTACCAACATTCTCATCCATAAAGTCATAATAAATGGTCATATTGTGCTTAATGATACATAAAATTAAAGGATATTTATTGTGCAAGACATATAGATAGATAATTTAGGAGTTCTTGGGGTCTGGAAATGGGTCTAGCCATTTCTATATGATGTATCCTGGTCAAAATCAGCACTTTTTCATTTATCGGCTTGTTTTGATTAACATTTTCACACAGAAAATCATTATTTATTGTCATATCTTGCTCAAACATACATAGAACTAAAGGATATTCATTGTACAAGAAATCTAGATAGATAAATTATGGGTCCTGAGAGTCTGGAAATGGGTCTGTCCATTTCTGTGTGATAGGGGTAGGTCAAAATCTGACCTTGGGGATTTCTGGGCTTCTTTCCACAAACTGTTTCAACTGTAAAATCATTATTTATTGTAATATCTTGCTCAAACATACATATTTTTGAACGATATTTCTTGTAGAAGACAACTAGATACCAGACTTAGTCATTCTGGGGCTCTGGGTTTAAGTCTGGCCATTTCTGTATGATGTATTCTGGTCAAAATCAGCACTTTTCATTTTATCGGCTTGTTTCGATTAACATTTTCACTCATAAAATCATTATTTATTGTGCTATCTTGCTCAAAATGGTATCTTTTTAAAGGGAATTTATAGTAGAAGACAACTAGATATCAAACTTAGTGATTTCTGGGCTCTGGGTTTAGGTCTAGCCTTTTCTGTGTGATAGGGGTAGCTCAAAATCTGCACTTTGCGATTTCTCGGCTTCTTTCTACAAACTGTTTCAACTGTAAAATCATTATTTATTGTCATATCTTGCTCAAACATACATATATTTGAATGATATTTATAGTAGAAGACAATTAGATATCAAACTTAGTGATTCCTGTGCTCTTGGTGTAAGTCTGGCCATTTCTGTATGATGTAACCTGGTTAAAACCTGCACCTGGCGATTTCTCTGCTTCTTTGGACAAACTGTTTCAACTGTAAAATCATTATTTATTATCATATCTTGATCAAACATACATATATTTGAAGGATATTTCTTGTAGAAGACAACTCGATACCAAACTTAGTCATTCTGGGGCTCTGGGTTTAAGTCTGGCCATTTCTGTATGATGTATCCTGGTCAAAATCAGCACTTTTCATTTTATCGGTTTGTTTCCATTAACATTTTCACACATAAAAACATTATTTATTGTGCTATCTTGCTCAAAATGGTATTTTTTTAAAAGGGAATTTATAGTAGAAGACAACTAGATATCAAACTTATTGATTCCTGGGCTCTGGGTTTAAGTCTAGCCATTTCTGTGTGATAGGGGTAGCTCAAAATCTGCACTTCGCGATTTCTCGGATTCTTTCTACAAACTGTTTCAACTGTAAAATCATTATATCGGCTTGTTTCCATTAACATTTTCACACATAAAATAATTATTTATTGTGCTATCTTGCTCAAAATGGTATCTTTTTAAAGGGAATTTATAGTAGAAGACAACTAGTTATCAAACTTAGTGATTGTCAGTTTAAAAACTATGAGAATTATCCATTACAGTCATGAAAATGAATCATCCGTGCATCCAATTACAGTTTGCTTGTGTAAATCCGAGTCTTTACTAAAATTAAAAACGTTGTTGTTGTTTCAATTGACAGCAAAGTCAATTAATTGAAAAGAAGATTAATATATCAGCGAAACACAAGTTCGTGGTACTAATTATACTTTGATTTGCAATGCGAAAAGAACATTTTCGTTAAATTTAGATCGAGGCACCGCCATTTGTATGTCAAAAACGTGTATCGCATATCGTGCAACGTCTATCGTGCGTCTATCGTGTATGGTGCGTCCGTCTATCGTTTAACGTGCGTCCGTCTATCGCGTATCGTGCGTTTCGTTTGTAACCTAAAACGTTCACAGTACTGTATATACTTAACGAAATTAGAAACGCAACTTCTTTAAACAAGAAATAAATTTCATGTTAAAAGAAGTTGCGTTTTATTTCTTCAAGCACATATAATATAGTAAAAGAAATTAAAAACACAACTTCTGAAATCCCGAAACATATTTTCTGTTTAAAGAAGTTGCGTTCCGAATTTCTTTATGTATATATATTCGGCCGATATTATATATGAATAACTTCTTTCAAATGCTGGACTTAGTATTGAGACATATCAGGCGTAAAGCCTTTACGGTGGCTGTCGTACTATAAGCAAGGTATTTTGTGGCATTAATCAAATTTAAAACAAGGCCATTCAACATGTTTTATGAATAATGATAAATGTTCAAACAATCACGTTAATTACTTTTTTCATGAAACTATTACTCTTTTTTTCTGATTTCATATCATAAAACACACTTCGTATTTAAATACATGTAGCACAATTGTGATAATTCGTACAATATAATTTTGTTTCTCTATTAAAACACTATGTATAACGACTGACACAAAAAATTTAACATATCTGGTTCATAATTTATCCCTGTGACAGACAGACAGACAGACAGACAGACAGACAGACATGTTTTCTTCTCGGTAAGACTGTAGCATCGGCTATATACCCAAATGCAGAGTATGATATAAATATAAACACTTAAAGTGAATGATTAATGTACATTTAAACTCATACTTACTGCTTGAACAATTTGTCCCCGTGAAGCCGGCAGCACATGTACACGTGTAGGAATTAACACCATCCGTGCACGTGCCACCATTCTGACATGGGTTAGGGTAACAGTCATTTATATCTGGAAATGACAATATTGACTATACATGAGTATTAAAAGTGTAACCAGTGACAGTTAACGTCCATTTTGTAATACTGGTATTTTTTTCTTTACAAAGTTGATAATTACAAATGAAAACAGCTTCGACGAGCGAACAAAATCTCTGGGTTTGAGTTATTTTAACAAGACAACTTGTACTTGTGTGTCAATATGAGAACCTGTTGGGGGCAAGTGTGATGTTCGTGCACCATAAAACCTGGTTTAAACCCCTAGTGGCAAATTGTTTTTATCACTAACCGTTCCAAGGCGATAATCCCTCGGGTTCTCACTTTCGTAAATTGTTTGTGGCGTCTACTGATTTTTATAAAACCACCCTCCATTTTGGCTGTGTAGGGAGGCTATGTATGCTGGATGTGGCCATTATTGATATGCATATATTCGAGTGGTTATTATTTGTCTTTTGATTTTGAAAACATTATATTGTGTTTGCAGCAGAAAAAAAAACGCTCTTAACAAGTAACAAATTCATTTTTCTTTAACAAGGTATACAACTGATAACAACCATTAACAAAAAAGAGTTGCATTGCTGGTTGAAAATAGCGTAGCAGACTTGAAAATACAATATGAAAATTTATTTATGTTAATTAAAAGTAAGTGATGTTTCCGGGACAAAGCCTCGAGGTTTGCACCAACTTCATAATGGGAATTTTTGACTAACTTGGGCTCAATGAAAACTGTAATATTTTGTAGTGTCATTTAAATGTCATACATCAATAAAAGTTTACAATCAAGAAAGTAATATTTGCATATCAGGAATCGCTTGGGTGACTGGGAAGGGCTAAGGACTATAATTCTTAAAATTACTTTGTGGAAAATCTTTTCTTTGGAAAACCTTTGAGCTCGATTTGTTTCTTTTATCCCTGTCATCGTGTTCTTGCTAATTTGACTCCAGATGCTCTGGTCTCGGTACATTGATAAGCTGTTGGGTGAGTTTGAGTTATTTCACCAAGACAACTTGTACTTGTTTTGTAATAGGAGAACCTGTTGGGGCAAGTGTGAGGTTGGTGCACCCTAGAACCTGGTTTAAACCCCAGTGGCAAATTGTTTTGCTAATGACCGTTCCAAGGTGGTAACCCCTCGGGTTCCCACTTTCGTTAATTATTTGTGGCGTCCACATTGAAATTGATTATTGCTGTACCATGCTCTCGTTTTCTCTCTACAGTTAGGCTCTGTGGGGAGGCTGTGTCTGCTGGATGTGGCCATCCCTAATATGCACTTTTTTAAACACACAAATCATCATCAAATTCTATGTCAATGATTCATTTAAAACGACTGGCATAAAACGCGCTTGCTATCACAACGATTCAATGAAAAGGTGAAATATTCATATGAGGAATCGCCACATTCAGAAAAAAACTGCCTCCCCACACAGTCAAGAAGAAGACAGAGGAAGAGAGCATGGTTAGTAAAATGATCAGTTTTTTTTTAAAAAGGTCAGTGGCAAATCAAATTGCCACTGGGGGTTTAAACCAGGTTCTAGGGTGCACCAACCTCACACTTGCCCCAAAAGGTTCTCACAAAACCAGTACAAGTTGTCTTGGTGAAACAACTCCAACCCACCCATTGGCTAAACAATGTTGCATGCAAAAGCACACAAATATTTATAAAACATAAGAAGCTAATAGCATTGCAAAGCCAAAGGGCGGTTAATCAATGATTTAACCGAGACCAGAAATTGATGTGACGAAATAGTTGATAGAACTATGCTTGCTTATCTATATGGGCGTCACAATGAAACATGTTTAATAATTTATCTTTTCCTAAGATTAAAATAAAAATTTAACAGTGAAAAACAAATGTACTTGTTTGGCAGGTTGTTCCTGTATAGCCAACAGCGCATGAGCACGTGAACAAGTTCACACCATCTGTGCACGATCCGCCATTCTGACACGGATTCGAGCTGCAGTCATCTATATCTAGCAACAATAAATTTTAAATAATTATGGTCCATGTTCCAAATGAAGCCGTCAACACATACACGTATAGTAATTAATACCATCCGTGCACATGGTACTAATTTGACATGGTTTAAGGTAATATTTAATTATATCTGCAAATGACACGTTTGTGTATTGAGTGTAAAAAAGCGTAAAGAATGATAGTTTGGGATAATAATAAATCAATCTGGCTTAATTCTGCATGAATGTCTTCATCAATATCTTAATTGGCTTCTGCTCAAAGTACAGAAAACATATGCTGCATGCAACGGTTTAAGTCTTGAGCTATATTAAAATCGTGCATTTCCCAAAACCATGTATTTTTATTACGGAAGGTTTGACGAATTTGTGCTTATTGAAAATATAAGAAGCTGTGTAGTTTCATTTAGTGACAAGCATTAATAAACTAACAAGCATAAAAGTACTGTCCTTAACGCTCGTTTTCCTTGCTGTGTAAATGTTTCTAGATAAATGTAACAATGGGTTTTCATTGTTTTAAATTAACATTCACTTGTAAACTCATTGTATATCACTCTAAAGCTTTTTGCCATCGGAACTCAATTACAACAATTCGCTAAATATGTCTTAGAGTTACTCATCTTGCTTTCCTCCTTCCTTATCCTCCACCTTTCATTGAGCATCAACCAAAATAACCGATGTCTTTAATCATGTTAAGTGCTTCATCTAAAAAGATTGTCATTGAAAAAACCACTTGCACTTGCTTCCAAAGATTCCATGAAGGTGTTGTGACGGAAAGGTAAATAGAGAACGCTGCCGCAACCGCCTATCTATCCGTGTGTCATAATAAAACAGGTTTTATCATTTATTTTTTCTACGGTATAAATATAAAAAACAAATGTACTTGTTTGGCAGGTTGTTCCTGTAAAGCCGGCAACACATGAGCACATAAACATGTTCACACCATCTGTGCACGATCCGCCATTCTGACACGGATTGGAGATGCAGTCATCTATATCTAGAAACAATCGATTTTAAATGAACATTCTGCCGATATTATATATGCAAATCTTTAAAATGCTGAACTTTATATTGAGGCATAATTGTGGCAAAGCCTTTGTGGTGGCTGCCGTACTTTAAGCGAGGTACTTTGTGGCATTAAAAAACTTAAAAGCAAAGTCTTTCAACATGTTTTTATGAATAATGGTACGTGTACGAACCATGTTAATTTCTATGTTGTGAAACATTTACTAATTCTGTTTTTATATCACAAAACATACCTCTTATTTAGAAACATGTAGTAAAATTCGTACAATACAATTTTTTCTATTAAAATAAAAAGTATAACGACTGATGACAACGTTAACATACCTGTTTCACAATTTGTCCCTGTGAAGCCTGCAACACACGCCCATGTATAGGAGTTAACACCATCTGTGCATGTTCCACCATTCTGACGCTGAGTCGGGTTAAAGTCATCAATATCTTAAGAAAGGTGAAATATGCATATCAGGGATTGCCACATTCAGAAAAAAAACAGCCTCCCCACATAGTCAAGAAGAAGAGAGAGGGAGAGAGCATGGCTAATAAAATGACCAGTTTTAAAAAAAGACACCACTAACAATAAAACAATGAGAACCCGAGGGGTTACCGCCTTGGAACTGTCAGTGACAAATCAAATTGCCACTGGGGGTTTAAACCAGGATCTAGGGTGCACCAACCTCACACTTGCCCCAACAGGTTCTCATCACACAAAACAAGTACAAGTTGTCTTGGTGAAAAAACTCCAACCCACCCATCGGCTCAACAATGTTGCATGCAAAAGCACACACACATATAAAACATAAGAAGCTAATAGCATTGCAAAGCCAAAGGGCGGGTTTTCAATGATCTTACCGAGACCAGAGCTCCTGGAGTAAAATCAGCAAGAATACGATGACAGGGATAAAAGAAACAAATTGAGCTTCTAGGTTCTTTTAAGAAAAGATTTCCCCATAAACCTTCATAAACTCTTAAACCCCTGCCACCGTCGTGCAACCAAAGACGTAAACATAATGATCAACTGTAGAAGGGTTAATCACCAGGCCTGCAGAGCGCTGTAAAATATCATGTTGGTAAACTTTGTTTTTAAATTTACAGATGGGTTTTACGAATAACCGGGAGAAATTAACATTCCTTTTTATATTCTTGAGTTTATAAACTAAATCTCCATAAAAAACTGTCTGTGAAATACCTTGTTGTAAAAGTGATTTTAAACTGCACCTGTATTTATGAATTAAATCTGGGTATCGGCGATAAATCTTGCAAAAGGTTTTCCTTTATTTGTGATACCGATAACCTTGTTTTAAAAGTTTTTCTGAAATGTAAAGATTACGTTCATTGAAATCATTAACATCGTTGCAAGCTCTTGAAAAGCGAACAAGCTGTGAGATATAAACCCTTTATGATTTTGCAGGGGGAACATCGCCGTCTAAAAACGGAAACTTTACTATACTAAAATTAAAATCATCTCTTTTATCATAAATTTTAGTAGTGACGTAACCATTTTCAACTAGGACAGATTTAGATCGAGAAAGTTTGCTTGCTTTTCTGAAGAGTTCGCTTTATTAAGTTGAAGTTCTTTAGGATAAATCTTATAAACTAGTAATGGAAAATAATCAAGGTACCTCGAGGTGTTGTTAAAAGCTGTAATTATATCATATTGATGTTCAGCAGAAAGAGATAAGATAAAGTCTCTTTGATAACAGTATAAAAACAGATCAGCAACAAGGGGTGCACAATTAGTACCCATTGGGATGCCTATTACTTGTATATAAATAGAGGTACCGAATCTAACATAAATATTATCCAGTAAGAAAGTTAGCGACTCTATTAGGTCTTGACAAGTCCATAAAGTATAATTATCATAAGAACCATCTGTAAAAAATGCTCTATGTTCATTACAAGCGATGAAGGTTTTATTTTCTCTAGCTAACGCTTTTTTCAATGAGACTGTTTAGCTTGTCTCTTATTAAATTATGAGGGAGCGAAGTGTATAAAGTTGAGAAATCATAAGTAGACAAACAGAACGCCCGACAATTATCTGATTTAAGCTTTTTCAAAACGTCATTTGAATTTTTAATCGACCAAAATAAATTTTTGCCAGGAGTTTCAAAAACCTTATCACAATACCTAATTACATGTTCTTTTAAAGCTGTAAGACAAGATGTTAAGAGCACGGAAAATTTAGTGGTAGTGCAAGAACTGGAGTTAGTAATAAATCTTGCTTTGTACGGTGTTTTATGCATTTTAGGCAACCAATACATAGTAGGTACTTTTTCTTGTTTCGGCTCAATACTGATTCTAAATTTTGTAATTTTTAGAGTGTGTGCAGTAACAATATCACTCTCAGATGAAGAAGTCAGTATACAAGCATTAGTGCTGTTCAGTTCTTTAGTTTGAATATTATTATGGTGTATCCGTCACACTATTATTACATTATTAGAAGCCTTATCAGCAGGTGTTAAAACAAATCTGTTATGAAAGTCTTGAATTCTTTTTTTCAAATGATGAAAGTTAAAACGAGGCCGAGGTGGTAATAAAGCAATATTTCTTTCATAAAATGATATACGAGTGTCAATTATTTTGAATATGTGTTTTTTCCAGTTATAAAGCGCATTAGGCTCAGCATGTTCTCTTTTGCACCATTTATTGCAAAATAAGTTTAAAGACTCAGCAATTTCTGCACGGCATGCATTGAAATCAATTTTGGATGATATTCTATATTTGGGACCTTTAGAAATTAAATTACGAATTCTAGAGTCATTGATTAAATTAAGATCACCGGTAACAATATGACCGGCAGGCTTATAGCAATATTTAGAAGTTAAACTCTCTCAAGATTTTGGTGTATTTTCAATGATCTGCAAATCCGAGGTAATTTTATTGTAATTAAAAATTGTATTTCTAAATGGTTTGTTGTATTTATAACAAACTATAGTTGATTCAGTATTCTTAAAATAAATAGGAACAGCCGATTGAACTGTTTTATCTTTAAATATACTAGGAAATCCAATAAAATCTATTCCTTTATTTAAACAAGAAATTTTAAGGAAATGTCTTTGGTGGTCAGATTCCAAGTCGATGTGTGGCCTGAGAACATGCCTAGTATAACACTCAATAAGACTTGCAACCTCGTAACATGGATGGGTTCTTACGACGATGTCGTCGGCTTCCTCATAAGTGCAAATGTGTAATTTAAGTTCATTTGTAAATAGAAAGCTTTTACAGATATTGTTTTGTATTTATTTTATAACTGCGTTAACAGTCTTATAAAAATTCTATATTTATGTGGTGTAATGTGTGTTGCTCTTTTAACAACAACGCAGGAAATGGCAATGCCGTAGCTTTTAATTGTGCTCACGTTACCGAAAAATACATTTAACAAGCTTTGACTTAGTCAATTTACTTAATAATATGCTCATCGCATGATAGGCAATAAATTACGCAATTATTATAAATAACCTCCATTTTTCAATGACATCACAAGGCAAGTGCGTTTTCCCGCCAATTATCCAGACAGGTGCTTCAGTAATAAATTTCCGACCTGGTCGAGTTTTTTAGTACAGGTGAGTCCATGCAACATATATTATTTGTTAATTACATTTTAATTGTTTTTGTTTATTTCTTTTACAGCTTCCAACAATTGGGAAACCAAAGAAGGAACGCCTCTATGATACAGATCTTCTAGACAGGGCATACAGAGATGTGAAGGAGTGTGGCATGACAGTCTATAACGCAGCTAGGTTGTATGGTGTGCCAGAGAGTACACTGCGTGACAGGCATTTAGGTCTGCAGCCAGTAACCTTGGAAAATGAATTGCTGCACACTCCAGGACCTAGACCAACCTTCACTGAAGCAGAAGAGAAGCTTCTGGTTGACCATGTTTCTACATGGCCGGAATCGGGTATGGTTACACAAGGTCAGGTTTCTTCGGTCTTGCCCATGACTTTGCTTTGGTACTGGGCCTTAAACAGCAGATGATCCAGAGTTTTCTGAAACGTGGTATTTAAGTTTCAAAAAGAGGAACCCAACAGCAAAAAGAGGAACCCAACAGTTATGGTTGCCAAACCACAGACACTTTATGTAGCTTGGGCCAAGTGCACGTCTGAAGAAACCCTGAATAGCTACTTTGCAGAACTTTACAAGGTTTTGAAGAAGTATGATCTGGAAGATCGACCAGAGTTCATATGGAATGTTGACGAGACTGGTGTTGTTATGGAACATAACCCACGGCAGACTGTCTGCTGTAAAGGTCAGAATCCCTAGGGCATAACATCTAACCGAGGCAAGACAGTCACCATTATTGCCAACTTACTATGTATTTCCAGGGATGAGGTGGAATGCTGATCTATTCGCAGGGTCTTGTCCAGGTTCTGCTGGAACGGTTACAGAGACAGGTTGGTCCAATTCCTTAGTCTTCATGGAATTTCTGAACCACCACTTCAAAAAGCATGTCTCCACAGAAGAGCATCCAGTCATGATACTGTTTGATGGTCACAAGTCCCATGTCAACCTCACACTGTCCGAATGGGGAGAGAAAAATAATGTCGTTCTCTTTGCCTTTGCCTTTTCATGTCACTCAGCCCCTTGATGTCGGGTGCTTTGGACCACTAAAAATGTGTATTATTCTGAGTGCTAGGTTTACATGAGACGCAACCCAGGACTGCAGGTGAATCGCCTTAACATTGCTGAAATCTCTAGTAGAGCTTACAACAAAGGTATGTCTGCGGTGAATCTCATTGGAGCTTTCTGAAAGACAGGCATTTATCCGCTTCAACGCAGTCAGATAAGTACTGCCAATACTGCTCCATCGGTCATATATGCTAAGCAGTCAGAATCAAAATCAGAAGATGAAACCTCAAATGGGACAATAAATGAGTTCTTAGAAAGCAAGAAAATAAAAAAGCGCTGAAACCAAAGACGAAAAGAAGGACTGTCTCGACTATTATTGGGGATATATCATCCCCATCAAAGAAAGCTATGATGAGCGTGATGCCGAGTGAAAAGGGCGTTGCTTCACAGGAAAAGAAAACAAAGGCAAAGAAAACAAAGGCTCAGTCAAAATCTCATCTATTTCCAGTTCCAGGTCGATGTGTTGAAGGTGTCCGTCACTCAGAAAGTGATGAGAGTGACAGTGAACAGATGGAGTAAAAGGACTTATGCAAAAGATTCACACCAGAGGCCATGAACCCAATGTACACATTACAGTTCACTAGATGGGCCCAGTGTGACAAATGTGATCACTGGACACATTCTGAAATACTGTTCTGGTGTCAGGGTTCTCAGAAGGGGTGATGAATTCTTATGCTCTCACTGTGTTTAATTTGTAAAGTTGAGTTGACTGATATGGACTGATATGGACTGTGATAGCTTTGTGATAATTTTAACTCATATACTTGTTTATTTTGTTAATTATTTAAATAATTTATCCCTTTCCTTTGCAGTACACAATACAAAGTTGCTGCACACAACAATCTTGTGTTCTTTTTTCAAGAACAAGTTCTTGGTTGGAAATTTAGTCCAGTAGAGCAATTTTTTCTCACAATGCACCGGTAATATATAAACAAAAATTCCAAGATGGCCGCCATAGGTAGATCACGAAAAGGCTAGCAAATTCATCAAAAGACACTTTTTTCAGTAGAAAAGCATATTTTTATAAAGAAAAATGATTTATTTTAAAGATAATACTAACCTTCTTTGGATTTTGCATCTCCTTATAAAGCTAATATACACGAATCATTAGTAAACCGGTAATTAATTGGTCAAGGCTTATTTAAGTTTCAGAATTTTCGCAATCCATCATCGCCTACGTAAATTTTAATCAACACAATTTTAAAGTTGAAATATAGATATGGGTGAGATAGGTAACCAAAGAACAAATCTTCAGACATAAAGACATAAAGAAACAGATCTTTACCTATCTCACAATGAGTCCCAGTGAAGCCGCCAAGACAACAGCATGTGTAGTTGTTCACACCATCATTGCAGGAGCCACCATTTAGACAAGGATTCGAGTTGCATTCATTTATATCTAAAAGGGATGAAATTTATTTTTACAGTATTTGTTTAAATATGAAATGTGCGAATCAGGAATGGCCACATTAAGAAGACGCACCTCCTCACACAGTCAAAGAGTAGAGAGGAAATTAGAGCATGGTTTATGCAATGGCCAATTCTAACATGACGCCACAAACAATTAAGATAAAGAAAATGAGAACATTTGTGGTTACCGCCGCCTTGGAACGGTCAGTGGTGGCAAATCAATTTGCCACTGGGGTTTAAACCAATATCGAGGGTGCACCAATATATGTATTTTGTTGCTGAAGTAACGTATGATTAAGGCTTCTTTGATGCATGTTTACATTAAACTCAGGTGTTAGTTTGGATAAGATTTATCTGATAACAGCTAGTTACAGAAAAATCTTATAATTATTATGATTTTGTGATTACTGGTGGCATAAAGCTCGGATGATCTCTTCGTCTTTTCAAATCACTTATCGATTATAAATCAAACCATATTGGAATGAGTGTAATGCAACTTCACAATTGACAGAACATTGTTACAATGCAGTATCTATATTAAGCCTTAAAGTTGAGGGCTTTCATTATTTTCTCCCTTTCTGATTAAAAGTTTTGTTGTCAAACCATCAGTCAGATTATATTCATTCAGTGAAAACATAAACTTGCCATGACAGTGATGTCGAGTAATCAGTGCCCAAGGTTATAAAGCTGAGCATGGAAATCAGTCTCAAATCTCAAGCCAGTCGCCATTTCAGCCAATCAGATGCTTGAGATTTGAGACTGGTTTCCAATCTCAGCTTTATAACCTCCAACCCAGTGTAATTTCGAATTGAATACTCACTTGTTTCACAGTCTGCTCCCGCGAAACCTTCAGAACAAGAGCACGTGTATGTGCCGACGCCATTCGTGCACACACCACCATTATGACATGGGTTTGGGTTACATTCATCAATATCTAAAAGTATTAGCGATCAGCTTGGTGCACGATTGAACACGATTGCGACATGCAATGCATTAATCAATTTATAACACACAGTTTTTTTAAAAATGTTTTATGTTATCATCAAAATCAAGAAATAATAATAACTCTTTTATATACAATTTGATAAACGACCGATTTGTACTGTAAGATTAAAATGACATGCATAGTTAATGATTTCGGAATGATGGAGCAATTTAAGACAAAAATATACTAAAATATTTGCACTTCAAAAATAAACAAAAACACCAATTGAAACACGCACTTGTTGTCACCGATAACAAAGCACCAACAAACATTCATCTAAGGTAATATAATTTATAACGGGGTATTATTTAGACATACAGTTATAGTTACGGTTAGCGTATCTAAGGTAATATAACTTCAATTAATAGCGTGGTATTATTTGGATATTTCAGTTCAATTACAAAACGTAAAATTTATTTAATATGCATCTCATGGACGGCCACGTCCATAAAACACTGCCCTCTAAACAGCCAAAATACACAGAGTAAAGGAGTGCTAGAATTTATAAAAGGGATTCCGCTTTTAAAATGTAAGTTGTCAAACATTATGTCTCTGGTGGTTTAAACCAGTTTTTTAAGCGTTGACCTCACACTTGTTCCACGTGTTCTCTTTTGAACAAAAAGGTACGTTGACTTGGTGAAAAAACTACCCATCAAATCAACACTTTATTTTTCGAAATGGTCTACACACAAATGTGCTATTGAATTGTCAAGCGAAAAACTAAGGTACACATTAACCTACAAGTGAACAGATCACTTGGAGATAAATCAGCAATAACACGCTAGCAGGAATAAAAGAATGATATTTAGCGGGGACATGGCTTTTTTAAAGTTCTGTGATATTTATTAATCTCTCAACGTTATGCATATGATATAAAATCTTTATTTTTCGAAACCAGATCAAAGGAGTTAAATGCAAATGACTAAACGATTTCGATTTTCGAGACATTCTTACCGACTCTTAGACAGGATGGCAAATCACTCCATTTTATCGCTACTTAAACAAGTAACGAATTGACTGCCATTCAATATATAACCATCATTGCAGCTGACACTTGCTACATCACCGAAGGCAGTTCCATTGATGGAAATAATATGACCGTTTTCTGGCGGCACAAGTATCCCACAAAACACAGGATTACATGTTGGTATGGTTGTCCACTGACCATTACTGTCACAAACAACTTAGTTATTTGACGACGCTGTGAAACCTTCGTTAAATTGGATAACGAACGTGCTGTTGAAGTGAGTCGTCGTCAGATTGTTGATTGCACCATTCCTCAAAGACGGCGGATTACCGCAATCTGAAAACAGTTTTGAACAATTTTGATCGAGTTCCGTAAATTCTGATCAACTGATCGAAAAAGGTGCCGAAACTTCCAAAATCTCGTACGATAAATAACAAAAAATATGGCGATTGCGACACCGGATCTAAGCAATCTGCAATAAATAGATCAAAAATGGTGTGAATTACTTCACAATGCAATCAATTAAATTACGATTACTTCTAGAAGCTCTTCAACTAAATAACTTTTGTAATTGTTCTGTTTTATAAATGTAAAACATAAAATTACGATTATGTTGTTCCCTGCAATCAATTAAATTACAATTCTGTTGTTCCCTGTTATGAATTAAATTACGATTATGTTGTTCCCTGTAATGAATTTAATTACGAGTATGTTGTTCCCTGTAATAAATTTATTTACGATTATGTTGTTCCTTGTAATGAATTAAATTACGATTATGTTGTTCCCTGTAATGAATTAAATTACGATTGTGTTATTGCCTGTAATGAATTAAATTACGATTCTGTTGTTCCCTGTAATGAATTAAATTACGATTGTGTTATTCCCTGTAATTAATTAAATTACGATTCTGTTGTTCCCTGTAATTAATTAAATGACGATTATGTGGTTCCCTGTAATGAATTTAATTACGATTACTTTGTACTCAGTATTAAGAATAATTGAAAGCATACTGACTTAATAATAAGGGTTAATATCTTAACAGGTGTATCTTCAAACCTAGGTTAACCTTAGGGCATAAAAATTGAAAAGTTGATAAAGTTTATTTCACCCATTACTGAGAACACAAACAAAATTGCCGAATCCCAACCCAGCAATTATGTTAAAGAAGTACAAGGCAATATTTGAATTTAAATACTACAAAATAAATGCAGTTCATCTTTAATTTTTTCATGATAATGGATGTCGATGTAAGTTTTGTAAGTTTTCAATTATCTGGTCAAAAGTATTTCATCAAGCTATGTTAAAAGTATGCTGCAATTGTCTGTTAGACTTACTGCTATTACAACTCTAGTTTGATCATTATGATAATGCATTAAATTTATTGTAAAGTGTTGGGGACAAACCCCCATACTATTCAGAGATGTAAAGTGTTGATTATAACACAAAAACCTGTCATCAGAAGCGAGGACAGTAATATGCATTTGCATAACTGCCATGAACAGGCTCAATCAAACAGAGCATGCAATATTTTTATATTTAGTGGCTTTCAAGGATCCATTATCATCTATTTTAGGATAAGCAAAACTGATCTCTTAGGACAATTGTTTTGAGATGTAACAAACTGTGTAGGTTCTAAAATAACACTTCAAAATCAGAAGAAACAGAAATGCCCTTTATACACTGTTTTTTCTTAGGTAGTAGCCTTGTTTCACAACCACTGTAAAATAAGTAAGTTTAAACTAAATTAGTGTAACCTCTAAAATGGAAAGTTTTAACCAAACTCAATAATGACTGTGTTTGGAGAGTTTTGATTAAAATGAACAACAGCTGTTTAACATTTTGATATACTATTTATTATTAAAAGAGATTAGGTTTTTGTTAACATGATAATGATATATAAACCATGTCATAATATATGCCGCCCTATTTGTTAGACCTACTGATTATTTTAGCCGATAAGTTTCAAGTAACATAACAAACTAGTATTAATGACATTTTTAAGTATTCAATTTAACTATTTAAATTGCTTCTTTGACATATATAACAGCAGATTCTACATTTGCATATTAGTAAAAATATTTCTCTTTTTTTCTCGTTACCATTCTATTAATAACTTAAAGATTAAAACCATACATTATAGTTTTTAATTTAATTCACACAAGTTGAAGATACATCTAAACAATAATATACTGAACAAAAATAAAAAGCATCCACTTTTTATGCTTATATTCTTATTAACATATATTCATTTAATCAGGAACGCTTTCAATGGTATTTTGTTAGTTAATGTCATTTGTTTTTAAGTTAAATTGTTCATGAATAAAAACTTCCACAGCAAGACCTGAGGAACTGCCTATCGAATAACCATTATTCATGGATTACAAAACACTACATATACAATTTAAAGGGAGGTAATAGGAAATGGTTGTAATTTCTAGCCTTGTTTATCGAGGACAATTTGTGTTATTGGTGAATATTTTGTGATTTTATTTATCCACAAGCGGTAGAGAAAGTGATTTAATTCAAATAAATGTGAATATTTCAAAGAATCGCTGACATTTTACTGAAACCACTATTATAACAAAGGGAAAGATAACTGAGTTGTGGCTGCAGATTTTCAAGAATACTTTATCAATTTGCAATGATAACAGAAAAGCAAATTTGTACACATATTAAATTTTGAGTTTTCATATTTTACACAATTTAAAATAGGGAAGTGGATACCTTTTATTTTTGTTGAGTATATAAAATCCCGCGTACGAGTACTGACCGGCTGATACAATACCAAACTGAAATAACCACATGAAAAACACAGAAATTGTAAAAAGGCATACAGACGATCACAGAGACTTGTATTGTAACTAAGAACCTTGTAATTTGTTCAGTTTGTCTACCTTTTGTTAATGACATACACCTAGATTTTGCAAAACTAGCACGCGTATTTTGAGTCAGTTTGTCTTGCACGGACTGCGACACTACTTGTTATAATCGGTAAGACAAAATTTGTTTGGAAATGGGTTCAATCTTTGAGAAAACCGCAACCGACTGATATTGATGGTTAATTATCAACGAAATGCTTTTTAACTGAAGTACAGTGCTCTTTATCTGTTCAAAATCGGTCCAGAAATTACTGAGAAATAAGCAAAAGAACCTACCTGAAGCGAGTGATTTTGTGCGTGCACGACATTCTAAATACCACTTGGTATAGCCACCCTGAATTTAGTAAGATGGAAAAAGACATTTTTATGCAAACAAGAAAAGAAAAAAAAGAAATAGAGTCAGTACTGCCAATAGAGTAATGTATTGAAAGTTGTAGGCGGGGCAAGATTTGTTACTACTAATCTTTATTGTAATTTTGATAAAACTTTCTGAAAAGCAATACCTTTTATTGTGCAGTTGGGTATCGGTGTCCTTGTTCTGCTGTTTGAACAGGTCATCATGTTGTCACCTTGTGAGGTAAACCCCTCTTCACATGCGACTTCGACAACATCTTGATAGTTGGTGCCATTTATGTGGGTTATACTGGCATGATCTGGCACGACAGGTAAACCACAGGGCGGAAAGCCGCAGTCTTTGGGTTCACATCGAGGTGTTGTTGACCAATTCGCATTGGGAAAACAAACTACTCTGCTATCTCCGATCATATAAAATCCTTCATCGCAAATAAATTCTATTGTGTCACCAACATCAGACGAGTTGTAACCATACAGGATTGTTGCGTTCGGTAGTGATGAAAGCGCTGCACAACGCTTCTTTTCACAAGATGCAACAGAATTCCCGGCATCTGAAGGTAGACACGTTATTCGAGAATTACCCACTCACTTTTTTATGCTCAAACACTCGAGTTCACCTACATCTATGAGATGAATTTATAAGAATCAAATATTCATATATTCTTCTATAGCGATAGCATTTCTATAAACGAATATTTGATAAATTAATTTTTGTTTGGGTGTCGCCTGTGTGGAAATTCTGCATTGTCTGGATATGGCAAATTATGATTGATGCAATGCAAGTTGAAAACAAAGAATTTCACAGCATTAGGAATCATATCACTTTAAATCCAAAGTAAAAGTCAAACACTAAGGAAATGCACAGCTTGAATCTAAGCGTGATGCTATATGTATTATATCCTTTATAAAGCGCGAAAAATATTATTAATTTAACCAAAAGCATTATTTGAAAGGAAATTGCACATATAATTTTAATACATTGTACATATTAAATGGTAAGGTAAAGTTGGGCCAGTCTATGACAAAATGACCTTTAGGCCTCATCAGAATGCATTGTTTTACATCAAATAACCAATAAAAGCAATGCTATTAGCTTCTTATGTTTTATATGTTTGTGTGCTTTTGCATGCAACATTGTTGAGCCGATGGGTGGGTTGGAGTTATTTCATCAAGACAACTTGTGCTTGTTTTGTGATACGAGAACCTGTTGGGGCAAGTGTGAGGTTGGTGCACCCTAGAACCTGGTTTAAACCCCCAGTGGCAATTTGTTTTGTAACTGACCGTTCCAAGGCGGTATCCCCAAAGGTTCTCTTCTTCGTTAATTGTTTGTGGCGTCCTATTTGAATTTACATACTTATATAAAACATGCTCTCTCTCTTCCTCTCTTCTTTTTCGCTGCGTGGGGTAGCTGTGTTTTTTGAGTTTGGCGATTCCTGATATGCATATATTACTTGTTTTGTTGAAATTATATCTTGCTAACAAATCATTTAGATAAATATTTATTTTTAAAATCTAAACAGGAATCATTCAAATTTAAATGAACAAGCCTTTTGATGAACGTGAGGATATTGCAATCCCAATCAATTTAAAAAAAAACGATAAGGGTTATTTTGTTCGATACTTGCCAAAATAATTTTACCTTTTCCATCGTTTATGACAGTTTCATTCCCAGAAGTGTTTTAAGGGTAGCCGCCATTGCGATCATAGATAATGTCAAAACCAATTCCATTCTAAAGCACGTTTTGACATTCCAAAGCCGTCCACATTTAATTTTTCGTATTTTACTGCAAATTTCGATTTCTTCAAACGTGTTGCGTTGCAACTGATATTTCCGTTGAGAAGAAGCAGGGAAAATGAAATTGGCAGACCACTTTTCGATGAAAATCATCCCATCAGGGTGAAAAATACTTTAAGCCAAAACTTGTGTCTTTTAAATGCTGCCTGCTATATGAACCGTTTAAATCTTTAAAAAAAAAACGAGGTCTTTAGTTCGACAAACGCAAGGTGAATGAACCCAAAGTGACAAAAATATGATTGACAGCAAACTTAATTTGGAAGTAGAACCCAGCGTCTTCTTATTGGAGCGGCAGTTCTTACAATAATCGCATGACAAAAAGACGTAATCAACGCATTGTGAAGTATTCCAGTGCAACAGATGTATACGGAGGTCGCTCACTTTGTCAATATACAGGGTGGCTATACCACGTGACTTTTCGGATGTCGTGCACATATTTATATTGGAAAAATCGCTCGCTTCAGGTAGGGTTTTTGCTTATTTCTCAGTAATTACTTGGCCGATTTTGACCAGATAAAGCGCACCGTACTTCTGTTACCAAGCATTTTCATCCACACTTAGTCTCTTCTTTTAGTTTATGGCCGTTTTCTCAAACATTCAAAGACAAATTTTGTCTGAAGCGTCGAATGTTTTGATGTCGTGCACACCCAATCATAAAATCCAATGATTCTCGCGCATAAAACTTTGTTAACGCTTACCATGTTATTTAGCTTGTGTCATTTAATATTCTGGAACACACGCATGTTGTATTTCATCCGGACTCGGGCTACTTATTGAGCTTTTTACATTTTTTTAAACGGATGTCGTACACACCTGGAAAAATAGACGATGTCGTACACACTCTGGTTTTCTTATTTAGTCACCGGGTGCAGTGTTTTTGTATAGGTATTTCATATTCTTTGAAGACAGATATTTATTATCGTCGTTCAACCTTACTCTATCTCTCCGTGTCTGTAATTCGTTTACCACATTTTTGAAAAAAATATCTTGATCACAACAGAACGTATTGTTTATCAGTCTTGTCAATTATTGAATTTGTAAATTTTGTACAAAATGTGTTTAATGTTCCGTGTGAAACCTTTTCATTATAAATGTTCAGTTCTTTTGTCGATGTTTTAATATTATATTTGAGGCTGTTGAAATGAATCACTGGTTAGTGATCGTAAAGTTGCAGTAATAGTTTGAATAAGAAGAGTACATATTGTACAAGCAAATGAATACTTCGAAATTGAAATGTGGTGTTTTACTTTTGTTAATTGTTAAATTTGTCAACTGCAAACCAAATATGACTTAGTTAAAATTATATATGGTGTAAGACTTTCAGAACAATCTTTGAATGTTACATACATTAGTCGTTTACAGCACTCATTTTTTCAATCTGATTAAAATCATCTCCTGAAAACCGCTACGCTATCAGGATCTGACGATGAGTAACTAAAACGTGCTTTTATCACCAACCTATAAACCAATCAGATTGTCGCCTACAAAATCGCAAAAGTGGGAGTAAACACAGTGTTTTAAACCATTGAAAGTGTTTACAACCTGCGTAAGACATATTTTACTGAAGATATATGTGTTTTATGTAGTATTGCATTAATTTCTACTGTAATGACGTATTTAGATCTTTGCTAGCGTGATAAATCATGCTTCTTGTGTTGACAATTTCTAAAAATAGTAATCGGGGAAAACCGCTATAGCTTATATACGGTATCTGCTATAGTTTAAAAATATAAACGATATGACATCGTTCCAGATTTTCTGTAAATTTGCGTTAAAAAATTACAGAACAGATATTTTATTAAGACGTGTAAAAAGTACGATGTCTATATTGCAGTTTAAATCATACAAAATAATGTCACAAATACAGCACACAAATGGAAAAGACATATCTAAATAAAAGACTAGATTACCAGCGTGAATGAGATATAAGTGTTACATAGTTTCTATATAAATGGATATAAAGGGGAATCAGACACAAAACAGATTTTGCACAGACAGTGGAATGAACTTAGGGGTACAGACTTTCAAATGTTCGAGAAGTTCCCTAAGGAGTACTTGCTTAAGAGAAGCAGCAATCGCCAGATTTTATAAATATCGTTTCTTATGCTGATATTTGTTGGTTTTTTTTGTTTCAATCAATGTCAAAATCATCTAGTAATATTGCTCTTAATGGTTATAGTCCACAATTTGTACAGAAAGTTTCATCATCGTAATGCTCGGAGGTCTAGCGGAGGCAAAGTTTTATTATACAAAGAACATCTTTAAGATTGCGTTAAAATACACAGTGCATCGGTAAAAACAGCGTTTAATTTAGATACATCAAGTCACAAAATTATTTTGTTTTCATCCGGATCTCACACTTTAAAAGCCAGCCTCCCACCTAATCGATTTAAAAGGCTCACAGATATGAATTTGGACAAATATTTTAATAGTTGGAACATACAAACTTCATCTGCGAATACACAGCTACTGACTTTTATTTTTTTTAAATATGTATATATTTACGTTATGCTGTTTATTATTCAAAAATAGATGCTATTTGACAATGTTAAAAACGTATTCATTTAAAAATCAATTGAAACACACAGAATTTGGAAAATTGTAAACACAGGAATATTTTGACCAAATGTGTAAATCTGTGCTGTAGAAACAAATATTCATTTTTGGTTATGATGAAGCATTACCATGTTATATTTCGCGGTTATTTTATACTACATTAAACTGGTAATAACCGACTTTGAGCTGGATAAAAATAAAACATCACAACCATTGAATGAGCCGTAGACTGAAAACCTGCATTCCAGAGTGTTTCCATATTTCAAAACTATTTTATTTAGTGTAGGGACTGAGAGGTTGATATTCAGAAGGATCACATATGAAAATAAAATGATTTGTTTACAGAATTACGAGAAATAGTACAAACACTGCACCCGGTGACTAAATAAGAAAACCAGAGTGTGTACGACATCGTCTATTTTTCCAGGTGTGTACGACATCCGTTTAAAAAAATGTAAAAAGCTCAATAAGTAGCCCGAGTCCGGATGAAATACAACATGCGTGTGTTCCAGAATATTAAATGACACAAGCTAAATAACATGGTAAGCGTTAACAAAGTTTTATGCGCGAGAATCATTGGATTTTATGATTGGGTGTGCACGACATCAAAACATTCGACGCTTCAGACAAAATTTGTCTTTGAATGTTTGAGAAAACGGCCATAAACTAAAAGAAGAGACTAAGTGTGGATGAAAATGCTTGGTAACAGAAGTACGGTGCGCTTTATCTGGTCAAAATCGGCCAAGTAATTACTGAGAAATAAGCAAAAACCCTACCTGAAGCGAGCGATTTTTCCAATATAAATATGTGCACGACATCCGAAAAGTCACGTGGTATAGCCACCCTGTATATAGTCTAATCAAAATTTGTAGTATCTGTATTATGTAGATATTACAATGATTCAAAGTAACCAAGTTTATTTTACAAAGGAGAAGTAGGTAATTATACATCGCGCGCTTTAATCAGGTGAATCAATGTTAATCTTTGTAAAATATAAAATGAATAATTTGTTTGCTGTGGTTTAAAAGGCCTTTAGTCAAACGTATTCATGGTTAAAATTTCCGTCTTAATACTTTAAACGTCATTTTATAGTAGTATAAATAAATATTTAACAACAATAACAATTCAGCAGCTGCAATTAAAACTTTAGTGTGATTAATCAAGAAAATTATCAAAATGTCTCTCAAGGCAACAGCTATTTAATGAAATGTGAGTTCAATTCTTAATTTTTAAAACAATGTTAAGATCTTAAGGAAGCAGTTTTAAATTTGAAATTATTGAGGTTAAATATAATTCATGTTGTTGTTTCATGCTTAAAGTGAGCCAGAAATTATTAAGGCCATTTCATGTTGTTGTTTCATGCTTAAAGTGAGCCAGAAATTATTAAGGCCAATTCATGTTGTTGTTACATGCTTAAAGTGAATCAGAAATTATTGAGGCCAATTCATGTAAATGTTTCATGCTTAGAGTGAACCAGAAATTATTGAGGCCAATTCATGTTGTTGTTTCATACTTAAAATGAACCAGAATGTGAAATTATTGAGGCTAATTCATGTTTTTGTTACATGCTTAAAATAATTCAGAATGTGCATAGATATGATAGTATAACATTATAATGGGCATTTATTCTAGTTTGATTAACAGAATTTATAACACTTCATAATACAGTTAAACCTGCCTTAGCAGCCATCTGCGAATAGCAACCATCTGTCTTAAACAGCCAGTTTGAATATTTCCTAAACTGACATTTTGTTCTCATTTTAACATGTCTTTAACAGCCACCTGTGTAAAGCAGCCGCTTTTTGTCACTCCCTTGGGTGGCTGCTAAAGACAGGCTTGACTGTAATCATTTCTGTCTACGTCGCGTAGCCCGGATGGAGCGCAACTCAATATTTACACCAATAAACAGTAAATGTACCATTTCTGTCCATCCCAAATGATTTTGTGCATATGTCGGTGAACATGGAACCTTCTATGCGGTATTTCAAGAGTAATACCATGTTATGTCCAGAGCCGTACGGTCTCCAGATAAAAAAAATGGTTTGTCCTTAACGAGAAAACAATAGGCGAAACTGAACACAATAAATGTTTGACAGGGTATCTGAGAATATAAATCTCATTATTTTGTATATTTAATCTTTAATGGGATAATTGGAAGACGAAAAGCCTATATGTTGACATTGAAATGCCATAACCCAATATATGATTAATAGAGAATAACGAAAATAGAATAAATCGTGGGTATCCGACAAGACAAAAAAAACTTGTAATAAAGCTTTCGCAAGTTAAATTGCATAATGTTTCGATATACGAGCGGCCTAAAAGCCTGAGTAGTTTATGATATACGCGTATTATTAGCGTGTTATATGCCAATATGTACGAAGTTTCGTATTTTTGTTTAATAAAGTATATTTCTTAAAGGATCTTCTACTATGTTGTGTTAAACGTGGACATTCACTTATTAATGTAATATTTAGCAGGAAAATAAATAAAATTATTCACGTTTTACATGTTACGATTGCTGTGTGGATTGTCTATTGTGCGCATAGATATCTGGTCCGGTTTATCCTGTTATGATCATAGTTTCCCGCCTCTCGTTTTTCTCGTGTTGCCTATATAAAGGTTGCTTGTGTTTTAAAATATCACTCGAGGTTTTATATTTGACAGCGTCACTTATTTAGTTTGTTTACAGTTTACTTCACGGAGGACTACTTGACTCTCGGGCAAAACGTTCATTGGACCGGTGTGTAAAAGAAGGTAAAGCAAATTTAAACCATACTTTTGAAAATTTTGTGTAAAATAAATAGAATTTACTTGTAAAATTGAAATGTTTTAAATGACATTGGGAGGGCGTGCTCATGGCAGTGAGATTTTGCTTAGTTTACACTTTGATTGTGACTTAATAGGAAAAAGAATGATGCTTAGTTATTTTATTTGTTAACGGAGGAGTGATGTTGAGTAATTGTTAAGCAGATCCTTTTGCATCGTGAATTCTTTATTATTGATTAAAGTAAATAGTAAGATAATTGATACCGATTGAGTCGCTTACTTGAACGAGCCAAGGAAAATGTTTGTACATAAAGCAACTACTTTATAACTAAATTATGTATTTTATTTTGAATGTTTCAGCCATAGCGTCTTTGGTCAAATGGTACTGATGGTATTGACCAAACTTCATAAGCTGGAGTTTCGCGGTTGTTTTTAATCAGCTTCAATATTGGATTGTGTTGGTGCGGATGACGTCTGAGCATGTGTGGTTCTATCAAGCCTGCCATTCTTAGCAGGCTTTGAATGCAAATAGGCCATGCCTAGTTTGCGTACACGGCTGTTATATTTTCATTAAATTTTTTGGTTTTCTATTGAGAAATTTTATAGAAATAATTGCATAATAGTTTACTCTAATAAACGTTTTTATCAAATAATAATAATATTAAAAAACGTTAATTTATATTTTGTCGACTGAATTAAGTAATAAAGTGTTGTTGACCATAACTTATCGGTATTGTCATTTTTATTGTGGTGTTGATCATTGTTGATTGAAACTGTGGTTGTTTTGCGACTTTGATCTTACGGGGATATCCTTGTGGGTGTCCCTTTTGCTTTTGTCTCGTGGTCAAAGATGTACCAATCAACATACACATTTTTGTTTTAGAACTACTAATCTCAGCTGAAAGAACAAGACGTTTCAGACATTATGAAAACGGAGGACAGACAAACTTGGCACTACGTCCTAAAATCTTTAACATGACAAGCGGAAAACTAAATGTTTTCCAGAAGTTTTAAAGGAAGTCGTTTCGAGATGGTGAAGAATACTCGAAAGGAGCAGTTTGAATCGTGGTTAAGTACCTTGTTTGTCTTACTGTACACATCTAATTGCTTATAACTTTTACATAATGTAGGAAACCGATTACTTAAAGGAATGACCTGGTTGGTTTTGGTTTTGATTAAAATCGAAAAGTTTTCATGATTTTTTAGACTATAGATTATATTGAATAATTTGCTCTGAATTTTGTTGATTGAATGTAAAATTATTGTAATGGTCGTGGCGCTTTTTGATGTAACATTCTAGAGGGACTGCAAAATGCAAAATTTTGAATATATTGATTGGCTTAATGAAATTGATTGATTGAATAAACTCCATTGAATTGATTGCCTTCATTGAACTGAATGCAACTATTGACTTGATTGATTTGACTTGGTTTATTGACTTATTTATGATTGATTTGATTTGATTGTGGATTCATGCCATCCTGTGGCATTGACCATGATCAATTGAAAAGGTCGTGCTGTTTTGTGGCGTTGACCATGATTAATTGAAAAGGTCGTGCCGTTTTGTGGCGATGACCATTATTGATTGAAAAGGTCGTGCTGTTTTGTGGCGTTGACCTTGATTGATTGAAAAGGTCGTGCCGTTTTTTGGCGTTGACCATGATCGATTGAAAAGGCCGTTGAGTGGCGCTTGACTATGATTGATTGAACAAGGTTGTGCCGTTTTTTGGCGTTGACCTTTCAGAGACAGGCTATGCTGTTTTGTGGCGTTGGCTATTGTCTCTTTTTAATACTGTTACAAAGTTTTTACATATTGTGTTTCATTTCAGAAAATAACATGGGAAACAGACAACTAAAGGTTTTGCAGAAGTTGTTAAACGGTAAAGAGTATTCGAAAGAGATTTAGCGTAATTGGATAAGAATAAGTACTGTGTCTTTTTATTTTACATACTTGTCTCTTATAGCTTATAATTTTAACATAACTTAAGAAACTGAGTATTTAATAGAACAAGTTCGTGCTGTTTTGGGGTTTGATTATAATCACGTTATTCATAGACAAGATGATATTGAATAATTTGTTCTGAAATATTGTTGATGGAATGTTGAATACTTGTAAAAGTCATGTCGTTTTTTGATTTAACAGTCTAGAGGGACCTCAAAATGTACATTTTTTGAATGGATTGATTGAAGTGATTGACTATTGAATTTATTAACTTGATTGAACTGATTGACTTTGAATTGATTGAAATGAATTGTTTGATTGATTATGGATTCATACCATTCTGTGGTGTTGACCATGATCGATTGAAAAGGTCGTGCCGTTTTGTGGCATTGACCATGATTGATTGAAAAGGTCGTGCCGTTTTGTGGCGTTGACCGTGATTGATTGAAAAGGTCGTGCTGTTTTTTGGCGTTGACCATGATTGATTGAAAAGGCCGTTGAGTGGCGCTTGACTATGATTGAACAAGGTTGTGCCGTTGTTTGGCGTTGACCTTTCAGAGACAGGCTGTGCTGTTTTGTGGCGTTGGCTATTGTCTCTTTTTAATACTGCTACAAAGATTTTACATATTGTGTTTCATTTTAGAAAATAACATGGAAAACAGATAACTAAAGGTTTCTCAAAAGTTGTTAAAAACCGCGTCGGTAGTCTACGAGATGGTAAGGCCTAAAAAAAAATAGGTTTGTTTCTGGTTACCCGACCGACCGTCTCTAAATTGCGCCGACCGTAACTTTTTTTCAGCCCTCCCAAAAAAATTGTATGAAAAGCCGACCGGGATTTTGACCGACGAAAAATTCTGTTATTTTCGGACACAATGTCAGGTGCAAAATAACAGCCAGCACCGTTTCATTTTTGGAAAATTTACGTTCACTTTCTTCTCCGGTGCTATTTTAACAGTTAAACGCGTGAGTTTTGTCCATGTAACATATGTGAACCCCGTTGCGTGTGCTTTCGGGTCAACGTTGCTAATTCCATGATTGAATTCGCCGAGGTAAACAATCATGGATGTCAACGTTCGGCGAACCAGTAAAAATATTCTTTTTGATCCACCGACGACTTCATTGAAGAATTAAGGAAGCCAATAGATTAAGATTTCTGTTCGAAGTGCATACGTGATACGGAGTAAATGCAGAATCGTTTAATAATGGTTTTATGAGTGAACAATTATGTACTGATATCTGTATCGTAAAATGAGTGAAAGAATCAGCACTGATCAAATTATTAACCCTGCTTTGGTGGTAGTGATAGAACTTTTACCATCTTTGACGGGATATGTATATATTTAATTATGTGTTAATTGCAACAATATCACGAATGTAAAGCTAAAAACGACTTAATACGAGTTAAAAGTGAGGCACAGTGGTTGCAAAAAGTGGTAGGTATTAAGATAAGTATATACAACATAATTTTTTACAAAAAATAGCCATGAACAAATCAACAATATCCACGCATTAAACCACATTACGGGATTACACATCTAATTGTAATTAAAAGAATAACTATTTATATTACATGTTAAGCAAAACAATTCAACTTTAAGTTGAAACACTGGTTTATTAGTTTCAATGGAATTAAAGTATAAAATGCAGTGAGTTTTCCCTTTTCTACACTTCAATACCTTAATAGATACATTTCCGGGCAAACAATCTGTAACCTGTCACCTCTTTTAAACAGCTTATTCAATCAGGCGTTAAAATCTGTTACAAATACACAGGAACCTAGGCCCATCCGTTATCGAGACGTTATTGGTACACGTGCTTACAATAATCCACGTTCAAATTCCATTGTCTCTTTTAAATTATCACATAATCCGCACAATTCAAAAACAAACAAAAATAAATTTTCTCAAAAATGTTTTAAAAATACTCGTAGATTAATGTACATTTCTTCGATCCGCCTTCCTTGTTAATTTCATACGGAGACTGAATTTGATTGACAGTCAGTATGGAGGTAAACATTGATACCAACCGTCAATGAAATGCAACTTCAAAGGAAATTGTCGGCTCATATCAAGACTGTGTTGTTTTATCGGCTCTGCTTTGAAATCGTTTGATCTACAAGAAGTGTGTACGTGACATTTGTCATTTTTAGCTGAGTTAAATTGGTCGATGATGCAATAATACTGAAATATGATACTTGAGATAAAATTGGGATGTAATTTATTATGGAATATGTTAGCATTGTTTAGTGTTTTAATCAAAGACCTATATAGGTAATATATAGGTCTTCGTGTTAATACTTATTTTGCATTCACGTTGTAAATTTCGCGGTGTCATAATATAATTTGAAACTTTGATTTTGTAGCAGTACATGACAGAAGGGTCTGTTAATCAATTAATAAACATATAATGATGCATATTTATCACGAGTATTGTCCAGAACACGATCTACCTGACCTCCCTTGTCAACAAATATATGCAGATTTAATGATGAATACGATTACCGGCGAATCGAACACTCCGGGCAATAGAATATTTTTAGCTGACAATTTGTGTATTCGATTTCCTGGCGTCTACTGTATAAATTTAACCATTTAAATCTTTGATGTACTTACTAACACACAAGATGGTATATACCTGGACTTTGGTTCCTTCCCCTAAAAAAAAATATTAAAAAAAAAAGAAAACCGACCTACCGACCCATTGTTTTTTCAAGGATGTAACCAGAAACAAACCTATTTTTTTTAGGCCTAAAGAGTATTGAAAAAAGATTTAGCGTCATTGGATAAGAATAAGTACTGTGTCTTTTTTATTTTACTTAGTCTCTTATTGCTTATAATTTTAACAAACCTAAAGAAACTGAGTGTTTAATAGAACAAGTTCGTGCTGTTTTGGGTTTGATTATAATCACGTTATTCATAGACAAGATGATATTGAATAATTTGTTCTGAAATAATGTTGATGGAAAGTTGAATAATTGTAAAAGTCATGTCGTTTCTGATTTAACGGTCTGGAGGGACTACAAACTGCCTAATTTTTGAATTTATTGATCGAAGTGATTAACTGTATTGAATTCATTAACTTGGTTGAATTGATTGACCTTACTGAATTGATTATATGGATTTATTTGATTGAAATGAATTGTTTGATTGATAATGGATTCATACCATTTTGTGCTGTTGACCATGATCGATTGAAAAGATCGTGCCGTTTTGTGGCGTTGACCATGACTGATTGAAAAGGTCGTGCAGTTTTTTGGCGTTGACCATGATTGCTTGAAAAGGCCGTTGAGTGGCGCTTGACTATGATTGATTGAACAAGGTTGTGCCGTCGTTTGGCGTTGACCTTTCAGAGACAGGCTGTGCTTTTTTGTGGCGTTGGCTATTGTCTCTTTGTAAAGTTAATACAAAGTATTGACATATTGTGTTTTATTTCAGAAAATAACATGGGAAACAGACAACTTAAGGTTTTACAGAAGGTTTTAAAACCGTTATGGTAGTCGTTACGAGACTGTAAAGAAATCGATAAGGGCATTTGGCATCTCTGGATAAGTACTGTGTTTTCTTATTATTCATAAATGTAAGAGGTGCAAATGCTTATAATTTTAATATTTATTATGAAACTGAATATTACTTTTTAGAATAAGGTCGTCAGGCGTTTTGGTTTCAGACTGTAATTTACTAGACATGCCGTGTTGTTCAAAGATAAAATATTCGTTGAATATGTTTGAAAATGTTTGCCGTTTGTGGTATAGATCATTATAGATTGTATACATTGTTTCGTTTTGTGGCTTTGGCTTTGGTCACTTTAACTTTAGTTATTTTTCAGCACTTGCAGATCGATTTTGGAATAATCGAAATGAGTTTTGTAGTGGAATTTCAGAGATATAAATCGAATATGGAAAGTCTTTTAGATGTTTATGTCTATAGGGACAGCAAAACATTTTAGCATTGATTGTTTGGTTGATTGATTGATAAGTTTATTGATTTGATAATTTCATTCATTGATCGAGTGATAATTTGATTGATTGATAGGTTGATAAATTGGTTGGTCGATTAATTTGATTGATTAATTAATTGTTTTTGGACTGGAACGATAAGCCTTTGCTTTTCAGTCTGATGGTCATATTTGATAGAAATTTCAGTAAATCGTTGCAATTGATGCGGGGATATCAACTTTTCATACTCAGTGTACTGTCCAAACATCCTAGAAACTATTCCCTTCTTTGTTGTGCTGGATTGAAAGGTTGTCAAATATAAATACCCATATCCTAAATTGTCGGTGTTTGTTGTTGAAAAGGAACATGTAATTAGTGAATAATTGATTTACTCACGACTGAAAGTGAGTAAATAAAATTATTCACGTTTTACATTTTACGATTGCTGTGTGGATAGTCTATTGTGCGCATAGATATCTGGTCCGGTTTATCCTGTTATGATCATAGTTTCCCGCCTCTCGTTTTTCTCGTGTTGCCTATATAAAGGTTGCTTGTGTTTTAAAATATCACTCGAGGTTTTATATTTGACAGCGTCACTTATTTAGTTTGTTTACAGGTTCCCACCCGCCCGCCCTTCGGTGGTTCATCGGTGTGATATATAACTTATTAATATTGGTATTTCTTTTAGATGCGCATCACAAACATGCTGTGGCATAATGCAAATAAGCTAGTCGTTTTAAACTGTCAGTTTTATTTATATTTTTCTCAATTGAATGTTAGTATTTTTCAGTTTCTGGAGTATCGTTACCGACTAGGACGAGCCTTGTTGCAACCCACGTGTTTCGATTTGGCTTAAACGTCGAACACTACCTGATACCCAAACAGGCAACTGGACCCAAACAAACATAGCAAGGAAATACGAACACTATATACATAAACATTGTTGCAAACCAAGTGATCCATGATACAAAGTATTTTCAGCTTATACAGAAAAATAGTGACAATTTCTTATATTTTTTCTTCCAAGAACAGTGAGAGAGTTAACTCAGTGACAATATTCAGAACCAAACGACAATTGAAAGCTTCATCTGTTAATTAACATCACATGACCAATTTCATGAGCACCACTTGGATTCACATTACGATTCATTAGACTTTTCATTGCCAAATCAATAACGTTGCAGGAACAAAAATTCGATTTTATACTGTAATTGAAATGCTGTCAAATATAAATACCCATATCCTAAATTGTCGGTGTTTGTTGTTGAAAAGGAACATGTAATTACATGTAGTGAATAATTGATTTACTCACGATTGAAAGTGAGTAATAGCAGATAAATGCGGCTAGGTTTTGTAAAGATTGAAACAGCATAGCTGAACTTTATACTCAATTTAAGGATGAACGGAGAAAGTATAATGAACTATAAAAGATTGATGTAACTCATACATCAATTACAGAAATGTATGCTCTATTTGTATGCGCATGCGTCGTCATGTGTGTTTTCATCAGTAATGTAAAACATTGTATTTGTCAAATTTTTGGTATGAATATTGTACCGAAACTTATCATTGCAGACCAATTTACTGGACTTATAGGTTCAAATTTAATTTATTGCATAATTGAGCATCACAGTACATATTATTATCAGATTAGTATCATCACGACAGGATAGTATATAATACATTCCAGTACTGTCAAACGTAATCTACACCATTCTTTTTTAATATGATTTCGTTATGTCGCAGATTTTAACTTCCGTTGATGCAATACAAGACGATAGAAGGATAAACAATTTTGCCTTTAGACGAAATAAAACTTTTATGTTGGCGTTTAACTACACAGTTAACTCTCCAAATAGGTAGGAACTCTTTTATTTATATAAATAAAAATTTATTTATCCCTTTCAGACCACAGCTGACACAGATAAAAGGTCAAGTATCTGCCGTGACGGCATTGAATAGTGCCACCTTGGCGCGTCAAGGAAAAAGGTACATTGGGATATATTTTGTTACATTTTAGTTTTTACTACATTTGGAAAGAAATTACAAATATCTTTTAGTTTCGCATAACTTAGAAGAGAATATCTTACTCATTTTGACAATAAAATGACTTTTTTTAACCAGCGAAGCTGGTTTTACTAATCACAATTCTGAAATCGGTATCAAACCAAAACGAGGCACTGGCAACCGGCGATTTACGCATTTCAGAGTAATCAGAGAAGCAAAGTAGTCCAAGTTTCCTATTACGTGTTAAACTTGGCTCGTGCCACGTTAGTATCGCTAAAATAATACTTGACTGCTTCACTGCGCTGTCCCTAATTCAGGACACAATCGACAACAGAAAACCAATTTTATCTAGGGGTTGTAGCCGCCAGAGATTCGTTAGCGAGCCACAGATATGTTACCTTTAGTTAGAGGTATAAACGAGATTCCCGATGTTAGGATATTACAATAGCTTAATATTAATTCTGAAATATTTAAAAATCTTTTCTGCTAATTCTAAGCTCAAAAGAACAGTGAAAACATTATCTTTTTTGTCATTTTAAAGCCATTTCAATATTGGACGTTTGTTCCGCTGCTGAACTGTTTGTTTCACGATTTTTTTTTTTATTTTTATCATAAACAATAACGATAATGATAAATTTCCATCTTAGCATATTTTTCTCCAATTGTCCACTTTATGAAATAAATGCGCAAATGCTTTCACTTGAAATTTTCAAGACATATTGCGAACATTTGTTTATTATTTGATGATAGGCGTTCATGAGCGTTGTAAATCACTGAACATAAAGCAATCATCATTGCTGAATATTTTTATATATTGGATTTCCACATATAAGCGTGAACAGTAAACAGTAAACTATTGAGATGTGTAAAATTTTACATATTAAAACTAGTATACCGTATATTATTCGTACAGAAATAGGGACATGTAAGATTTACAGATCTATGTATTCGAAACATGCAACGAGCAAGCGCGGTACGTGTCCGGCTATCACGTACGTGGCAGGAGACAAGTCGACAATAAGGCCATCAGTGGTCCAAGGAACGGACTATGATTTGTTTCAGGAATAATGCATAATTTACATTTTTCTTTCCAAAGGTAAAGATGTTTACTAGGTTTACGTTTTCGATTAAGCTAGAGATGACTATTATTTTTGTTCGGAGTACATGAAATCATAGGCGCAGTAACACAATGGATATGCAAATGTCAGTGACGTCACAATTTCCCGCGTTTTGAAGAAAGCCAAATAACAGTAAAAGTACGTGTGAATATAGAGGACAAAGCCTAAAATTAAAAACGACACATCTGTCTGCTGAAACTGATGTTATATGAACGGAATGTAAGCTAATGGACATTTATCCCTTCTCTTTAGCAAACAAAACTCAATGATATGTTTACGGATGTCTTAAATCTGGCACCTTTTTCTAATAATATGCTACATGAAAAAAACCATCGAGTCCGTTATTATATACAACTTAATACGGTGGAAATTTATGGTATAAGCTATAGTAATTCATGTTCCTCTGAAATTGTCTTCAATTTTACATGTGTGTTATCTAGCATTAAATTCCAATGCTTCCGGCAATGTTATGACTCTCGGTTGTTTTATCTTAATATGTAGGATTCTCAATTCTATGATTTTCTTTACATGTTATTCACAATGAAGGAAACAATTATATACTTCTTATTTCAAATAAATGCATAATCATTCCCATCGATCGGGTCTCACTTTTTATATCATTTTTCGTGTTCATTCTGTCTTTGGGATGTCAGTACACATATTTCACTATAATAATTTCTTGCTTAAAACCCTTTACTCAATATATACGCCTTTCATCACATAGGTGACCAGTTCTGGTCCCAGTCAGTTGGCACAATAGTGCCATCTGATCAGGATCTAAAATTTGTGATTACTGGTCAGACAAAAATATTAATCATTCTAAAAGCGAACATTTTAAATCCAAATCAGATCGCAAAGATGTGCCAGCTGATATGGATCTAAACTGTTCACCCAAGCCATGAAGGTATATCTATGGAGTAAAGGGTTAACAGAAGCCTTCATACAGATAATACATGGAAACCCTTATTTCCACTATCATATAGACAAGATGAAGGTCTTTGCGAGTGAAACAAGTTCTTTTGCTTTTTCGTAAATGGCTACATACATGAGAATCATGGCACTGGTTATTCTCAAGAAGCAAAATCGCTTCGCTGGTTTTCTGTACTTTCAGTACTTTGATAATGTAAAAGGCATAATAATTATTTTCGTCTGCTCAACTTTATGACGACATTTCAAGAATTAACGTCAACTGTCCGAAGATACCTTTTCCCTTGACGCGCCCCATATATTCCTTTTTTTATAACTTTTAATCTTCTGATCTATTTTGATGATAAAAACACATAATTATATGAAGCTCTCATTTTGTTAATTGTTAATCAGCTTTTCTTTATTTTATAAATAAGATTTTTGCAAGATATCTTTCATATAATTATTGTAGAACGTCCACTTGAATTCTATCTGTTGGAGTACATATTAAATAACAGGCTGTAAAGTGTCTTTTATTAGAAATTCATTTGGACCTTTAAAAATGGACTTTAAGTTCAGCATATTAGCAACCCCATGCCGGGATGAAATTTAAGTGTACATGTATTATTTGATTAAAGGTTGATAACAAAAGTACACTAGACATTTTAGAGGTAAAAAACGTCCTATTTACATGTACAACAAAACTTCTTTTCAAATTATTAATGATTTCATTTTCGTGTCAAAATGCTCTTAAACCATCAAACGGTGTATAATGATTACCGGTGTAAGAATATCAAGCAAATTGATTTACAACAATCATTCTATGGTCTATCTTGCGTCAACATTAGGTCATTGAACCTTACAGATCTTTGCCCCAATAAATAACAAAGTAATACTGTTTGATATAAAGTTTATATTGTACTAAGCACCGGGCAATGCTTATAGAATATTCTATCACGCACCAGAATATTCTATCACGTAGCTCTCATATGTACAACTAATTAATTTCAATCAATCTGTAAAATTACAAAAAACTTCTGTATAACATACAGCTTATATACACCATAGAGTTACCCCGTGTGTTAAAAAGTTAAACAAGTGAACAAAAACAACTTTTGATTAGCACATCTTAAAGATCTTTACATGAAGTTACCCAATCAAAGGAAATTATTTTCCGCCTATTTCGCTTCACTTAACCGGCGGAAAATACATAACCTACTACATGTTTACTACGTATAGAATTTGCTAAGCACACACATATACTGAACCAAAAAAGAAACTTTAGCAAAGTATGTGCCAGTTGTTCAAGTGTACCACTTAGATGTACACACATATTTACATGTAGTAGCTTGTAAAACTCGTTGTGTTTGCAACATCGGTCAGCTAATCCCCGTATAAAAGCCACAATACATTATTTTACAAAAATGTAAGCTTTCAGCCAAAAGGATTGAAACTGTACTAACATATCTACAATCAAACTTGGCGAAAGTTTCTTTTTTGGTTCAGTATATATGTGTGCACATATCTACCTTTGCCATTTAATTAAACTTTAACACACATCAAAAATATTCCAAAAAAATAAAGTGTTGCGTTTTCATTGGCAGTCAGTATATAAAAACGAATAAATTGCGATAACGTTCTTTCAAATATCAAAAGCTAGACATGTGAAATGTGATTCAGAATGGAAACAAAACGCAAACTACCCATTTTTGAACAAATTCGGAAAACAGTTAAGTGTTTTTTATAGATAAAAGCAGTTTAATCCATTTAACTCGTTTTTATCAATGCTTCATTCAAAGTCAACAATTGGTTGTTGTCGCTATGTGTGACCTTATAAAGCCTGCCTAATCGTTACCTTGAGAAAGCGGAAAGCGGCAAATTAGCTAGCCTGGGGACTGATCTCTCCAGACAGAGAGTCAAATAATTTAAAATGAAATTAAAAAAATGAAAATTGCATATCAGAAAACACCCTGAAGACACAGCCTTCGCACACAGCCAAATAGAAGTGAGGAGAAAAAAGAGAATATTAAATTTACACGATATATTTCAGAATAGATACCACAAACAATGAACCAAAATGTGAACCAGATGGGTTACCGCTTTCTACGGTCTGGGGCAACATTTACCACTTAGGAGGTGGTGGTGTTTAACTAGGGAGTACAAACAATTACATTTGGACGAAACGTGGTTTTTGTTTTGTTTATTGACTATAATACATTTACCCTGGCGCGAAATAATCGAAAATTAAACCACCGTGTAATATAGTGATACCACAATAGTTATGATAGTTTGTCTTAACTGGAAATTTTTAGAAAACGGTAAACATTTTTAAATGTGTGTAACTTAGAGAGATTGATTCAATTTAAATTAAATAACATTAATTTATGATTTTTCTGTCTCATGGTGAATAATTTAAAATGTGTTTTGATATGTTCAATTTTGCTTTACTGAATGATGAATCTACTTGAATCTAGCGTGTCATTTAATGACCTGCGACGTGTTCCCTTAAATGATAAAAGCGAGAGATAGAACTTGATATAAGAATATTTGAAACTACTCTAATGTGTTTTATGTACATATTTACTTTTTATAAGTTACGTTTTGAGTTCGTATTTAATACTCGGGTAAATAGACAAAAATACTTAATAACACTTCTGTCCATAATGTTCATTGTCAATCATCATGTAAAGAAGATAAACAGTTTAGGGCATCATAATATATTACAAATTTATCACAAACTAATTATCCGTGCTCTTAACATCTTGTCTTACAGCTATAAAAAAACATGTAATTAGGTTTTGCGAAAAGCTTTTTGAAACCATCGACCATTTAGACCTTTTTGGCCTAAATATTATCGAGTGACATTTTAAAGAAGCTTACAAAAAATAATTTTCAGGCGTTCTGTTTGTCTACTTATGATTTCTCTATACTTGTATCCCGCGTAATGTAATAAGAGGAAAGCTAAGTTAACCCAGTCTCATTGGAAAAAGCTTGCTAGAAAAAAAAAAAAAAACAACCTTTATCGCTTGTAATGAACAGGCATTTTTACAGATGGTTCTTTTGATAATTATACTTAATAGACCTGTCAAGACCTTATTGAGGATCTCATTGTTTATTGGATAATATTAAATACGAGATTTGGTTCCTTTATTTATAAACAAGTAATAGGCATTCCAATAGGTAATAATGGTGCACCCTTTGTTTCTAATATAGTATGATACTGTTATGAAAGAGATTTTATGTTATCTATTGCTATTATGAAGATGACAATTCAATAGTCTTCAACAACACCTCGAGGTACCTTGATGATTTGTTGAATAAAGATAACAACCGTTTTCCATTTATGGTTTATAATATTAATCCTCATAAACTACAAGTTAATAAAGCAAACACTTCAGATAAGCAAGAAAACTTTATTGATCTTGATCTTTCTATTAGAAATGAGTTTTTCACTACTAATATACTACTAATATATTTGAGTACAGACATTGTAAATTGGTTTCGATCCTATTTATCTGACAGATTACAAACTGTTAATATTTCAAATATTTCATCTTCTCCATGTGCAATTACTTGTGGCGTGCCACAGGGCTCCATTCTGGGCCCACTTTTATTTTTAATCTATGTTAATGATTTGTCTGCTGTGGTGAAAAACAAGTTACTACTTTATGCCGATGACTCAGCCATTCTAGTGTCAGGTAAAAACAAAGACCAAATTACAACTGCTCTGACCAAAGACCTTGAATTTGTTAGTCATTGGTTAGTAGATAACAAATTATCTCTACATCTTGGTAAAACTGAGTCCATTTTGTTTGGCTCTAAACCTAAATTGAAAACTAGCTCAGATTTGGACATTTCTTGTAATGGAACAAAAATCAAATCCACTAACTCTGTCAAATATTTAGGTGCAACTCTTGATCAACATCTTTCCTGTGAATCCATGGCTAATGAAATAATTAAAAAGGCTAGTTCAAGATTGAAATTTTTATACAGGAAAAAATCTTTCTTAACATTGCAAACTAGAAAACTCCTTGTTTCCTGTTTAATACAGTGTCATTTTGACTATGCTTGTTGTTTCTGGTTCCATAGTATCACAAAAAAGTGTAAAGATAGACTTCAAATTATGCAAAATAAATGCATTAGGTTTGTTTTAAATTTGGACCCTAGAACTCATTTAGATGTGACCCATTTTAATCGTCTCAACTGGTTACCTGTCCAGAAAAGAGTTGATTCTATTACGCTAAGTCACGTTTTTAAAATCAAACATAATATTGCTCCTGAATACTTAAAGGAACATTTTATTCCAGCTGATTCTGTTCATTCATACAGTACACGGTTTAGAGAAACTGGCTGTTACAGTATTCCTAAAGTTAAAGGATTTGGCATGAAATCGTTTTCATATAATGGATGCAAACTCTGGAACACTCTACCTACTTCTGTTAAAAATATCAGCAAACTTGCAGATTTTAAATTAGCTGTTAGGAAACACATGTATACAGAGTTTTAACATAATGTATTTTATGTACTAAAATACTCTTTTATATTAGAGCCATGTGATATATGCACTGTGATAAAAATAACAAATTGTATATTGCTAGAACTTTTTGCAAACTTTTTTACTTACATTTTTACCATGCTCAATTTACTCCTGCTTTTAGAAATCAGTGTTACACCCTTTCTATGACTGTTAACTTTATCATAATATTTGAGGACCACAATGGAAATAAGGGAAATATTTTTTTCTCTTTTTTGTGTCATCCTCGGTATTAATGTATTTAACATGGCAATAATATGTGATATTTATATACATACATGACTTTTATAATAACTGATCTCATTTAAAGTCATTTTATTGTGAATCTTATTCATGTCAATAAGTCTTAATCAATTTATGTATTTGTTGTATTGTAAACTAATTTATACTTGTTATTTAAACCATGTTTATATGCATTTTATACTGAAATAAATCTATCTATCTAATATATATGATAAAGATTTTTTTAATTTTCATATAGCAAATTTTCCGTTTTTAGATGGCGATGTTCCTCGGGCAACATCTTACGGAGTATATATCTCACAGCTTGTTCGCTTTTCTAGAAAAAAGTGAAATATGCATATCAGAAATCACCACACTCACAAACACAGCCTCTTCACGCAGCAAAATAGGAAAGTGGAAAAGATGGTTTTTATTTGTATGTCAAATTCAAGTAAGACACCAAATAGAGCTGGCAACAATATAAATGATTTAAATGAACGTTGTCTTTGCATATCAGAAAATCTTTTTAAAACAAAGTTATCGGTATCACACTTTGGCGAAAAAACTTTTGCAAGTTTTATCGCTGATACCCAGATTTAATTCAAAAATACAATATCAGTTTAAAACCACTATTGCAACAATATATTTCATAGCCATCTTTATTATGGAAATTAAATTTATAAACTTATGAAAATAAAAGACAATGTTAATTTTTCCACGTTATTCGTAAAACCATCTGTAAATTCAAAATTAAAGGTAACCAACATGATATTTTACAGGCCTGGTGATTAACCCATCTAGAGTTGATCATTATGGTGACCTCTTTTGGTCGCATGACGGTGGCAGGGGTTTAAGAGTTTATGAATGTTTATGGGGATTTTTTTAAAAGAACCTAGAAGCTCGATTTGTTTTTTATCCCTGTCATTGGGTTTTTGCGGATTGTACTCCAGGTGCTCTGGTCTCGGTAAGATCATTAAGTACCCGCGCCTTTGGGTTTGCAATGATATTAGCTTCTTATTTTTGATATGTTTCTGTGTTTTCACATGCAACATTTTAAGCTGATGGGTAGGCTGGAATTCTTTCTCTAAGACAATTTATACTAGTTTGTGGATAAGAGAACCTGTTGGTTCAAGTGTGAGGTTGGTGCATCTTAGAACCCCGAGATACAAATTGGTTTGCCACTAACCGTTCAAAGGCGGTAACCCCTCGGGTTCACACTTTCGTTAATTGTATAATACGTTTTTTGAAATTGATTATTCAAAGCCATGCTCTCTTCCCCTCTCTTCTTTTTGGCAGTACTGGGAGGCTGTGTCTGCTGGATGTGGTTATTTCTGATATGCATACTTCACTTAACATCGTGCCTTCAACAGAATACCGTTACCTAAGTGCAAAAATGATATAAGTACCATTGAAATAAGAAGGAGGTATACTGCAATTGCATGAAAGAACGATAAATAATTATTTTCTAGAGGTAAATAATAAATGTTTTTGAATAATAATAAATGTAAATAATTAATAATGTAGAATAAATAATAAATGTAGATGCCGATCCGACACAGTCCTTTCTTTGACCAGGGCCCAAGATCATAAAACTAAGTTTTGAGATCAGTCTCAAATAAATGTAGATGCCGATCCGACACATGTTTCCATGCTCAGTTTTATAACATTTAGAACACACTGACTCACCACACAACAAAAAAGAAGGGGAAGAGAGACAGGGACAGAAGTAGTTTATCACGCACTGTTAAAGTTTGAAATCATCAATTTTCGTTTTGGTGTTTGCTTGTTGCGTTTTTGATTGTGTGAGTTACACTGCGACCGCGTAATCTATTGGCGATGTAAACAATAATAAATAGAATGTAAACACTGGTTATGGCAAATGATTTCGTTAAAAGTACTATTTTGTCTATTTTTCGGCGTTAGCTGTCTAAGCTCACTTTTGACCTAGGTTTTCGACCAATGAAATATTGTAAATAAAATTTATTATTCAGCGGGAAAATCAAATAGATTATTTTGATTGGTTATTAGTGGGTCTTGTTAATGATTACCGTAAAGATTTTTATATTGTGTGTAAGTATTTACCTGGCGCTTTATGTTCGGGCATTTTCGTTTTAAAAAGCGTTAATTGTATTGGAGAAAAAGATATTTACGGTATAAATAACCAATTAAGTCAATTGATGGCTTAAATACGATTTTATAAGGAATATTCATAGGTGTCAGGTAAACACTCGAGTACAATACACAGTGTAAAACGACAGAGAAGTGCAGATATTTCTGGTTCTTACTGGTTCCTTTCTAGTTCCTTTGATACTGATTGTTAATTTCAAGACCAGATATACAAAACGCCTTGGTGTAGTGGTTATCACACTCGCCTCTCAAGCGACCGGCTAGCATTGAAGTAACTTTGTTTGGACACGGGTTCGATTTACACTGACACACAGCTTTTAGATTAACTGTTTTATAGATTTATTGCATTTTTTTTCCAAAAGTAGTGTATTTATTAAATACGCGGAAATAATTGTTGTGTACTAAGTATAAAAAAACATGTTTTGAACATACAACCTATAACAGTGTTGATACCATCGCATTTCTAATTATTATAATATACTGCGTCTACGACCTCTCGGCTAATGGGACAACTGTATGTTCGGAGCGTTACAATTTGTATAGTAACGTGCCCCGAGCTGCAGGCACATAAAATAACCTTTTGTCTCAGCCTATATTTATGATTTTTCTCTCTAAAATGATTCCAACAAATGTCTGGGCAATGTATTGTTTTAAATAATATAATTAATTTTCCCTGAGCTACTTTGCTCCAAAATGATTACAATGATTCCAGAAATGATTGGGGTTCAACAAAATAATCAAGGTTAGAATCAGCTGAACATATGACAATATCCCCAGGACAATAAACCTCCTGGAAAGAATAACTAATCTAAAACTAAGTTTCAACCACTCTTTATGAACACAACCAGTCCGAAACAAAACAATCTAACCTGAACTTCGAACACACCCTCAGCAAACTCGCTGAGCAATACAAACAAAAAGGACCACAATGATGTTTGGAACTCTTTAAGCAAACCTGAGCAACTACAAAAAGGTGAAATATGCATATCAGGAATCGCCACATTCAGAAAAAAACAGCCTCCCCACACAGTCAAGAAGAGCAACTACAATTTTCAAAATAATGCTCAACAAGGTTTGAACAATCACCAGTCAAACAAAATCCTAAACAAACAACCTTCAACACTAAAATCTAGCCTAGCCTGTTGAACAATAGTGTCTCAGACGCATGTGTTTCCAGCAATTGTCTGAAGACACTATTCAAAACCCTATCCTCAACACTTATTCTGGAGCTACCTCAAGTGGCTCAGACGCATGTGTTTCCAGCAATTGTCTGAGGACACTATCTAAATCAACCCTAGCTTCAACCAATACTTTCACACTGAAACAACGCGGTCAATATGCCCTAGTACAGTGCTGTACTATATTGGATCTATAATGCAGACCAATGTTTAATCAAAATTTAAAGATGTGAACACCTCGACTCTCAGAAACAGACTGCCCTGCATCAATGAACGGCACTTGCTTTTATACCATCCATCTGACGGAAACTCTCGGGCGTTACCGTTCAACCACACTAATTTAACACAAAGCATTAAAATAACCTAAAAGATTTTATCAGTTAGACTCTGTCAAAACTATATCATCAAATAATTTTCCTCACAGTATTTAACAACGATTAAAATATTCATTTATTGTTTACATGTAACGCTTATGTAAACACACCAATGTTAACATTCCCAGATTATCTATGACGAATAATACTTTATGGTGAAGCCTGACACATTCGCACAATTAGTTCATATTTGATCCATTTTAAATGTAATCGGATTTGCATGGCTATGCGCTGTTGCCAGATACGAATTCGATTCTGAGTGTGGACAATACCATCTTTTACTTGAGTGAGGCGACCTCAAACAGGCATTGTAATATAATGATAAAATGTCAAACAAATGTTCAAAACGCAATACGTATTAGTTCACTGCAATGTTGATGAAAACTTGATGCAGGTGCGTGTGTAGATGTTATTTCAGTATCTTCAATGTTTAATGTAGTTTGTTCAGATAACTGATTTTTGAAAACTACTTAATATTCTTCTTCTTGGCGTTCGCTCTACACGACCACTCCAGCATCCGCGATGAAAGTTGTAGTCCTCCTTAGGTCGTCAACATCTCCATACACTTCATGCTGGATTGTTGCACCTTGTGGCCACGTTGCTTCTCGATCCTGGTCGTATCATTTACATCGTTGGAGGATGTGCTCTGCAGTCTGGTCCTCTTCTCCGCAGGGACATATTGTGAATGGCACCAATTTATACTTCCTACACATGTGTGCATTCAGTCTGTTATGCCTTGAGCGTAGCCTCACCATCACCACCTGCTCTGGTCTGTTAAACATGTGGTAGGCATCTGCTTCCTGTCTGGTCTTTGTGAGAGCCTTAATGATGGTGGCTTTCTCCTTGTATGTCACCTGGTAATCTGGTTGCTCTAACTGCTCTAACCTAGCCAGCTTGTCAGCCTCCTCATTTCCGGGCACTCCACAGTGAGATGGTATCCACTGAAGGGCAACATTGCGGGAAGACCCACGCTTGTTCACGGCTTGTGCTAGTTCAGGAACATTGTTGCTTTGCAGAGCCTCCAGAACTGATCTTGCGTCTGTGAGGAAGACTACAGAGGTTAACTCTTCTGCTGAGTCTTCAATCAGTGAGACTGCCTTCATGAGCGCTTCAGTCTCTGCTCTGTAGTTGCTACAGTGCTTCCCAGTGGCAATGTAATGGGCCGATTTCTGGCCTGACGGGAATGTTATATGAATACCAGCGCCTCCATCCTTAATAGCTCTAGTGGCTGACCCATCTGTATATACATGGGTCCATGTGTCTAAAGGATAGTCTGCGTAGATAGTCGCGAGTGTCAGACTTCTACGGATGGTCTCATTTTCTTGTTTGCCCATGTCAAGTCCAGGAATAGCAAGTGCCACTTTCACTGCAGACAGGTCATTGGCTGTAGGGTTGGTGATGTCTGCTCGGCCCAAGGGAATTGTCTGTATGTTTAGTTCAGAGGCATACTCTCTATTCAGCTCATTTTCTTCATGTACAAAGCTGGAGCGCTTAAGGCGGTTCTTGGTGAATCCCTCAAGCCTGTTCCTCATTGGGTGATCTGGGAGCGACTTGTACTTGTTTGCCTGGAGAAGGACTTTGGTTTGTCTTCTTTCATCAAGTGGTTGAATTCCAGTCAGTTTCTCCATGAAGACAATTGGTTGCCCCTGTGATAATGCGCAATGCCTGATTTTATACTTTGTCTAGGGCTTGCTGGTTCGTCTTGGCTGTTGTGGACCATGTGGCTGAGCAATATTCCATTGTGGGTCTTACTGTGCCCTGATAGATGGTCTTCAATATTTGCTCAGTCGCACCCCAGGTTGTTCCAGTAAGTTTGCGCATCATGGCTAGTTTTCTTCGTGCCGTCCCTTCTGCACGGTTGATGTGTGGTTTCGAAGTCTGCCGCTTATCAAACGTGACCCCAAGGTATGTGGCTTCGTCTTCCTCCTTCAGTAGTGTTCCAGCCAGCATAACCTTCCCAGCTTTATGTTTTGTTGACAAGGTGAACAGTGTGGTAGACGACTTCTCCTTGTTGATCGTAACGCACCAGTCTTCGGCCCATGCCGCAAGTGTGTCCACCGTGGCTGTAGAGGCGTGTTCTTCTTTGCACCATAGCACCAGGTCATCAGCATAGAGAGCAGCATAAACTCCCTTTGGCAGTTCAGACACCAGATCATTGATGAAGACCAGGAAGACTACTTAATCAATTTCAAATAATTTCATAGTGGTAGTAAAGTTTTTTCCGGTACAAAAGAAAACTAAAATCAGTGCACGAGCATCAATTCGATAAGAAAAGAGAAAGATACATCCACAGATGTGCCCAATGCTCATAGAAAATTTCAAGGAATGACTCAGGCAAAATCACTTAAAGTAGACGTCACATTTTGTGGATATACGGACAGCATTCCTTATTCAAATAAATCAAACACAACTTTAAAGCCTCTAGATCGTTATTTTGTTAAAAGTGTATGCCAGGCCCTATGTTAGATGATATTAACTCTTTTAAATTTCAAAAGTGCATCAGCTATTATGAATTCCCTTGTATGTTGACCCAACATGGTCGGCTGTTACAAGCCTGCAATTATTTGGTTATTGGTTACTAAATATAGTGACGGAGTCTTTGATCTATAGCACCCCTTAATCATCTCAATACTATTCTTCAGATCTTTGTCCATTAACTTTAAAATAATTTTTATAGTAGACCAGACAGGTATTCTTAAATGAGGTTAAAAGAGGCAAACAAAACAAGGTTTTAAAGTCTGATTAATATTTGAAAAGCCATCGAAAAAAATTACATCAAATATTACCCAAAGGTGAACGTCTTGAACGGATCAGTGGTTAAGCATATTGCCACTGGTGGTTTAAACCAGGTTTGTTTTAAAGTGCATCAGCCTCAAAACCCGCTGCCTATTTTGGTTCTTACTGTTCATGTTTATTATTAGACTGGTTTCCGTCCCTATGTTCTGTTATATATTCTCATGCCACTTATACAATAAACGTCAATACCTCCAAGAAAAGCAACTCCTGCAGGTTCCTTACTGATATACATTTTACTAACCTTATCTCCCAGAACATTTATGAGGCATAGATGTGCGAATCTTCAAGTAAAAACTTACATAATTTAAACTTTTTTTACTCAGGATCTCTGTCTCTTTTCTACTATTTGGCTGTGTGTGGAGTGTGTATTCGATTGTTTGGCTGTGTGTGGAGGTTGTATTCTACTATTTGGCTGTGTGTGGAGATCGTGTTCTACTATTTGGCTGTGTGTGGAGGTCGTGTTCTACTATTTGGCTGTGTGTGGAGGGCGTGTTCTATAATTTGGCTTTGTGTGGAGGGCGTGTTCTACCATTTGGCTTTGTGTGGAGGGCGTGTTCTACTCTTTGGCTGTGTGTGGAGGGCGTGTTCTACAATTTGGCTGTCTTTGGAGGTCATGTTCTACTATTTGGCTGTGTGTGGAGGGCGTGTTCTACCATTTGGCTGTGTGTGGAGGTCATGTTCTACTATTTGGCTGTGTGTGGAGGGCGTGTTCTACAATTTGGCTGTCTTTGGAGGTCATGTTCTACTATTTGGCTGTGTGTGGAGGGCGTGTTCTACAATTTGGCTGTCTTTGGAGGTCATGTTCTACTATTTGGCTGTGTGTGGAGGGCGTGTTCTACTATTTGCCTGTGTGTGGAGGTCATGTTCTACTATTTGGCTGTGTTTGGATGGCGTGTTCTACTATTTGGCTGTGTTTGGAGGGCATGTTCTACTGCCGTATAATAGGTTATTTTCGCGACCGAAAATTTCCGCGATTTTGCCATAATTTAAATTTTCGCGGTTGTAGTTTTAGCTAATTTGCACCCGCAAAAATTTATTTTCGCGTTTTTACTTTTTCCAGGGCATTCATATTTATATAGTTCTTGTAAGCCTGTACCAGCAAAAGTACCTGTAAAAATTAAGTATTATTTGAAGAAATGTTTGCTATAGTGTGAAAGCTGTGCATTTAACAGTGGTAATTTATCAAACTGTTATAAATTAAATTGCCCGTAGCCTAATATACATCCGCTTTAAATGCATATGCCAGTTACTGTGACATTTGGAAATTACAATTGAATTTGAATAAAACAAAAATCCTTATATTTTCTAAAGGTAGACAACGTAATTATCATTTGTCTATAAAAATGAACCGATTGAAATCGTAAATGAATATAAATATTTAGGTATATTATTCAGCAGATCAGGATCTTTTTATAAAGCTAAACAAGAAATCGCAAAACAAGCCACTATAGCCATGTATTCCCTCATCAAAAAAGCAAAAGACCTATGCCTTCCAATAGATTTACAAATTGATCTTTTTTCAAAAATTGTTAAACCAATATTACTTTATGGTTGTGAAATTTGGGGTTTTGGTAATCTTGACGTACTAGAAAGGGTACAACTAAAATTTTTAAAGCATATTCTTAATGTTAAGACTTGCACTTCGAATTGTATTGTCTATGGTGAGACAGGAACTATGCCACTGTCAATTGAAATAAAAAGTAGAATGGTAAGCTTTTGGGCTAAATTGGTTTGTCCATCTCAAGAGAAACTATGTAACAATATGTATGCATTGTTGCTCAGCTATTTTAAATATTCAGACGTAAACCTTAATCATAACTTTCTTTGGATAAACGAATTAAAAAGCATTTTTGTAATATGTGGAATGAATAATATCTGGGATACTCATGACTTTCCAAACATCAAATGGCTTACACTTACGGTTAAACAAAAATTAAAAGATATTTTCCTAAATGATTGGTACTCAAATTTAGAAAATGCAAGCAGTTGCAAAAATTATCGATTATTTAAATACAACTTTGGATTTAAAAATTACCTTATTAAAACACCAAACAATTATTTGAAATATATAATTAAATTTCGTACACGAAACCACAAATTTCCTATTGAGACTGGGCAATGGAATAGAACACTTTTAAATGAAAGAAAATGTACTTTATGCAATCTAACAATCGGTGACGAATATCATTATTTATTAGAATGCCCAGATTTTACTGATAAACGGAAACAAATGTTAAAAACTGAATACTATACAAGACCCAATATTGTGAAATTTAACAAATTAATGAACATGAATTTAAATAATTTTTCTGAATACCGGAAGTTTTGCATATTTGTAAAAGATATTATTACGAAATTTCAGTAAAGTTTCTTTAATAACATTAAAATCCTATTATTTTTTAGTTTATGACGCAAAATGTATTTCTCCCGCGAATATTTTGTTGGATATGTTATATTTATTTTCTCGAATCCTCGTTTATTATTTACAATATTTATATTGTGATCCTCATATTTACATGTGTTCATGTATTGAGAGTATGAATAAAATCTTGAAAATCTTGTTAAAACAACAATGGTGATTATGTTGTTATTGACAGAATAATTACCATACCACCGCAGATATGCCTAAAGACGTTACGAAGCGATAATTATCCTTTAGCCCGCTGGGGCTACCTTTTCAAACAGCTTATTAAGTAACGCTCATCTGCATTGTTTGTAAAACATAGTATATGCAACAAATTTTTAAACTATGAAAGTAACCCTACCGCGAAAGTTAAATTGGGAATTTTGGCGTTAATTATTTTCTCGAATTCATGACGGTCGCGAAAATGGCGAAAATATTATTTCGGTTTCATTTAACCCTGAGTTAAAAGGTTATGCGAGCTAATAAATTGCATACTATATGTTTAACCGGTTGCGGCAAGTGTCATTGTCGACCAAAAAGTGTATTAACATGTAAGTTAGAGTTTGTCTTTGATTTATGTTTATTTTTTGTGAATGTTCCGTTTGTTAATATGAGGTGCACTGCACAAAGTTTTGTTTGTTAAATGTTTGCAAAAAAGGTTTGTCACTGGTAGTGAACAAATGTTTAGGTTTTAAGCACCACCCACACTTTGTCACTGATGGTTTAAACTAGGTTTTAAGCGCCACCAACATTTTGTAAATGGTGGTTTAAATAAGGTTTTTAAGCACCACCAATTTTCTGTCACTGGTGGTTTAAATTAGGTTTCAAGCACCACCAACTTTTTGTCACTGGTGGTTTAAATAAGGTTTTAAGCACCACAAACATTTTGTCACTGGTGGTTTACATAAGGTTTAAGCCCCATTTACATTTTGTCACTGATGATTTAAATTATGTTTTAGGTACCACCAACACTTGATCATTGGTGGGTTCAATTAAATTTTAAGCTCCACAAACTCCATTTTATTAACGGATGTTTAAATGAGGTTTAAAACAATACCAACATTTTGTCACAAGTGGTTAAAATTAGGTTTAAAGCACCGTCAACTTCATTTTGTAAATGGTAATTGATATAAGGTTTTAATCACCAACAACATTTTGTCACTTGTGGTTTAAAATAGGATTAACCATTAACATTTTGTCTCTGGTGGTTTAAATAAGATTTTAAGCACCTCCAACGTTTTGTCACTGGTGGTTGAAGTAAGGTTTAAGCACCACCAACATTTTGTCCTTGGTGGTTAGTAATATACTATAATACGAAAGTAATCCAGCAATAAACAACGTTTTTTTTCAAATGACTTTACTTCTTTCTTAGATCCCAAACGAGCCAGAGGAAAAGTGAACTATTTTATTGTAATGTCTTACAGGTCTCTTTAAAAACTAATCCATGTATAATATGTCAATAAAAGTAAATTTACGAATTGAAGTGTATATCATGATGTATTTGATTTAATCCTGATCAACGCTGAGATATGAACATCATTGTTGATATTTGTAAAGATTCATAGTTGCCTGAATAGCCATGACAGTAACTCATTGAAGATGATTTGACAGCCCCTGTAGGGAAAAGAGAACCCATTTAAATTCGATTCAATGCAGATCCAAGGCAGCCGTTTAACCACTATGCTTCATTAAACATAACAGTTATCAGCGACATAACTGTAATTGTCGTGATTAAAAGTTGTGAACGATTGACCTGTATGCTGTGAAAAACCTCCTAGTATGCTAACCTCCGAAATAATTCGCGTTCACAGCTTAAATTCCATTGTTATGATTATTTCCTCATTGCGAAAATGTAATATGATTTACAACATAATATATTCGATATGTATCTGTTTTCAATATTTACTAAGAACAAACCTGTTCGTTGTTTTGTTAATCCTTAAATAAATACGTTTCATTAATTGCGCATTTCTTGAAACTGCACGCCAATATTTTTGTTTTAATGTTCTCGCTTAGGTAAAAGTTAAGGTATGGGTCTTGAAATTGCGAACATATTCACCCGACTTTCTCATTTACCCCCTGATTAACCGGTCAGCTATGGAGTCGAAATATCGATATTTACAGGCAAAACATGAGTACAGTGCTGAAAACATTTTGTAAAGTGTTTTTAACTTTTAAAATTAATTTCCATTATTTACACTAGTTAACTGCATTTGTATTGTACAATTGAGCAGCCGATAAATATGCAATAACACATGTTTTAATTATTTTGTATCATTATGTCATCATGACATAGTAATTGTATTGATTATCATTCAATCATATAATATTCAAACAACTATATAGCACTTACTTGTAACGAAATAAATAAATACTATTTCATATTCTTTGATTTACTTTAAATATAGATTTTTCATTTGTGAAAGACTGAGTATTCGGACAAAACAAACTAACAAGTAACTGTTCGGCGTCTTATCAGTCTCAAAAGCCTTAAAATTTGAAGTGGCAATGATTTTTTATTTCAACCGGGTTTACACTGTTATTAATTGTATTTAATAAACAAAATTTAGATCACGCAGGACACGTTTCTGTAAAACATTGACCTAGTAATTTCTGTTGAATTTAAAGTTTGAGAACATTTTCTCGCAATCTCTGTTTAACTAGCAATAAAAATAATTTAGAATTCGCTACACCTTGATTTAGCCAAGCTTCGTAAAACCCTAACTGAGAAAGTAACACTTTGACCTTCGAAACCCAATTTGTTTTGTTAGGATTTACTTAAAATGTATTCTTCATAATAGTATAAGTGTATTTTATGTATTTGTTATGTCCGCACGCGCAAAGTTTTAACCAGTTCTTAATAATACTATATCATTTACAGGATTGGATTTTCCTGTTTCACCATAAAGCCATTTGGGGCGGATATCTTAACGCCAAGTAACCTTTTGCAAAATGCTAAATGTGTGCGCTCAACCTGAGGCCCAATATTAAATCCCCAAACTTCACTGGAATAATTGAGCTTTAAGGACTTGAACGTCAATGCACTTGCTCGAATAGTCTGCAGCCTCTCCACATACCAGCATGGATGGAATGATATCGCATCAAAAATCGGGTGTCCTCAAAAATTAAAATCATACCAAAACTTAAATTTATTCGTTTCGATGGAAAATTCCAAAGGCGTCGGTGTCCCCATGGTTAGAGCGACTGTCTTTAGATACAGTGTGGACTTGACAGTCGTTGGTTCGAACTTTGTTATCGCTGAGCCAAACGTTGAATGCCCCTCTTCGCATATATTATGGAATATAAGCATATATGGACTTTGGTTCGTGCGGTACCAGTGGATTCCAGACACCGGAAGTTAGGTCCATGAGCAGGGGCCAGACCCCTGAATAACTTTTGTTTCATTCGATGCAAAACATAGGCTGTTTTTTCGAGATTTCAAGTGTCCGGTATTTATTTATTGGTTTTGCGCAAACAATGAAATATATCATTGTTATCTCTCCTGCATTGCAAAGGATCGAACAAACCACTGCTCTCACTCGCCATTCATCCGGCGCACACGTTTACAACGTTTGTTTGCCAAGGTGCAATACAGTCGCTACTTTTTCAAGATTTGAACCTTGGTAATTTTTTTTCGGGTAATTACATAATTCACAATGCATAAATAACGCAATGTCGTATAAGACGTGCCGACCATAGCACTGGGTTTCAAGGAAGTGCTTTTGGTTTTAAGGACTTAAACGTCAATGCATTTGCTAGAGTAGGTTGCAGCCTGACCACATACCAGCATGGATGGAATGATATCGCATCAAAAATCGGGTGCCCTCAAACATTAAATGCTTACCAAAACGTAAATTTATTTGCTTCAATGAAAAATTCTGTATCATCAACTCATTAACAATTCTGCGGATTTCTTTTAAACTTACACAGATGATCAAGCAGAAATAGTAGATAGTCGTAAAGAAACGATTTTTCCTGCGATCAGAATTTACCAGAATTATGGCAATTTTTAATTTCAGTAAAAAAAATGATTAAATGCGAATAACAAGTAAGGTTAACAGCGTTCAGTATTTTAAAAGCTTACAACCGCGTCAAATGTAATAACTTGAAATAGGCATATTATGAATCGACACATACAGAAAAGAAAGCTTCCCCACACACCCAAAAAATAGAGAGAAAAAGAGAGCTTGGGTTAAAAACTTGATAAATTTTTATATCAATTTGTAAAAAGAGACGTCACAATTAACAAATATGAAGTTATGAGGCTTACAGCCTTAGAACGGTCAGAAGCAAAACATTTTCTTACTCTAGGTTGTTAAACCAGTTTTTGATGTAAACCAATTATATTCTTGCGCCGTCAGGTTCCAATATATATGACCAAACAAGAACAAATTGCATGGGTGAGTTAACTCCAACCGAAAGACATGGACTGGAGGTTATAAAGCTGAGATTGGAAACCAGTCTCATTCTCAAGCATCTGACTGGTCGCCATTTCAGCCATCAGATGCTTGAGATTTTGGACTGGTTTCCATGCTCAGTTTAATTATCTTGGGCAATTGACTGAAATTATAAAACTGAAATTTGAAACCAACTTAAATCTCAAGCATCTGATTTGCTGAAATGGCGACCAGTCCGATGCTTGAAATTTGAGACTGTTTTCCATTCTCTGTTTTATAATCTTGAGGCATGATTACTATGTACACGAATGAACGAATACACTATAAAACATTTCTTGCATTGTAACAGTTGCAACCCGTTCCTCTAAGAGAAGGTAACTTTAAGCATGTGATCATAGACTCCCAAGATTTCCAGGTGCAAGAGCTACATATCGGGTTTTCTATATAGTTTTCTTTGTTTGTCATTACAAATCAAACTACATACAAACATGCATTTATCACGACATTTTTTTAAATTTCGTCTCAAAGTTTGTACAATACAACTTTTAAAATTCTTTACCCATGCTCTTTTCTCCTCTTTACTTTTTGGCTGTGTGGGGAGGCTGTGTCTGCTCGATGTGGCAATTCCTGATATGCACATTTCACTTGTTTACGAAAGACATTGACATTTTTTATTTAAATTGTAACTTAAGGTATTTTGCATTGATAGTATCCCCCAATCGTCCCATTACTTAATTATATTTAAGGTGGTTCGTTCGTCGCACTTTCCGCTTCATAAGGTAATTTCTGTAAAAATAACTTACGACCATACATTGTCCAGACAAAAATCATAAAACATTAAAAAAGACATTGAATAACTTTTTCCAAGACAAATCCGTTCTTGTGATACATTTCTTAATAGAGGGAAGCTATGACACTAGCATAGCATACAATAAACGTACTCGACTGGTTACCTATTCGCACTTTGGGTGAGTTTATTTCCTCGTGCGTTCGACGTAACATTGCGGGCAGTAATATTAATTTTCTTCCGTGAGCAGTTACAGATAATTGGTTTACAACTGACCTAGTCATGCTGTATCTGCTGTGATTTAATTGTTATCAATTAAGTACAGTCACGATGTTCGAGCAGCGTGGCGCGGATACAGGACTTCCTTATCGTTATTGCAGACATCAGAACACGATGTACCCATAGGAAGGAAAAGAGGTCTTAAATCTAATCTAGTAAACGACCATTTTCCCCTTGTCTAGAAGATTAATTTTGAGTGCATTTTGGTGACTTTAAACCAGTATCTATCATTATCTATAATTTAGAAATTAATTACCGATCTTTGAGAACTAAACAAAAATGCGGAGGTTCGTTTTTTATCAAAATAAGAGAAAATTTATAAAAAAGATGCATTATATACCGTTTTGGTTTTGCTAGATCAAGCCTATGTAGATCTTGTGACAAAAAAAAAATAAAAACAAAGATAAATCTGTAAGGTTATAGCGTTATATCTTATGGTGTATGGTTAAATTGTGGCGATCACGAAGTTTTTAGTGTGTGTTACGTGAAGTTTTAACATTTCAGAAACCACGGTCACTTCGCGACGCTCCGTTCCTTTAGGGTTTCTAAATTGTCAAAACTTTACTAAATATACACAAACTATAACATAATCACAGTTGACATCACTCTTTTTATATGACGTTACGGTCTTACGACCTTAATCAAATTTAAGGGCTCGCCACACTCCTGCAAATTCTATTCATCGATAAAAAGAAAATTATCAAAATCTCAATAATGGCAAAATGCCGTTCAATGAAACTTTGCACAAATGAAAGTTACTAATGTATCTTGATTTTACATGCAGTAAGACACGTTAGAATAGTAAAGAAAACAAGCTAGACCTTAAAATGCCTTAAAATTCAGTAATAACAAAGTACATAAATTCACAAAAACTAAGCGTTACAAAACATAGTTTTAAATTCCCACATGAGTGCAATGTTACTGACAAGAAAATGTTTGTACTTTGTTAAAAACTTTCAACTACTAAAAGAGAAATCAGTGATTGTCATCCGTTTACGCGACCAGGAAGCGACCAGAAAATTGAAGGTCAAACACACTTTTACTTATATCTCGTAAAGTTTACATATGTTAGTCACGAGGACACAAATAGTTGTTGTAAGTATCATATTACTCACGTGGGCATTTAAAATTATGTTTTGTATCGCTTAGTTTTTGTGAATTTATGTAAATAGAAGTTGAGGTTATTTTTAGATCTCGCTATTTTTCTTTACTGTTCTAACGTGTCTCACCATCTGCAAAATAAAGATACATTAATAACAAACATTTGTGCAAAGTTTCATTTAACGGAATTTTGCTGTTATATAGATTTTGATAATTTTCTTTTTATCGATGAATAGGATTGGGAGGAGTTGGCGAGCCCTTAACAATTGAGCGATTTGTTAAATTTGATAAAGGCCGAAACGTCATATAAAAAGAGTGATATCAGCCATGTTTAATGCTATATCCCTTTGGATATTTGAATGATATATAACATATTCTCCCATAACTGTCGAACAACCAAAGAGGTATGCACATCAACACTTGATTGGTTAGTTACCAAGGATGCACAGCGGGTGAAAATGTCTTGACGGTAGACTATCTATTTTCTTTTAATTTCCGGAGATGTTTAAATGTTTTACAAATTAAGTTGAGACATTACATACCCTTTAAATTGCTCTGGTTTGTAGATCTTATCACCATAAAACAGCTGACGAGAAATAACTTGCCGCACAGCAATTGCTTGAGGAAAACAGCTAAGTATCAAAACTCCTTTAACATTTTTTTTTCTTAATTTGTGTTTACCGAGCCTCCTGTGTGTTTTACAAAGAATACCTTGCGGCACTGAAATTGCTTGGAGAATACATCTGGGTATCAATGCTATAGTTTTTTTCTTAATTTGTGTTTACCGATCCACATGTGTGGAATTCAAAGATTACGTTTATTTTTAATTTATTTAATCATTGTTATATTTATTTTTCATTTATTTAATAATTGTTATAAGCCCTAAAATGTACAATAAAGCATGCGGCACATCACCCTTCGAAAATTGAAAATTTACAAGATTAAAATAAAAATCAAAGAAAAATTATCTCTTTGCAAATTGCTTTGAAGCGTATTCAAGCCTTTGGTTGAACCTTATTATCTCAGAAACTCTTTACGTGTTACATTTACATGTAAAAACCTTTGCCCAAGATCATAAAACTACATCTGGAGATCAGTCTCAAATCTCAAGAATCTGATTGGCTGAAATGGCGACCAATCGCCATTTCAGCCAATCAGATCCTTGAGATTTGAGACTGATCTCAAACTTATTTTTATGATCTTGGGCCCTTGTTTCGAGATAATGATTAAACATATCCTCAACAAAAAGACACCTGGCAGTGTATGTTTGATACACCGTCCCACAATCAGTGCTAACGATTATAAAACTAAAATCGCTACCAGTCGTCATTTCAGCCAATCGGATCCTTAATATATGAGACTGGTTTACAATCTCAGTTTTATAACCTTCAGTCCTGATTGGTGAGATATTTCAATTAAATTAACTGAAATGAAAATTGAATGTGTTTTACATTGTAACTTGCTATTTGGATTTTTATTCGTTAGATCAGACTTTATGTTCCGTCTCAGTTTATTATTAAAGACGTAAATGGTAACAACACTGACTAAATGTACGGGGTGACTATTTACAGCCGTCACTATCACTATATCATTTAAAACACATCCTTTTCTAAAAACAACTAGTTCTTCAGTGTTAAAGGCCCCCGGTCCGTACAAAGTGACTAAGTTATAAAATTTCTCAGTGTAGCAATCACAAATTGTATTAATGACATCACTAAGTCGCCTGTGGGATCGGAGATAATCTGACATTATCAATTTCTGCGTCTATTCCGGTTTCAAATACAGTTTTCCTGTCCCTATCAACGCCATTGTCTAAAACGCTATTATGTGACATGGCCTCTCCCTTGAAAGTTGACTCTTTACGTTTAGGTTCTACTGAAGATTCCGGATCAAAAGTGATCGGTTGTGTTTGTCGCAACGCTTTGAATGCCTGATATATGTCGAAGATTTCGTTCACAAATGGTGCAATGATAATAAATATTGTTGCTATGAAAGCCCATACTTTTGCGAGGTTGACCTGGAATGTAGTCAAATAATGCTTATCAATGATAATGTTGAACTTAATTTAAATGATCAATTAGACTATAGAAAGAATTTAATGAGTGGTTCAATATGTAGTAGTAAAGAAGAAGTAGACAATGAAACAGTTAAAGCATCCTCCTCCTGCTCCTCCTCCTCATCATCATCATCACCATCATCATCATCATCATCATCATCATGATCGCCGTCGTCGTCGTCATCATCATCATCATCATCATCATCATCATCATCATCATCATCATCATCATCATCATCATCATCATCATCACAACCAACAACAAAACCATCATTGTCATCATTTTCATTATCATCATCATTTTCATCATCATTATGATTGCTTACCTACATATTAACAGAAAACAAAATATGGATTTAACAATTATCGAATTCATACATTTTACATACAATATAAGAAAACTTGCGTGTTGGTATTTCCAGTTTAGATGTGCCAATTACAACAATTAGAACAAAATCTGAACAAAAATACAATTAATTCCTAAGTATTTTTAGTTTGATAATGTGTTCCCTGATTTTGACGGCAATTAATGCATATTAAAGAAAATGTTTGTACAAGTAATTTGAGGAATTCTTATTCACTCTAATGAGTCTGCAACCTTAATATAATTGGAATTCTGGAAATCGGGTACCAATATCACAAAATATATTATATAGGATATTAACCTTAATCCAAAGTGTTTTAATGATGAAGAATGAGTTTTAGGAGGGTTGTCTCAAAAATCGTAGACAAGTTGAATAAAAAAACTACCTAATATATCTCAATGCAAATTTCACAGATGATTTAGGTATCATTCGGTAACTTTTGTGCAAATATACAAAAGAAATCTTTTAATTTAAAAATAAAGAAATTTCATACAGTTTATTAAACGATTGGGTACCGTAGCTATCGGCCGCGCACTTTACAAAACGCGATGGCTTGGGTTTAAAATACTTAAATACATCAAACAATGTCAATTTTGCAGCATAAAGTTAACGTTGCCTTAAAGGCTGATCATTCAGTAATCAATTCCTAACATTTTAAATAGGTGACCTTAGTCGATTTATAAAGTGCTCTCTTCATGCTAATAAGTAAACATAAACATTTTAAAAAATTTGAGACGTTTGAATAAGCCGCGGAGCACATTTCTATTACATGAAGTTCTATAAGCTAATTGAAGTTAAAAGAAACACTTAAGAAATTAAATGAAGCAAGTTAAGTGTCTTGCTCTTATATAGAGCATTGGTGTACAAGTAGCTCATTCAGAAAGTTTTCGCAAGGTGATACGGTAATATTTAAAAATTGGAATCGACCATCCCAATTACTTGCAGGATTTCGATTTGCTACACACCGCGTACATCCTGGATCATGAATCGCACATTTGAGAACTGATTATAAATGCTTGGCATCAACAAATTGTACTGTTTATTGGTGTAAATATTGAGTTGCGCTCAACCCGGGGCTAGGCGGCGTGGGTGGTAATATGCATTTTCATAACTGTCCATGAACAGGCTCAATCAAACCGAGCCTGCAATATTTTCATATTTATCGTGTTCAGTGGCTTTCAAAGCTCCTTTTTCATCTATCAAAAGAATGGTACAGTAATTCATCGAACACAATAAAGAGAATTGTACAACAATATTGACCTGGCACTCTTGCATTTGACCCCGTATTCGTTAAATTTCATAAATGTTACGATCTACTTTAAAATTGGTAGTCCGGCATCTATTCCAATACACCACACATCACTTGCGTGTACATCGGTGTATTCGCTGATATTCGTGTTTATCCAATGACCTTTACGAAAATTAATGAAGTGCCAGGTCAATATTATACAAATAAATACTAATGTTGAGGTCGATATGTAGTTTTGCGGACCTGGGTAGTGTGATATCGACCGAGGACGAAGTCCGAGGTCGATATCACACTACCCAGGTTCGCAAAACTACATATCGACCTCAACATTAGTATTTACTTGTTATATCATATACCCTATGAATTTAAAGCATTCTGATGATGATGATGATGATGATGATGATGACAAAGGTAGTTACTTATTCCCGGGGCAGTTATCACTTTTTTCGGATTCGCGAGTACGGAGCTCTCGACCAATCAGAATGCTTTAAATTCATAGGGTATATGATATTGTTGGACTATACTCCAGGAAAGAGTAACGGAATCTTGTGTAAACATGTAAAGGACGTTGCAACGTGCGCCGCTGGTCGATAGGTCGCCTCGTTAAACTGTTAATTTCTTTATGATAAATGATTTGTCTTTGTTACTTCGCATACAAGTTACCAAATTATGTCTTCAACTACTTTGAACTTTGCATAAACTTCTGCTCAGTTAAGTGTCTTTTTATTCAAATTGTGGAAGATTTATTGGAGCAATCCTCGAAGAAAGGATAATAACAGAGTTTAACGGAGAGCATTTCATCTACATACCCATTGAAAGAAGGCGTTGTAGGACATTGTAGCGACTCCAAAATACATGATGCAAGGCCAGATAACTATGATCACAACAGTGAGACAAAATGAGCCAATGAAGCCGATGTATTTAGCTCCCTTGAACGCCTCTAACACCTTTTCTAGAGGCGGACGATTGTCTAACTGATAGGCACCAGTCAGGTTCAAGTCCCTGAAAAAATCACATACAATGTATATGCCCAAGGTTATAAAACTTAGCATGGAAACCAGTCTCAAATCTCAAGCTTCTGATGGTCGCCATTTCAGCCAATCAGATACTTGAGATTTGAGACTGGTTTCCAATCTCAGCTTTATAACCTTCAGCCATTGTCGATGAAATGGTTCAAATAAATGTTCATAGTTCTTAAATTCGTTGCGTTCAATTTTCTTAAAACAAATACGTTTAAGTTCAAATTGAAATGTTTTGGCATTTTTAATACGTGGACTAATCTGTCTAATCCAGATCCGGAGACTGTGGGTTCGAATCCCACCAGGGATGAGATTCGTTTGCAGTTTTCCCAATCCACATTCGGTGCAAGTAGTGGATTACTCAAGCCTACTGTTACAAATACCACGGTACATGTGCAATTGTACCACGATATCAAAGAATTATAAAACCCCAGTTATATTGAGTAGAATCGTACAACAATGCCACAGTATTACAGTACTACTTTTCTCCTTTAAGATGATTCTATAGTACCACAGTACTGTATCAAAGTATTAAAAACCGAGTTATATAGTGTAGAATCGTACAACAATACCACAGTACTACTGTAACGCAGTACCACGGTACTTAACTACCACAGTGTCAAAGTTTAATAAATTCTCAGTTATAATGAGTAGAATCGCACAGCAATACCACAGTTACACAGTACTACTGTACCGCAGTACCACGGTACTTAACTACCACAGTGTCAAAGTTTAATAAATTCTCAGTTATAATGAGTAGAATCGCTCAGCAATACCACAGTTACACAGTACTACTGTACCTCAGTACCACGGTACTTAACTATCACAGTGTCAAAGTTTTATAAATTCTCAGTTATAATGAGTAGAATCGCACAGCAATACCACAGTTACAAAGTACTACTGTACCTCAGTACCACGGTACTTAACTATCACAGAGTCAAAGTTTAATATATTCTCAGTTATAATGAGTAGAATCGGGAAACAATACCACAGTTACACAGTAATACTGCACAACATTACCACGGTACTAAAGTACCACGATATCAAAATATGAAAGCACCACAGTTATACACTGTTATATAGAAATATAGTACACCCATACTACAATAAATTTCCAACGGTACCATACTTCTACATGTATGGTACTATAGTTTCATTATAGTACCACATTAATTAAGTCTCAATACTAACTTCTCATATAATTCGGTCCATGGACTGAGCGGATTATCAATATCTCTCGTTTTCTCCCACACTTCCGGTCCCTCCTTACTTCTTCCGGAAAGCAGGCTGATAGATATACTGATAGTGCCACCTGCCAGCAGAGAAACAATATTTCCGGCCAGCATCGGTGTCTCGTTCACTGGAAGAAAAGATAGTAAAAATAATTGTTACGGTACATGTATAAATCTAGTCAATATCTGAAGGAAAGATGTTTACGCGTCCCGGACAGCTCAGCCGGAAGTGCACTCGCCCTCTAAGCGAGATGTACCGGGCTCGCGTCCTTGTCTAGCTGCTCAGCTTTCTCACCCTTTAATATTTGGCCCAAGGTTATAAAACTAAGCATGGAAACCAGTCTGAAATCTCAAGCATCTGATTGGCTGAAATGGTTTTATAACCTCCATACATGGTTGCATATATTTTTTACAAAGATAGCGCCTACATACGAACCGCCATAATGACAGACACATGTATGTATGCAATTGTCAGAAAAAAATGTATAGTGAGTATTTCATCTTCGGAGAATACATATCTACATAAATAAAAATCGAACATACATTGCATGTCAATAATTGAATACCATATCGTTGTTTTCGAATTCTTGAAACATCCTTTTATCATTTTCTGAATCAATAAATAGTTTTTAAAGCGTTCAACATCATTGTGAGATTTCTCAATTTGTTAGTAAATGCAGATGATGAGAAATTTACTTTATTGTATGTTCAGTACAAGATTGTAATGTAAAACATGTCCACCAACACTGGCAGTTCATGATACACTTCTCTAAATTGATACTACATCTACTTCAGCTGCTGCTGCTGCTGCTGCTCATAATCACGATCATAATCGTGATCATTATTATCATTATGAATACCAGCAGCAGCAGAAACTTCGTCGTTGTAGTTTTCATGTTTAAAGTGGGTGAATTCGAGGTCCAAGTGAATTTTATGCAATTTTTGGTAAAACAGCGGGAGCAATGTCGGAAGTTTTAAATAATTCTCTTTACTCCTATTGATCTGTGTTTTCTGTATTATTTCCTGATGAAAATATCCATATTTTCTCGCAAAGATAATATTTAAAGACAAAGATATATAACACCGTACATTAAGGGACATGAAGACCAGTCATTCAAACAAACATTAATCGTATTAGCTAGATAGCTTTATATTTATTTCTCCCAGAGAGGCAATTGTGAGGTAATTAAATACCATTCAACAGCAATGATTTCGTTCAGACTTTGTCATCGAAACCTACATTATCAAAGACTGGACCTTCTGAAAATGTTTCATTTCCTGATTCCTTAATTACGGTTAACTGAAGTAGGATATAGAAGCTATTAGAACTTCCGCGAGTAAAGATTTTAATTCTGTACTTTATCTCATCGGAATATAACCTCATTGACTGAAAGAATCAGATCCTGACATTCGTGACATGTCATGTATCACTGTGACGCGGTGTACTTCAAAGCAGTTTTATTTAAATTTAAAACTGCATGATCTGTAGAGATTCAGGTGTGAGACCTATAAGTCTTCTCTGTATTATTATATATATAATCGTAAACATGACTTATTTCAAACGGCTGGCAATTATAGCAGCTAATTTGATTTTGCATTTGATAAGCGGTTAACTTACATGCTTGTAAAGCTAAGTGTTTGGTTTGTAACATTTCATGCAAGAAAAGTAGGGGTCGTGTATCATTAGCAGAGATCTGACACATTAACGCCTATGCACTATTTTAAGTTCTCACTTCTTTGTGAACATCAAAGTGTTTTATACGAACAAAATGTTGCTATCATTGTGACACTAAAAGCATGTCAATAACTAAACATATCCAAGTCATGCCATATAAGTCTTCTAATGCCACAAACAAGTGAAAAGGGGATTATTTAATGTCTGCTATTTTCCGAGTGGGAATGGTTACACTAAAAATGGACGAATGAAGCGCCTTTTAGACCTACTTGCATTGACTTTGAACATAGCGAGTCCCCCTGGAAACGACGAGGCAACACTTATCCACGTGATCAGCGCGAGTACGGTGCCCCCTAAACTTCCGGCTATCATGGCCAGACCTGAAACAGATCAACAAAGAGGAATTAAACGAGGAGTTTGAACTCCAAAATATATTTGTAACCACATAGTATATATATCAGGAAAAACACTCTACTGCAGTACTTTGAATAGCAAACAAAATGTATAGACCGTTAAGAGGTCGCAAACATTGCAAATGGCGAAAACTAGCTAAAATTTCAAAAATGAATATTGGGGGAAATACTTATTGCCACCTAGATTTTAGTAAAGAAATTTATTTAGCTATGGATGTAGTAAATGTTTGCAAGCTCAATTTAGTCTAATTCATGTTCTAATTACCAAGCACATACTAAAACAAAAGAAAAACCATTTGCATGAGAACTCTGAAATTCATGGACAATATACCAAAGCAACTCATACCTGAAATAAGTATATGCTGGTCTACAATGTTTAGTGCCTATTCGTCAAAATAATTTTGGGGTTTTCAAGAAATTCAAGGAAATCTTACTTCCTGGTTCAAAGTGAAAGTAGAAAGTGAAAGTAGGAAGTAAGTTTTCCTTGAATTTCTTGAAAACCCTAACATTATTTTGACGAATTGGCACTAAACATTGTAGACCAGCATATACTTATTTCAGGTATGAGTTGCTTTGGTATATTTTTCATGAATTTCAGAGATCTCATGCAAATGTTTTTTTCTTTTGTTTTAGTATGTGCTTGGTAATTAGAACATGAATTAGACTAAACTGAGCTTGCAAACATTTACTTCATCCATAGCTAATTTTATTTATTTACTAAAATCTAGGTGACAATAAGTATTTCCCCCAAAATTCATTTTTTGAAATTTTAGCCTGTTTTCGCCATTTGCAATGTTTGCGATACCTTAATGTGAAACGCCTTACCCAAAATGCATGTGTTACACATAAAGTTGATGTGATAAAAGAATAATGCATGTGAAACGGATAAGATTGTTGTCAAAAAAAAACAAAAAAAAAAAAACTTTATTTGCAAGATCGGCAACATAAAAATGTATGTGTAACGCATAATGTTACGTAATTGAACTAACACAATAATATATGTGTAACGCATTTAGTTATTTTGGTAACACAATTAATAGTTGTGTAATTAGGGCTTACACAATAATGTATGGTTAACACCTAATGTTGTTTGGCGAATACAATATAGTTATTTGGTTCCTTGACAGGGTGTGTGAGGATATATTGCCGGTCTGGGAGTCATATTACCCGAGCCGCAGGCGAGGGATAATATGACATCCAGACCGGCAATATATCCTCACATACCCTTTCAAGGAACCAAATAATTGTTTTATTATACTGCAAAGATTTTTTCAGACAAAAATAATAAGAAAACATCGATTTTTCGTTAATTTCGCTTATTTAATGCCGAATGGCTTAATTCCCCTCTGAGAACAAGAATAATTACATGTCTGACGTCATTAATTTACCTGCATGACGTCACTTCTATAGAATTTGAATGGACTATCGATTTGGTATTTATTTACAAATTTTAAGAATAATATTATCGTTTTAAACGTTAACAACATTACGCAAATATTTTCTGTTGCAATGAAATTAATCCCTAAGCATACCGCTTTATAATTTACAAGATCCGTTTGAAATTATGCATTTTACCGAAATTCAAAACAAAATGGCCGACGACAACAAAAGGTAGGAGGCCAGAGAGGGAAATTAAGCACGTGCGTTCATATCTACGGCCGATCCGTAAATACGGATATACATCAACGGCAAATTATCCAATCAAATTCAAGCAAATTTCTTTGCAGTATAATAAAATAATTTATGTGTAAACACGTTAGGTTGTAGTGCTAACACAATAATGTATGTGAAACGCATAAGTTTGTAGGGCTAACACAAAGTAATGTATGTGTAACAAATGAGATTTTAGGGCTAACACAATAATGTATATATAACGCATAAGGTTGTAGGGCTAACACAAAAAATTATGTGTAACAAATGGTAGGGCCAATACAATAAATACGCAAAAAATATCACGTGGTACCTGTAAGTCGCTCCCAGAACATTGCCAGGACAATCGGAACGACCGCCGAGTTGATGGTCACACCCATGAACAGATACACAGCCGATAAACTTATCTGGAATAAAATGTGTCTGTGTTATAGCCCTTTCTCGCTATTAATAGTTCATGCATTGATATTTTAGCCGTGTACTGTCTTCGAGATTTATGGTTCAGGAATTGATATATAAACGACGTACTTCATTTTTTCGGCGTTTAGCTGTCTAAGCTCACTTTTGACCAAGTTTTTCGACTAATGAAATGTAGTAAATAATACTCGTATTCTATTATTATGCAGGGGAAAATGAAATAAACTATTTCGATTGGTAGCTATTAACACAAGAGAGGCATCTAAAAGGTCAAAGAGGTATCTAGTGGGATTTTTATTATTATGCATCGGGAAAATCAAATAGATTATTTCGATTGGTTTTTAGTTGGGGTGTAGTTTACGATTTCCGTAACGATTTATATATTTTTTGTAAGTATTTACCTGGCACTTACATGTTCGATCATTTTCGTTTTTAAAAGCGATAAGTGTATTGGAGAAAAACATATTTACGATTTAAATAACCAGTTAATATGGATCATATGGATTAAGATTTATGGATGCTAAGGTAACTGCTCAATGTAATGTTCTTTGCGAATTGGTTTAGAATCGTTTTTTGTCGGTTATTCTGATAACATTGGATTCTTTGTCATATGTTTCCGCGGGTCTGACTTGATCAGGGTTCTGTCGCTTTGGTCTGCGCGCTGTTAATTTCTTTATGAACACATGCATGATTCTTAAAATGGTGATGGGTATTTCAGTTTTCACTGCACAGCACCAGAGAGCGTTTGAAGAGTGTGTGACTGTAGGTTGTAGACCTTTGTAGACCAGTGGATGTTTATCACATTGATAAAGGTATGTAATCATTGTAAATAAATATGGCTGTGTAAATCACAAGTATAAAGGGAACAGCACTGAATCATCAGACTTATATGTTTTAGATTTATCTATTTAAAATATCATTTGGGTTATAACGGGAACCAGTCTATAAGCAAAGAATCATATATTTATGTGTTGTATGTTAAAACCTTACATCTGATAAATTATCATTTCAATAATATAAGGTTGTGTAATGTATGATATCATGACTTGTTTTGTTAAGGATTGTTTTATGAATCTGTTTTTAGAACTGATATTGATTGTTTGTAATAATGTATCTTTTCAGATCGTATTTCCGAGTTTTTCCTGTATTTCCAACTCTTCCAGACATGATTGTATGTGAACAGACTATTAAAGCTGAATGTAGACGGAACTTTCTTATTGTTATTCGGAATCACCCATAACCTGTGTATTTATGCCCCATTAACGCTAAATACCTAAAGGGTTACATCAATATTGATGGCTTAAATACAATTTTATATGGAATATTCTTGGGTGTCAGGTAAACATTTGCGTATTGCGTAAAACGAAAGAAAACTGCAGATATTTCTAGTACTTACTGGTTCCTTTCTAGTTCCTTTGATACTGATTGTTAATTTCAAGTCCAAAAGTTAAGTTCACTGTAGTGTAGTGGCTAACTATCTCGCCTCGTAAGCGGAGGCTCCGGGTTCAATACTCAGTAGGGACACTTTTTTAAAGTTAATTTACGTAAAAGTTGTTAGATTTTGCTCTTGCAACAAGCTGTTATTTATATTTATTAAATTTCAAAGACATTTATTCATCTTGAGTTCTAACTCTACAAGAGGTATTTTATTGAAACTGAATAAAATGTAGATCAAGACTTAATGTAAGGCATTGCTTCTGGTTTAAACCCCTGTGGCAATTTGATTTGCCATTGACCTTTCCAAGGCGGTAACCCCTCGGGTTCTCATTTTCGTTAATTCTTTGTGGTGTCCTTTTTGAAACTGATCATTTTATTAACCATGCTCTCTCTCCCTCTTCTTCTTGACTGTGTGGGGAGTCTGTTTTTTCTGAATGTGGTAATTCCTGATATGTATATTTCACTTTTAATCGACTAATTATTACCGTATGAAATTGTTGCAACAGCTTCAACATTTTTTTGAAAGACATTTTCAATAAATTTATGAGTTGTCATGATTCGGTCGCTTAATCTCTAGGTCATACTAAGAAGGCAGGGAGGGTTCGTCAACAGCTACATGTATAACAAGTAAAATTAAATAACTAAACTTTGTCTGCTTCGCCTCTCTATATTTCTTTCTTTTTTATATAAATGTATATATAAATCTTTTCCATCAACGCCGTTTATCTTTTTTAAAGATATTTCTTGTTTATATGTCATGGGGATTTTGGACTCTTCATCAGATGTTATCGGATAGGGAATTGCCGTCACTTGTTACAGAGGTTAACGGCTTAGGAATGTCCGTCACTTGTTGTAGAGGTGATCGGCTTGGAAATCACTGTATAGAGGTAATAGGCTTGAGAATGACTAACACTAGTCAGAGGTCAGCTGACAGAGATTTACTGACACTTGTTTCAGAGGTCAGCAGACATTGACTTTGGTTTAACTTGTTACAGAAGTCTACACCCTGGGACATCAAATAATCGCTATCGATGTAACAGGATACCGTGTCCCCGAATAAAACTGACCCCTATTGGATAGAGTGAAAATAGCTGCGGAAATGTTTCACTAGGATTTCCCTATAATGTGACTTGGCGTAGTACGCACAATTTTTGATTGACTAGATTGACCTTTATTTGATCAAGATAGGACAGAAGTTATCTAAAATGATTGAAAGATGGAGAGGTAGTTACGAGGACCCCTTCCCCCGCCCCACCCTTGGAAAACAATATTTCTTCCCACGAACAGGACTCAATCACTACTGTGTCAAATCATATTTACTAACATTTAAAGAGTAGAGCAGGATTGTGAGGGGTATAATGCTCAGTGTGGTCCAGAGAAATCCCCAGTTCTTCAACTGCGATAGGTAGTCCGTGTATTCCCGGAACGGTCCGTGTAGACGGCATTTATACGGTGGTAAAGGAACGCGTTGAGACTCGCTTCTTTTCCTGCAATAAAGAAGGATCAGTGAAAGCCTCCAAACACGACGAATATATCAAAATATTGCTGGTTCGGTTTGATTTAGTCTGTTCATAGGAGGTGATCAAAATGGATAATATATCCTATGCCGCCTAGTTCCGGGTTGTGCACACAAATGTGTATAATGCTTAAGGGCTTCAAAGATGGTAATTGATAACAGCACTTATTGAATGTACGTTAAGACTTTTCACAGCCGCCACTTTAAAGTATGGCTTTAGAGTTTCATACATCAGCAAGGCTTTAAAGTGGCAGCCTGGTAGCCTGTACTCGGCAGTCTGGAACCGTAAAAGTGTGAAGTAGGCAGTGTGGCAGCATGAAATAGTGAAGTCGGCAGTGTGGCAGCATGAAATAGTGAAGTCGGCAGTCTGGCAGCATGCAATAGTGAAGTCGGCAGTCTGGCAGCATAAAATAGTGAAGTCGGCAGTCTGGCAGCATGAAATAGTGAAGTCGGCAGTCTGGCAGCATGAAATAGTGAAGTAGGCAGTCTGGAAGCATGAAATAGTGAAGTCGGCAGTCTGGCAACATGAAACAGTGAAGTCGGTAGTCTGGCAGCATGAAATAGTGAAGTCGGCAGTCTGGCAGCATGAAATAGTGAAGTAGGCAGTCTGGCAGCATAAAATAGTGAAGTCGGCAGTCTGGCAGCATGAAATAGTGAAGTCGGCAGTCTGGCAGCATAAAATAGTGAAGTAGGCAGTCTGGCAGCATGAACTAGTGAATCGGCAGTCTGGCAGCATGAAATAGTGAAGTTGGCAGTCTGGCAGCATGAAATAGTGAAGTCGGCAGTCTGGCAGCATGAAATAGTGAAGTCGGCAGTCTAGCAGCGTGAAGTTTAAGTTTGACGGGTGTGATGTTTTTATTTTAAACTGATTAATCATTCATAAACGTATTTATGTGTATTTTCTTGTTTTCATATATTGATAAAATTGCCAAAACTGGCAAAATTTATATTTTGAGAAACAAACAAAATATGTTACCTTAATAGAATTAATAGCAATTGGCAATTTGGACACTTTTATGTAATTTTAAACCGTATTTTTTCGAAATTCTCATACAAATGAGATGTGTAATTTTGTTCGGGGATTTCTTTCAATCACCAGAATGGAATATCGCGCGATATTTTTTCTCAATAAAACCTAAAAAATGCGTTAAAAGTCACTTGACAGACTTATTAATTTTAATGGTTTCTCAGCAAAATGTTTTACAAATTTGGTTTCGCCATATTTTCATGACGAGCATCGATTACTGAAATTATACAATTCTTATCCATGTTATTCTGCAGGTTATATTTACCGGTTATCTGTATGACAGTCGCTGCAAACCGTCATACTTTTGCATGTGCATTTGTCACGTGGACATGCCAACCGGCCACGCCCCCTTCCACATAAAATACAGCTGTTGGCATCTAGAACTCGTCGGTAGGGCTGGATAAATAAACAAAAAAGTTATTAAACAGCGAGTGACTAACGTCTAATTGGTCGGTTATCTCCTAGGTTGTTAACCAGTCACATATTCTCATGATTCTGATTGGTTGGTTGACTTTAGACTGAAGACCAATTACAAATCTATTCTGATTGTGACTAATCGGTTGGCACTGAGAAGGGAGACCACTGAGTCATAAACCTTTATTCTGATTGGTCGGTACTTACTGACTCTGGAGACACGCTGTAACACTCTACATTTTAATTGGTTATCGACACTGATATGGGGCGCGTCGCGGGAAATTCAAAAAGTTGACGTAAATTCATGAAATGACGTCATAAGTTTGAGCAGAGGACATTACTAAGAATGCATTTCGCGGCACAAATATCATTACGTTGTCAAAATATGAAATAAAATCTTAAATTAGATATGAGAAAATATTAGTTAGCTTTAAGTTTTTTCCAGATAATGTAAAAACTCGAATGTCAAAAAATATGCCCGAAGACACCCTTTCCCGTGGCGTTCCCCATATGGAAGACCAATCACATACATAAAGACACCCTTTCCCGTGACGTGCCCCATATGGAAAACCAATCACATACATGAAGACACCCTTTCCCGTTGCGTTCCCCATATGGAAGACCAATCACATACATGAAGACACCCTTTCCCGTGGCGTACACCATATGGAAGAAAAATCACATACATGAAGACACCCTTTCCCGTGGCGTTCCCCATATGGAAGACCAATCACATACATTAAGACACCCTTTTCCGTGGCGTTCCCCATATGGAAGACCAATCACATACGTGAAGACACCCTTTCCCGTGGCGTTCCCCATATGGAAGACAAATAACATACATGAAGACACCCTTTCCCATTGCGTGTCCCATATGGAAGACCAATCACATACATGAAGACACCCTTTCCCGTGGCGTGCCCCATATGGAAGACCAATCACATACATGAAGACACCCTTTCCCGTTGCGTGCCCCATATGGAAGACCAATCACATACATGAAGACACCCTTTCCCTCCCGTGGCGTGCCCGATATGGAAGACCAATCACATACATGAAGACACCCTTTCCCTTTGCGTGCCCCATATGGAAGACCAATCACATACATGAAGACACCCTTTCCCGTGGCGTTCCCCATATGGAAGAACAATCACATACATGAAGACACCCTTTCCCGTTGCGTGCCCCATATGGAAGACCAATCACATACATGAAGACACCCTTTCCCGTGGCGTGCCCCATATGGAAGACCAATCACATACATGTAGACACCCTTTCCCGTTGCGTGCCCCATATGGAAGACCAATCACATACATGAAGACACCCTTTCCCGCGGCGTTCCCCATATGGAAGACCAATCACATACATCTAACTTAAGATTAGGAATTACAACACCAATAAATCCATTTCCTGTCAGTATTTAGTTATCATTAAGCGATAACTGCACAACACACATGTTCTTAGAAGGGACGAATAAAGTGACGTTACCTTTATATATAGTTGGTATATATCGTAGATAATTATGGAAGTTGCTGCAATCACCTCTGCCGATCCTGTCGACACGACCGCCATGACAACCATGATTATGACCATCATCTCTCCCGCCTTACCAAACAACCTCTGGGCTACAACTGGTAACACCAGACCTACAAATAGAGATCACAAGAATGATTATAACCATCATCTCTCCCGCCTTACCAAACAACCTCTGGGCTACAACTGGTAACACCAGACCTACAAATAGAGATCACAGCCATGATTATGACCATCATCTCTCCCGCCTTACTAAACAACCTCTGGGCTACAACTGGTAACACCAGACCTACAAATAGAGAGCACAGCCATGATTATAACCATCATATCTCCCGCCTTACCAAACAACCTCTGGGCTACGGCAGGTAACACCAGACCTACAAATAAAGATCACAACCATGATTATGACCATCATCTCTCCCGCCTTACCAAACAACCTCTGGGCTACAACTGGTAACACCAGACCTACAAATAGAGGTCACAGCCATGATTATGACCATCATCTCTCCCGCCTTACCAAACAACCTCTGGGCTACAACTGGTAACACCAGACCTACAAATAGAGATGAGAGTTACACAACGGCCATAACGGACAACGTTTTATTATGACCTCTCAATTATTACAGGTCACAGAGTCTATGCTTTTTGCGCATGAATGCGGTTTAGCGGCCACAGAGTGAAAGGCTTTGCTGCACATGTCTTTTACCGGTAAAGTTTGTTTATGATTCGAGTGTTGATCATTATGTTTGTATCGGTAAATCCACAACACCTGTGTCAAAGACTGAAATGTTTAGTTGCGTACATGCCACTTACCATTATCGACATCCACTTGCGTCAAGAGCGGGGTGTTTTGCTGCGCACTAAGGGCGATGTAAGATAGCCCCATGGTTGTTGCCAGAGCGAACGGTATAGAGAACCAGACGAGGCCCCCGGCCAGGAATCCGAGCACTCCTTGCTTTGGTTTGGCGGCTACACTGCTCTGCCAGTACGACTGGTCCACGAACGTTGTGCCGAAACACCCTTGAATGAAACCAATGTCAAATAATTAATAAGAGTTGAAACAATGGTTTCCCAAAATGTTTCGACTGTCTTTATATATTGTTATTGGTTAATAAGCCAGTCTATCACAATCCAGCATTCTAGATATATTTATTTTTGTTCGATAATTTCCGTTTACCGATATTTCCTTATATGGTTACGGTCAGTGAACCATGCACTGACCGTGATAGAAAAACCCGTGCTACAGGTGTATTGGTCATTCGACGCAATACTGGACGCTAGTTAACATCTACTTACACGAAGAATTATACATGTCGGAAATTGAAGACGAGTTTGAAAACGGTGGCTTACCACGTGGCGGAGTTTCATTGCCAGGAGAAGGCGGTAAGTCCCCGGGGGATTCAGCTATAGAAGCTTTTTCGTTATTTAAAACCTATCTTGACTCTCAGTTAAAGGAATTTAAGAACGATTTGATTGATATTAAACTTCCACAAGATAGAAAGACTGTGACTTTAAAAAAGGAGTCTAACAAAATACAGTACGCATTTAATTTAGAAATTCAAGAAGGACTGGAAGCTTTACGCAGAAACAATCTACCACGTGCTTCGCTAGGGATTGTTGACAATTTAGTTTCAAAGCTGAAACATAGAAATAAGCTCATTCAAGTCGCAGATAATTCTCCCGGGGGCTGTTTTACTGTTCAGGAATACGAGAAGCCTCAGTTAGGTTCTGATAGCGAAGATGAAAAGAAGCTCAGGCAAGCAGAGGCCAGGGCGGTCAAAAAGCTTAAAGCTTCCAAGCCTACTTCTAATGCATTTTATCATCCTTACAAGGGTGTTAATTCTTCTTTTACACGTAACAACCCCGGTAATGCTGCTCTGGACGTTTCTCGTCGGCCCGACGAGCCTTTTCGCCGAGACCCGTCATGGGAAGCTCCAGCCCAGTCCTTTCGTGCCCAACGTACCAGCACCGAAAGCCGCTGAAGGTCAACGCCGAATCGGGTACTACTACGACAAGCCGTCTACAAGCGCAACGGCCACATCTTCTAAGCCAGTCGATAAATGATGAGTATTTTGATTACTTGTTAGACAAAAATTCTTGAGTTTGATAAGGGGCAAGATATCTTCATAAGTAATGCTGCAAAATGCATTTTTGATTTAAGGCGTTTCACAAGCAAAGTCATGGCTATCAGATTTGAATTTTAATATCCCTACGTTTATTTTTATATAAACAAGACGCGTTTACTATACAATTTTAGTAACGCTACATATATGAATGCCACGATCCACGGAACACGGTTTTAGTAAACTCATGATAATTTTACACCGCAGAATGCGGATTTCTTAATACGAGATGTTTTGCACGGAAGGTAGACCTTTATATGTCGCATATTGCGATTATCCGCGGAATGCGGAGTTTACTCGTCGCGGAATGCGACATGTCTTAGATAATGAAGTTACAGAGATTTAGGCGTTACTCTGCGGAAGGCGGAGTTGTATTTGATCACCGAAGGGTGAGGTCCGCGGAAGGCGGAATTGTAATTGATCACCAAAGGGTGATTTCCGCGGAAGGCGGAATAACATTTTGTCACCGAAGGGTGAGTTCCGCGGAAGGCGGAATAAAGCTACTTTTGCTTTGTAAAGTAATCTGATAAGTCATTTTCTTTATCTTCTTTGAAATATTTTTAAGGCTGTATTTTAAGTATTTTCTTTGTTTATACATTTTTCAGATGTATTCAAAATTGGAATTTGGAAGGACATGGATAATTTAAGAGGTTGTGGCATTAAAGAGATCAGATATTGTATTTAAGCAAGATTGAATCGAAATAAAATTGAGATCCTCTAAGACGGATCAATTTTGCACCGGGTCTTCCGTGTGCGTAGTTAAAACAGGAACTGAATATTGTCCCGTTCGTTGTTTAGTAAACTATCTAACGGCTGCAAATATACCTGACAGTTCTGATGAATTTTTTTTTGTTTAGAAATATATATTTTTCCAAGAAAACTGGTTCGCACATGTTAAGAAAACGGAAAAGTATTTCCTATTCTAGGGCTAGAGAGATATTTGCAAGTAAACTGTCATACTTAGGTTTTGACAGCAGCATGTACGGGTTACATTCTTACCGGTCGGCTGGGGCTACTACCGCAGCGAATAATGGCGTTAGCGACAGATTAATACAGAAACATGGTCGCTGGAGTTTGGAAATATTTAAAGACAGATATATACATGAAAATGAAAATTCCAAGAAGTCAGTTTCTTTAAAAATGAGTAACTAAATGCCCGCTCTTTTTCTTCGACGCGCTGTCCAGTATTGGTCACTCCTATGTAGTTGTTGTTGTCTTTATTGATTAAGACATTAACGGGAAGACAATAAATAATTTATGTTTGGCTGAAGGAACTGAAAGAAAACATAAATATATTTATTTTTGTTCGATAATTTCCGTTTACCGATATTTCCTTATATGGTTACGGTCAGTGAACCATGCACTGACCGTGATAGAAAAACCCGTGTTACAGGTGTATTGGTCATTCGACGCAATACTGGACGCTAGTTAACATCTACTCCCACCCACCCGACCCTTGTTCGTATTTTCTCGTTTTCGCTCGTTGCGTGGGCTCATTTAGAATTAAGACGTTTCAAATACCGTTATTACTTTGACTATATTTTCTGTTGATCACATGTTAATATATGTGTATCTTTTTCAGATGAACAATTTTCTATTGTTTCAAGTGTGGCAGTACTAACGCGAGGGTGTGCAGTGTGTATGTGACGGTTTCATGAACTGTTATCGCCATAGCGATATAAATATTTTTTCGTTTGAATATGTATAAGTGCATGGACACAGTTACCACTCATTATTCGTGGTTATTTTTTTTTTGTCATGAAACTACCGTGTGTTTGAGATAATATAAGCATTTATTGAATAAACGCGCTGTCCAGTATTGGTCACTCCTATGTAGTTGTTGTTGTCTTTATTTATTAAGACATTAACGGGAAGACAATAAATAATTTATGTTTGGCTGAAGGAACTGAAAGAAAACATAAATTTATTCATGTGTATTTACAATATTCCGTCGACGAAAAATGCAATTCGAACGTCTTAGCGCAGTTCGCACGCACGCTTGTAACCACGTGATTTTTACAATTATGTCAGTATAGTACGTTTTCGATAACCTGACAGTCGTGTGACGGACATTTTAATTTAAGTTTTAGAAATTTGATGTCACCATATTGTGTTGACAAGTATTGATAACAGAACAATCACTAACAGCCCTTGTTTGCCATAAGATCATTCTTGATTATACGCAGAATATCACGTGACTTTCTACTTATCCATAATCAGTTATATTTGACCTAAGCGACCAATGCTATAATAAGAGTTGCAAACAGAGGAAACACAAGGACACTCGAAAACTCTTTTGATTATCTGACGAGAATACGCTGCAGTTCAGTTTATGGTCACATCAGAAAATACCACGTTAAAGTTTCTGTTTTCATCGTCTTTTTGGGAACCGGTGAAGGTCGGGTTGAATAAACGCCTTATTGGGTAGACATAAAATTACCACCCGGACCTGGCGGCATGGCTACTAATAGGCATTTCTATTAATGGCCATGAACAAGTTCAAACCGAATCAACATTGTTTTCATATTTGTAACATCTACTTGTAAGACAAAATATAGTGGGAAACATGTTCACCTTCAATGACACCTTCCCCCCAACCCCCCCCCCCCCCCCCAACAAACTCTAACATAAAATATTCGAAGACGGATCATACCTGCAATATTGATTAATCCAAACATGAGTCCCGAGTGCGAGACCAGGGTGAGATAGCTGCGGTCTTCATTATCTTCCGGTCCCTGGCTGCACGACAAGTATTCATACACTTTGAATTCGGAACCTGAAACATAAATTGTGTTTTCCTGATTGGGATCGGGTAAGGGGTATATTGTCCATAATCCAATGCTTCTATATACCATACTCCTTTGTGTATGACGCGCACATTTTTACCTCCCGAAATGCGCGCGGATCGGGGATGTGTGCTATACATCCGTTAAATAACAGTATATTTTTTTTACTAAAATATTGTCGAAAAACAAAGTGCTGTGATCAACGGGTAATATAAGCGGAGATTATTTTGATCAGATAGACATAATGATTAATGTTCACAAATGGCCGCGTCACGGTCATATTTTAAAAGGTGTCTTCGCTCATACTGTATTATTACGTGTATTATGGTTGTTTCTATATTTGAGAAGAATATACAATTATCTATTTATTCTTTATAATAAAAAAGTGATTTTGTTTCACATTTTGACTAAGTGATTTTGTTACACATTATGACTAAATTGTGTTATATGAACCTCGGAATGCATACTAAGCAGTGTCGCCTGCTAGACTGTATGACGTCGTGTTGAAGATTGACGTCAGCTGTTCGAAGGCACCTTTACCTGTGACGCGCGCCAAATAACCTTATAAATTATGTTCATAATTGACGTAAGATATTAGTATAATAGAATTACCCAACGAATCATGCTAAATAATATAAAAACTAAATACTCACCGAGAGGATTGATTTCTGAATTTGGGTCATCGTAAACTCGAATAACAAACACCAACAGCAAAACCATTATCATCATCGTGTTGAAAAACGACACATAGAACGTAGCTCCGAGCCCACCAATACATGTGTAGGTGCCGACTACCGCCGTCATTAACATGGCAGCATACTCTGTCCCCATCCCTTTAGTAAGGCCGGCTAGCACAGCCGAACCACCTAAAAACAAACGAAACACAGGATTTGTTGATAGTAAGATTACCCAGTTCTTTGCTTCTTTATACAACGGAGTGTATATAAATGAATGTTATATAATATACATGTAAATGTACCACAACATACAACAGGATACCGTTACACATGTTATAGTAACGATATATTAAAAACTTTGAATATTGATTTAAATATTGAAATAAAGAAAAGACAACAAAATAAACAACAACAAAACACAGTTGAGAGACATTTAAATTCAATCAATTTCGGTGGAAGCAAAATTGAAGTTCCAGTACATAACAAACCCTGTATTTAATATTAATGTTTCAGGAAGAAAGACTCGTTGGATACTGAAATATGACGCTCCATATCTTTACTTATTACCGGTTAAAATACATGTAGCTGCTCGCATTACAAACTGTTGCACCGCAAACAAAATTACAAAATGTACGATTAACATAAATGTTCATTAAACTACGACTTGTTCCATACTTGTTCAGTTCAAATGTTATTATAATGACCGACTAGTTTTTTGAAAGCTTTAACTTCCTGGCAATATAAAGAATTGTACATCATGTCATCATTGACTTAGGTGAGGAGCGATCTATTCTATTCCTTTCCTTATTGTGAAGTTTCATGTTAAATGCTTATAAATGTCGAGATTTGGTCAATCTTTCATCAATGACATCATATGTTAATGTTCTTTGTACGAAAATCACCTTTACTATACTATAATATACACCGGTCTCAAAAATCACTTGGGTGTATTCCGGAATAATCTTTCACAAATGATATATCTCTAAATGGCGAAGTAGACGAAGATATATAATACGTGTTATATCAATTAATCAAATTAAAATAGAACAGCAACTGGATATCGGAGGTAACTGATACAATAAGAACGGAAAATGCTGTAAAAGATCCATTATCAAGCTTATCAAAAGTAAGAGCTGAATTAAATGTTTATCTTATTAACCATGTTCTTTTAACATAAATAAAAATACATTGTTTATCCATTAGCTGTACGCAGAAAAAACTTTCATTTAATGTGGGGAAATTCATCAAATTTATAATGCCCCGAATAAAATCTTACTTGCAAACATAGTCTTTTTACAACATATTTAAAATTATATACTACCCACTAATTGATAAGGGACATTATTTTAGTCTGTTTTCCCGCTTAGATAATTTCACACTAATGTGTAAGTTTAATAATTCAAATCAGATGTTTAATTCAACGGTTTCCTCAAATTAACAATACATGCAAAACTTAATGAATCATAAACTGTTCCAAATAATTACCTAAATAATAACAATTAAAGCCTACGAAATTGGTCTTTATCAAATTTTGAGTATTATAAATGCAAATATATTTAGTTTTCTATTATATATTTATAATTAAACCAAAACCTTTTTATACCTAAAATGTGAAAAAACATAATGCTTTCTTGAGTGATGAGATTCTGTTCTTTAGATTTGAAATCTCTAGCTAATTTTTAGATTTTGTTTCATTAGGTTGTTGTTGTTGTTATATTTCTGTTGTGTCGCCTTGGCAGGTAGACTCATAGGGAATGTAGTGTCCGGCGGCGCAGTCCAGAAGTCACCCAATTTTAATATGAAACTTTATACTGCCTATAACTTTTAAAGTACTTGTCATATTCACTTAATACTAGTTGTACATAATCGGCATGAACAAAGCCACCGGTTAAAACAATAATATTAACTCCTGTGTCACTATTTGTTGAGTTATGCGCCTTTCAAATTCAACATAAGGCAACACGCGTGTTACATGTAAGTGGAGCACCAATTTCTAGTCTAAATAAAAACGATTTATCTTTTTTTCGAATAAGGACACGCCGTGTCTGTCAAAACCACTAATCGTAGCAACATTTCCAATTCATGCCTTTGTAAAATGTCGGTTTAAGACGAGTCAAAATCCTCCGGGAACTGTATTAATTCAATTATATCTTTTATCTGTAATTAATCAGAATTATTGCCTAAAGACAATCTAACAATCTGGCGCCTGACAAGGAAATTAAACGACGTGATATCTCTAGTTCGTAAAAAGTGGAAAATAACGGATTTGAGTCGCAGTCTTGCTAATGCGTGAAACTGACTAGTCAACGTTCGTGTTATTTCATTACGCTGCCACGCTGCTAACTTCAAGCTGCGTGACTGCTAGGGTGCTAAGTTCACGCTGCAAGGCTGCCAGGGTGTTAAAATTACGCTGCCAAACTGCTAGTTACTAACTTCATGTTGCCAGTCTGCAAACTTCCAAACTGCTAGTCTTCTAGGCTGCCAATATTGTTAGGTTGCCAACTTCACGCTGTAAGGCTTTTATGCTGCAAACTTTACTCTGCCACTGCCAACTGCACGCTGCCTGACTGCCAACTTAACGCTGTCGGGCTTTTATGCCGCCAACTTCACCCGGCCACTGCCAACTTCACGCTGCCAGACTACTTGATTTCCAACTTCAGGCTGACAGGCTGACATTCATTAGACTGCCAACTTCACGAACAAGACATTGAAGAATACCATTGGGCGACTTGTAAGTTCTTTGTCAATGAATATAATTATGGCGAATCACATCGGGTGATTAAATCAATGTTTATATCAGTTTAAAATGAGTTATATCAGTTTAGCTGCTTTTCTTTTATCCATGTAGGGAAAGTGAATAATATTCACAGATCTATTATTTAAGGTCGAAACGGTTTTGAAATCAATAATATTTTAAATAGATCTATGCAGCTTTAACTATTAAATGTTGGAAAAATTGAACAGAGATAACAGTTAAATGTTCTCTAAGGATTAATTCAGAATTGTGGGCTTAATTCCGTTATATTTTAATATATTAATTGAATCCGGTCTTTGATATGAACTGTATTTATGAAGTTTTAAACATTTAATGGTTTAAAAAATGCCCCTTATTGATGATGTGAATAAAAATCACATTACAATAATAACCCAGTATCATGCATTTAACGGATAACAAATCTATACCGATTACTCGGTGGCCGTATTATACTTTGTGCAGAGTATCTCGTGCGAAAGTATTACATGTGTGAAAGCGTCCTTTTTATTAGTAATCTGGTCAGAATGCGCAGTCTGGGACAACACCGGTCTCAGTTTTAAAAGTATTTGCGCTATTCAGTTTCGGATACATGAAAGTGGTAAACTGCCTTACCTTTTACTTGATTTACGGATATTTGTCAATAACCAGGCTGTAGATAAATAACTGTTACATACTAACTTCCTTTTTCATTTTTTTATTAAATGAGTATAGGAAAACCCCTGTTAATGCGTGTAACATTCTTTGAGTCACTGCAAAATGATAATCAGGATGAGTCTGCACTTAATAGAAATGATCAAAGCACTGAAAGCGTTAAAAGACTGTCGGCGTTGGAAAGAAACTAAGTTTAGAGATTTAGGCGAAGGACTCATAAATACATAACCGGATGTTCCTACTCGGCTAGTCGGACAATAGCTGGAACTTAATAGTCCACCTTATTAGTTTTAGGCGCATTTTAGTTTTTGGGGTATTCGATGATAGTTTGGCTTGAGATGCACATTTAAGGTTTTGGTGCATTCGATGCTTGTTTGGCCTGAAATGCACATGTCTAGTAAAAGACATGCGTTTACTGTCACGTTGGTAGGAAACTCCTGTTTGTATATGCAGTATCATATAATGAAAAAAAGTTCTGATTATAAGGCATAATTATGTAAAACAGTTTTGAAGTTCACACAGAGTGCAAAAACAGTGCAGCGGTTTCAATTTTTCAGATCTCTGTAAATTGATACACGACCCTTTCTTTTCCTGCTGGAAATGGACAACACAAACACAAAGCTTAAAATACACACAATCTAATCCCTAACCTAATGGTACCAGCTATACTTGCCAGGCTTTATAAATATGTCATGATTACTAAAGTGTATATAGGGAAGACTATTTATAGGTCCTATACCTATAATCTGATACTCGTTTGGTTCCCAGTACTGTATATCGTCACGATCGCAGCAGTTGAAAGTCATTTACTGATAAGATGGCGCATATTTCCAAGTGATTATGTAGCTATTCTAGGAAAGCACTTTTTTCAGCTATCTCCGGCAACAATAGATCAAAACAACTGTAAACCCTGTAACAGCAGTCTGATAAGCAGACAAATGCGCCATTTCGTTCAAATCAGTCAGAAAAATACAGAAATAATTAGTTGTTTAGGAACGCATGCGCATTAGTTGACAACAATATGAGACATTCCGAGCGTAATAATTAAGTCAACAGGCTAGATTCATGTATACTTTAGATCGTTGGTTCTTTACTAAAATGTAGTTTTATAGCTTTCAAATACACTGATTTTCCTTAGTATGGGTGGTGTCTTCCACATATAGACAAACTCCGAAATGCGAGACATTTATATAATGTAGTAACTATAATTTAGGCTGTGTTTTCTGAGTGTGATTTTTTGTCCAGTAAACATATACAAATAACGAAAAGAATGTATAGTATTTTTTTCTGATATTCTGTCACTTGTCCGTCGAATTATCGATCATGTACTGCTTTCATTACTTGACTACAACCAAACCTTTAGCTGACAATGGATAAGTTGATACTATTATTACATTCACAACCGTGTTCTTATGGCAGTAGGGGGGGGGGGGGGGCGAATTAATATTTTTCCATCAATAATCATCAGTACCAAATTTGAAAAAAAAAATGCTGATAAACCATATTTAAATGCAATTTTGTGTCACGTGACTTTCACGTGACTGTCTTGATATCAGTAACATACTCTACCTGTCATTGATATCATCGTAACGATAACATTGGTCAACAGTGCATACACGACGAACACTTTATGTGTTGTTTCCCCATATCTCGCACGTATAACCTGAAGGAACGTTTTGGCTCCCGGCGCCCGGATCTTCAGCTGAACTGATACCATAGCGAACAGTAAAATCTGTATTGTCGCCCCTGATGCGTACCAGAACGGTCCGCTAATGCCATACTGAAATAGGAAAAAAAATAAATATATGTTTAATGGTCGGAAGTAATACGGAATCGACCCTAAAATTTCGACGAACGAAGCGCGTCGAAATCTTGTCGATTCCGATTACGGTATTGCACATGAGCAAAAAGGAGTACCTTGAAACTTTGAAACCGTGACGCAAAATAAGGCTTCTGATTGGACAATCAGATTTCAATAGTCCAGATGGCTTGCTTCCGGATTTTAAAACTGAAAAGCCGCCATTTTGTTTCTTGATTCACATTTTCAGAAGTTCTTCTCCCATATGTTAGTACATTCTAAACATTAGAAAGTTACGACGTTTTTTTATATTTTTTACTGCAATCAGTATTTCAGTTTGAAGTATACATATGAAAGATGCGTGACAAATCTGGTTCAAAGAGCATGAAACTGGAATAGGAGAAAAAATAGACTACTGGAGAGGTATTTTTTTAAATTTACCCTTAATAAACAGTACAAACACTCAAACAGCATAGAATTTGCCCTTCCTTTACATGACCATGCAGGGCTAGACAAACCCACTAGCCCGACGCCCTGGACAAGCTGAAAATTGTATCAGACAATCTCAAAATATCTGATTGCTTGTCCGTGGGCTAGCTCAATTTTTTAGTGCAGACTAGTTTAAACGTTAATTTGATATGCGCCATTCTCTTTTAGCACCATATGCATATCATATTACAACAGCAATAAGTTTATTATAAAATAACATGTTTTGAGATCTATTTTAATATTATCAAGCCCACATGTAACGCTTCCTCTTGAATTTCCTGTTTCTTTCTTTATTGTTAATACTGACCAATCAGAATTTGTTTATTTGCGCAAAAGTGGACTAGCTGAAATGTTTACCCAGCTCGTTCTGGACTAGTTACAAAAAAAACCCCGAAATTTGTCCAGCCCTGCTATGGTGTACCATAATCTCTGGCATGTTCACAAAACATCACCTGAACATGCCAAACTTTTGGAAGACACAGAATCAAACGCCACAAAGTTTCTCTGTGGACCATGTTGTACATACATGATGGGTCCCTGTGGTCACTTATTTAATCCTTTATTTAGTGGATAAATCTCACACACCCTTTTACCACATGGTCAGCCCATGTAAATCCAGATCAGATGGCATAGATATAGATTCAGATCAGCTGGCACATCTTTTTGTGGTCTTTAAAATGTGATAACACTCTGGTTTTATCCTAATCTGGTGTAGGAATTAAAGATGGCATGAAATTTTTCATCATTACCATCTTCCTTTTAATATGTGATTTTAATAAAAAGACCCTACATGTAATGAATAAATTATGGTAACAGTATGAATAGTTCACTGTTAACTGCAACAGCAATTTATGTACATCTTCATAAGCCACAAAAGGTACTGTATAACTGACTTACTAGTTATCAGAGAAGATTTAAAATAAAACATTTATTTTCATAGATGTGCATCACCAAGCTTATGAAGGCTATCGATACTTATGCAGAATTGGTAGACAGCTATGGTACAGAATATGAACATTACCATAGTAAACAGATACAAGGTTTGCATAAATTTTCTTTATTTTCATTTATTATAGCTGCATGAATGTATAATAGAAATCACACTGAATCTACCGGTGCATGAATATAAGTTACTGTGTTGTTTTTTTTACATTTTTCTTCATGCATACACCCTTTATCACATTAGTGACCAATGTATATCCAGTTCAGCAGGCTCATCTGTGCAGTCTGATCAGGATCTACACGAAGCAACCAGTTTAGATCCAGATCAGACACCAAAAATGTTCGGCTGACGTGGAACTACACTGTTGTCCATGTGATTTAAAGAGTCTTCATAGAGTAAGTCAAGAGTCAGGATACCTGAAGTAATTATCAGAGCATACAAAATCAATGTATTTGACAAATTTTATTTTTGTGTCTAAATATTTTAAATCAATTTTGACTGTCGACAAATAAATTTATAAAAGCAACAAGATATAAAATTATTTTTGAAGATAAATTAATTTGCTGTTGAATTTAATATTTCAGGAAAACAGCTTCAAATGAAATGCTGTGGGGAGACCAGTTTAACTGTTCTAGACAGTAGAGGGAGCTTACAGTTTAAATATATATTACTTCCACTACTAATTCCTGCAATAGAAGGTGCTGCTTTGGAAGTTTATGTCATTTGACAAGAAAAAGAATTGTCTATACAATTATACTGTGTGATTGTGATATCAAATAATACAAAAACGTTTTAATGTAGACCTCATTGAAGAACAGTAAATGAACAACACCATCAGTATAATTTTGTTATGAATATAATTTGCTATTAAATGGAACCATAGAAAATATGAATAGACTCCTTCAGCATTTGCTTTTCATGGACTAATTTGAATGTTTCATTCTATTCGGATAATAAATTCCTCTACTGTCTCTCATAGTATTATCTTAAGTCCTCAGACCCAAAAGTATGTTTGTTGATTTTAAGCTTGAATATTCGAAGAATATGACAAGGTTCGCTACTTGCTCTGTCATTGGTGTCACCATATTCCAACTCAGAATTTTAGGTGTTGTGGAATGATGTTTTACAAGCTACCTTGTTAACCAGATTTTTATGAGTCTACATTTCTTATACCATCAGTCAGCCTTGCATTTTGATCACATTTTGGTGCTGTTTTACTAAGAGTTTACAGGCAAACTGGTGTATTCAACATCTCACAGGATTCTTCCAAACTTCACATCATTCAGCTCACTAAGATGTAGTGTTGCATCTTACAACATTGACCAGTTTTGGTTAAAAAGTAAAACAACAAATGATGACTTGTTTCTTTGATTTACTACTAGTATTAAACATACGATATACTTCACTTTTGATTCGTCGATTCCAAGAAAGACAGTGCCTTAGTTCATATTAAGGCTCGTTAAGTGGTCACACACTATGAAGGAGTTTGTCTTAAAAGTTGTGTTAATTTCAAAATAAAAATTACACCGTTTCTTCACAAATGCTAAACAGAATATTATGTTGCATACATTGACAATATCTTGTTCATCCTTTCAGATTATAATTTAATTATATCCCACAGCTTAGCTTGTACGGTGTTGTTTTTCACTTGTAAGATGGAGTTTCTGATTGAACTGGTTTAAAATAACACAAAACATACTAGAAAGAGCTCGAAATTCATTAAATACTGCGCTTATAACGATCTCTCTGATGGTTTGCCCCTGAAACCGAAAGTAGACCCGGATGTAAGTTTTTCTTGAATTTCTTAAAACCCTTACTTTACTGCGCGCTTTACTGCCAATACAAGTATTACGTTGTGACGTCATTTAAAAATGTCAATGTAACCTAAAGTCGCTGCTCATATAATGGTATTCTTTCTACAGATTTCATTATGGCTGCACAAAATAAAATATTAAAAATATATATTTCACCTATAAGGCTATCTTCTGCGTCTTCTGTCCAAACACCGCATAAAATTAAATCATTTAAAAGTCTGCAGCCATCAGTTCGTTTATCACGTTTAAATTTATCTTCGGCAAGCTCTATTAATATGACAGGTCTGCAGAGTGTTCATCGTACAAATTTATTTAAAAACAATTTGAAAGTTACACTGTCGCCTTTAAAATCTCCTATTCTTCGAAAATACAATATTTCTACACCAAATAAATTGAATGACGCAAGACGCAGATCTTATCCTTCTATTTTGAAGTGCAATTCTAAGAGGTGCAGATGCTGTGATTATTTGAATTGAAATTCTGTCATTAAATCCACATTTAACGGTAGAACTTTTTCTGTTAACATTAATAATGATATAGACTGACAAACTGATAATGTTGTTTACGTTTTAACTTGAAATTCTAATAACTGTGGAATTCAATATGTAGGTCAAACAGGTCGCCCCTTAAAAACACGTTTTGGACAACATTGCTCGAAAATTCGAAACAACAGCAAATTTAAAACATTATTATACCAGCATTTTAAACATTCAGGACACCGTTTACAAAATATTTCCGTTCAACCAGTAGAAAAACTTACATTTGACAGCGCTGCATCAAGAGCATTTAAAATTAGGGCCAGACTCATTTCGGAACGAAAATGGATGAAAAAATTACAATCTGCATACCCACTTGGTTTAAATGATAATATTTATCAGGAAAGCAACATTTCTTAAAATCCTGATTATGACGTCTTTGAATTGCTTGAATTACGCAAAAGAAAATCGAGGTCGCATGGAAGCAGAACTAATGGAAACATAAAAAGAAAATCACGTATTCGTTGTTCTATTAATGACCTACATATCATTTTAAAACAATCTGGCAGACACGCTATGCTATCTAGGTTGGCTTCTCTTTCTATATCAAGTCTGCAGAAACTGGATGGGGAAGCCGACGACATCGTCATAAGAACCCATCCTTTTTACGAGGTTGCTAGTCCGATTCAGTGTTATACTCGGCATGATCTCAAGCCACACATTGACTTGGAATCTGACCATAAAAGACATTTCCTTAAAATTTCTTTTTTAAATAAAGGAATAGATTTTATTGACCTTCCTAGTATATTTAATGATAAAACAGTTCAATCGGCTGTTCCTAATTATTTTAAGAATACTGAATCGCCTATGGTTTCTTATAAATACAACAAACCAACTACAAATACAATTTTTGATTACAATAAAATTACCTCTGATTTACAGATCATTGATAATACACCAAAATCTTGAGAGTGTTTAACTTCTAAATATTGCTATAAGCCTATCGGTCATATTGTTACCGGTGATCTTAATGTAATCAAAGACTCTAGAATTCGTAGTTTAATTTCTAAAGGTCCCAAATATAGAATTCCACCCAAAATTGATTTTAATGCATGTCGTGCAGAAATTGCTGAGTCTTTAAACCTATTTTGCAATAAATGGTGCAAAAGAGAACATGCTGAGCCTAATGCACTTTCTAACTGGAAAAAACACATATTTAAAATAATAGACACTCGTATATCATTTTATGAAAAAAAACTGCTTTATTACCACCTCGACCTCGTTTTAACTTTCGTCATTTGAAAAAAGGAATTCAAGACTTTCATAACAAATTTGTTTTAACACCCGCTGATAAGGCTTCTTATAATGTAATTATAGTGTGAGGGGTGCACTATATTAATATTCAAACTGAAGAACTGAACAGCACTAATTCTTATGTACTGACTTCTTCATCTGAGAGTGTTATTGTTACTGCACACACTCTTCAAATTACAAAATTTAGAATCAGTATTGAGCCGAAACAAAACAAAGTACCTACTATGTATTGGTTGCCTAAAATGCATAACACACCGTACAAAGCAAGATTTATTGCTAACTCTAGTTCTTGCACTACTACTAAATTATCCGTGCTCTTAACTTCTTATCTTACAGCTATTAAAGAACATGTAATTAGGTATTGCGATAAGGTTTTTGAAACTTCTGGCAAAAATTTATTTTGGTCGATTAAAAATTCAAATGACGTTTTAAAAAGCTTAAATCAAATAATTTTCAGGCGTTCTGTTTGTCTACTTATGATTTCTCAACTTTATATACCTCGCTCCCTCATAATTTAAAAAGAGACAAACTAACAAGTCTCATTGAAAAAACGTTTGCTAGAGAAAATAAAACCTTCATCGCTTGTAATGAACATAGGGCATGTTTTACAGATGGTTTTTATGATAATTATACTTTATGGACTTGTCAAGACCTAATAGAGTCGCTAACTTTCTTACTGGATAATATTTATGTTAGATTCGGTACCTCTATTTATAAACAAGCAATAGGCATCCCAATGGGTACTAATTGTGCACCCATTGTTGCTGATCTGTTTTTATACTGTTATGAAAGAGATTTTATGTTATCTCTTTCTACTGAACATCAAGATGATATTATTACAGCTTTTAACAACACCTCGAGGTACCTTGATGATTTATTAAATATAGATAATAACCATTTTCCATGACTGGTTAATAAGATCTACCCTAAAGAACTACAACTTAATAAAGCGAACACTTCAGAACAGCAAGCAAACTTTCTCGATCTAAATCTGTCTATTGAAAATGGTTATGTCACTACTCAAATATATGACAAAAGAGATGATTTTAATTTTAATATAGTAAATTTTCCGTTTTTAGACGGCGATGTTCCCCGTGCAACATTTTACGGGGTTTATATTTCACAGCTTGTTCGCTTTTCAAGAGCTTTCAACGATATTAATGATTTCAATGAACGTAATCTTTGCATTACAGAAAAACTTTTAAAACAAGGTTATCGGTATCACAAATTAAGGAAAACCTTTTGCAAGTTTTATCGTCGATACCCGGATCTTATTCATAAATAAAGGTGCAGTTTAAAATCACTATTGCAACAAGGTATTTCACAGCCAGTTTTTTTATGGAGATTTAATTTATAAACTTAAGAAGATTAAGGCAATGTTAATTTCTCCCGGTTATTCGTAAAAACCATCTGTAAATTTAAAAAGAAAGGTTACCAACATGATATTTTACAGCGCTCTGCATGCCCGGTGATTAACCTTTCTACAGTTGATCATTATGCTTACCTCTTTGGTTGCACGACGGTGGCAGGGGTTTAAGAGTTTATGAAGGTTTATGGGGAAATCTTTTCTTAAAAGAACCTAGAAGCTCGATTTGTTTCTTTTATCCCTGTCATCGTGTTCTTGCTGATTTTACTCAAGGAGCTCTGGTCTCGGTAAGATCATTGAGTACCCGCCCTTTGGCTTTGCAATGCTATTAAATTCTTATGTTTTATATGTTAGTGTGCTTTTGCATGCAACATTGTTGAGCCAATAAGTGGGTTGGAGTTGTTTCACCAAGACAACTTGTGAAATCGGTCTTATATTAAAAATGCGTTTAATAACACCTCAAAATACTAAGATGACCTGGGTTATATTGACAATGACTACTTGTACCCTCAACCCTAGCACTTATTCACCAGCTTTACAATTAAATAGAGCTAATAAGGAAATATCAGAGAATCCATAATTGGTTCTACCGAAGCCTTTCTTAAGGAGGTTGAAATCTGAAAATTGTCCTTAATGCCTTTCATCATAACTAATTTGAGTTCGTCTTGGGCTCTGGTTCAGATAAATCATGGATTACCTTAAGGTATTGCTACGTTCGTCATTGCAATGTCATAGACAAAAATATCAAAATCTCCCAAATTGCGCAATGCAAGGAAATGCATTATGTCGTTGGAGATATTTTGATATTTTTCTTTTGTGTCTATGAGAAAGCAATGACGAACGTAGCTATGCCTTAAGGACTGAAACACGGAGGCTTAACCGAGTCAGTCGAAAAACATTTTTATTAGTGTTTTCCTTTTATACATTTGGGTTCAGACGAGTACCTTCATTCCTACCCATCTATAGGCTGACCAAGCTAAATTGGCGATGTTTACAACTATTTATAGAACGGTTAAGGAAACTTACGTGTTAAAAGTACTATTTTGCCAATATATAAGACATCGCCTCGATTGCGTACGGCTGTCATGGGCCTCACTTTTTTTTCGACACGGGTACGATTCACACTGACACACGGTTTTTAAGGAAATATTTTTTATCTTTACTTTTAAAAAATTTTATTGCAGTTATTTCAAAGTATTTTATGTATTTTGCTTCAGTTTATTTTATCGCGGAAATAATTATTGTGTGAAAAAAAACAACAACAACAAAAACATGTTTCGAACCTACAACAGCGTTGCTACCATTGGATTTCAAATTGACTGCGTCTTAGACCACTCGGCTAACGGTACAAGTATTGGGTGCTTCACGCTTTGTATCAAACAACGATTAAAATATTAATTCATTGTTTAATTCAAATTTGAATGTAAACACGCCAATGTAAACATTGCCAAATTACCTTTGTCCAATAATAAACAGTTTCGTAACAACACAGGTCACTCAACTAAAAACATGTTTCTCATACTATCTACTAGTAGGTTCAGTTCATTTTCTTATCATTTATGTACCGGATGTGCTAGATAGCTTTACTAATATAGCTTTATTGTTTCTGGGCCAAACAGTCTGTTTTGTTAAACTCATGAAAATAACTTCATTGTAACTGTCAGAAAAATATTTTCTTTTTCAAAAAAAATCTTTAAATATAATGTGCTAAAACACATTTTTTTAAATATATTTTTACTTATTTTAATTCCCTACTATACCTGCAAAATGGATGTTAACGTAGTAAACCAATTACCATTAATTATTCTAGTTATATATAGCATCTTTCAGAAAACGTGGCTTCAATCATGCTCTTAGATTCCTCATAATTAAGTAAATACATATATTGATCATTGAAATAAATAATTATACAGCAGTAATCTTTCCTGAAATGCAGGCGTTCTCTTTCCGCGACATTAATTAGGCTTAAAGTAGTCGGGTTATTTGAAGTATTGACACTGACCTTTTTATGATTACAGTAAAGGTTATAAAGGTTAAAGATAACCAGAAAGTCACGTGATGGTAAGCTCTTGAAAATAAGAAATATCTTTGCATAAAAATTGGTTCACGTTCATGTTTGCCATTGAAAATGTTCAAATTGGAATAACCAGAATGTCAAAACTACAACTTTGTGGTAGCGACAGAGACTGACGGACCGGACTGGACCGGATAGTCTGGCTCCCAGCTCAATTCCAAAGGCGGGAAAGCGGTCACGTGGGCTACGTCATTCTTTCTGCTGCTCCCAGAACTTATACCAAACGTGTAATTTGGAGCCTAACTACGTCGGTGATTGCTTAAGAAACATATTTTGTTACAAGAAGCTAGTCGTTAGACGACTACTACTTTTACTTTTACAATTGTCTAAAAAATGAAAAAGACAAATATTTAGCTCTGAACACACAATTATCTACGAGGTTGCATCGTTGAGATACTACGACCTACTACTTTTCTTTCATTACTCGTGCAATTAGTCTGATTGCTTTTTAAATTACTTTGGTCATTGCACTGTCATCGATGAAAAAAAACATTAGAAATTCTCTAACAGCTAAATCCATTTTAATAAAACGTTGCCCTTATAAATGTTATTAATGTGTCTTTTATTAACATACGGATAGAAAAATTAAGAACATTAAATATATATTACTAGACCTTAAAATCCCTACTAATCCCTATTTACGCCCAAACAAAGAAAAAAACTATGCGACACTATAAGTATCTTGCATGAGTGTGAGGTGAAGATGGAAAAATCTGTCACTGAGGGGGAACTGTTTTGCGGGAACGAGGCTCTGCCGAGTTCCCGCCAAAAACAGTTCACCCGAGGTGACAGATTTTTCTATCTTTACCGAATGTCCCATGCAAGACTTGTTCTTGCATACCGTTTACTGTTCATAACATTTGTGTACGTGTATACAAACTAAATTTTGTTTCCTTACGCTGAAATATTGACGTTAGCGTAAACCTTATTTTCTAAATGACGTCACTAACTTGAATAAATTACGTCAGATACTTGAAGACGTGACGTCACTCGTGTAGCACGCGAACGTTATCTTTTCCCTAGGGAAATGATAAGATTTTTTCCCCGGTAAAACACGCGGAAATACTTATCCGGTATGCAAGAATATTAATATCGCATGAGTAATATGATACTGAACAACAATTCTGTTATATGAGGTATAAATATATGAGTAGACACGTTAATAGAACCGAACGAAGAAAATAAGAACGGTTCCAAAAAAGCTCGCGCTACTTTAATTATTACGATACTAGTATTTCAAGTACATAGCATGCCTCAATTCAAGGCAAATTTCGTATCATTTTGGCGTAAACTAGCTAATCTCTACGTTAAGGGAAAACGGCGGAAATCAGGGTGCCTTCATAGATGACGTTTTTTTTTTAAACCGTCTTCGGCAAGTAGAAATATTTATCATATTTCAATAAAGGGATCCTCACACATTTCTCTGACCAAATTTCATACGATTTGGACAATATTTTATTCTTGACATTAAAACTGGGTGAGCAAACGTGTCCATCTACCTTAATTTGAAATATATAAATATAGGGTTGTTGTACGCGTGATTCGTGATTTCGAACTTTGCAATATTGTGGTCATTGAATGGTTTAATCAAACCGAGCCTGCAATATTTTGATATTTGTCGTGTTCGGTGGCGTTCAAAGTTCTTTTCCATCTATCAAAAACTTGGTTAAAGTTATTAGAGAAAGCTATAAATAATAAATAGCAGTTACTTAAACGATATTGAAAGTTTCTTTGAGCGCAATTCAAAATCCCCTAAAGTACAGTTATACAAATGACGATGATTATGGAATGTCCAGATCATTACATATTTTCAGGATTTGTCTTTCAGACGTGCATATTTCCTATTAAAATCTTTTGGAAATGCTATCATTTACATATACACGGTATCAACATTTTGGGTTTTGTATGCTTTAGTACTTTAGTACTTGTTTGTAGGGGATGGAGATATACCGCGGTACACCGGTTATTACCGTAGCCGATGATACGATATCTCGATTTCATTTTCAAATACCGGTATTTGTTGTATTTAATAAAACCTAGTATTTAAAACATTGCAGTTTGAACATAAACAAGGTGTATTATGTAAGAATCTTCGCAATCAAATATGTTTACAATTTCGTCGATCCGTTTCCGGTACATTAAGCATGATAGTGTTATACAAAAACAGCTACACTGTATAGGTTTTCGGTACATACCAAATACCGCAAACGTTAATGACATCCAATTAAGTCGACTCAGCACAGTGGTTTTGCATGTTATTGTTATCAGCAGTAAATAATCGCAATATTTTTCAACACACATGCTTTGCAATATGTAAGTTAAATATAATTATCAGTTTATCGCAATATTTTTTTCATGACAATAATCATCCCTTCATGTTTGAGACTGTATTGCTTTTCAAACTATAATTTAAGAAGATTGTTCGACGTGTAATGCTGAAAGTTGATTTTATCTCGGATTTGTCGTTTTCGACATAAATTTCGGAGTTAGGCAATTTTCAAAATGTATTGTTGTATGCATATAAAAACTGATTGTTTTTATCACATAACGATTTTTGCTCACCCTACATCTGTTTAAATCTGCGGTCTTAATTTTTAAGTAAAAAGTAAATTTATATTAACTTTCAATGCTGCATTCCTCATTTTCGTTATTGTTTTTTCATTTGTTGAATAAAAAACAAAACCACCGTGCAATCAATCTCATTAAAATCAGAGCAATGGGGCTGACATTGGCCAGCAGCATTGCGACTTCTGTTTATATAAAGAGTTAAAAGTGCATTTCAACAGTTTGATAATGGGTACGGACGGAGTTTGGATGTTCCTTTCTAGGTTGAAATTACTACATCCGGAACCGATCACAACACTACTTAAGCTCGTGGGCATGAAATATTGTTGTTTTCATAGCACATGTAAAACGGCATCATTGTTGGTTTTTCGATTCGTGATTGAAAATTTCCCATAAAATTTCTTGCATTTAGTTTAATATTACCTTGCGGTTTCAAATTTGTTGATCCGCCTACGACTGAATACAACTATTCCCGAGTCTAAACTAGTCAATGTTTGCTAAGCACCAAGTTCACCACACACCATTGTGAAGTCTGTAGTATATTATATAAACATTAGAAATCATAAAGTAATGTATCAAGAACGTCCCTTATGTAAACATAACATTGAATGACTGTCGTACTAACAAGGTAAACCTGTATTTTTATAGTGTTTAACTTAAACTGCATACACGTGTGGAAATTCCTGATTTGCATATTTTACTTTTTGCATTTGTTGTCATTACGTTCACTTGAAAGACTGAATGTTTATGACTGAATTATGGCACCTGTAAAGGTTAGAAGGTATTAATCAGATGCAGACACTTATATATGTTTTGGCAATATTTTTTCTGACAGGATTTTTCTCCAGCTATTGTCTACCCGTCTTAAACATAATCCCGTTCAAGTTCTTAATAACACCTGAAAACACATTTCATTTGTTGAAAATAAGTATATGTTGTTTTAAAAATCAGGTGCTTAGAAACAAAACGAATAAATGGAATAAAACAAAACTATGTACAAACACATTTTTGGTGCTTAGCTAACTTTGAGTAGTATACATTAGTTGTGTGATTTCAAATCACGCGTACATGTACCTTTCCTCGTCGAATCCTTGACATGCGAAGGCATGTGGATACTATCGTTAGTTTTTAATTATCGGTCTAGATTAAATAGGATTGAGATCTATTCAATTTGTAAATGAAGTCAGCAGACAAAAGTGTCTTTCCCGAGGCAACGCGTGTATCAACCATTGAAGCAGGTTTAACGATAATGCGTACACCTAATGGAAGACAGATATTACATTTGGTTTTATGACAGTGTGATGACTTTTAAGAACAAAGCATCCCTAAATGTACCTGTTGTGCTCAACGATCATTTTAATACTGTGATGTAGAGTAATAAAATTGGCTATTGGCTATTTTCAAATCCTAATTCTTTTGTACTTTATTGTCGGCCTTTCAAGAATATTAACACACATGTGTTCTTTAGTACATCAGCACTTATTTCACGGATATTTAATTATTTTAGAATTTAACTGCGCACATAGAAACACAAAACACTTTACATTATTTCAATATATTAACATATTTTATCTTATACATGTAGGAGCAATTACTTAATGAATAATGATAGTGAATTGAAATACAGGCAGGAATATTCCACAACGCCTTCCCTGTTTTATAAATGTTCTGTTGTATTAAAATACAAGAATATGGAACGCCTTCCGTGTGTAATAATGTTCTGTTGTATTACAGCAGTACATCGTCGGGTATACGAGGAACATGTTCATGTACTGATGTCAGTAGTAATATTATCGCGGCATGCAAACACTTTCCAATAATGGAAACATGAAATAAGCATATCAAAAATGGCACCAGCCCGGTTAGCTCAGTAGGTAGAGCGTCCGCTTCCGGACTGGGAGGTCGTGGGTTCGATCCCCGGCCTGGTCATACCAAAGACTTTAAAAATGGTAGAAATGGCTTCCCTCCTTGGCGCTCAGGGTGTAAGGGTTAGCATTACGACCGATTCGGCGGGTGTCGGTATAGGAGGACCCGCAAGGAGATCCGAAGTCGGAGGTGCTGAGCCTGCAATATGGCGGTCTCCTATCCAAAAGCGCAGCACCACGCTTACACGCCGAAAAGGTAAACGCCAAAAAAAAAAAATCAAAAATGGCCACATCCTGCAGACAAAGCCTCTCCAGTCAAAAAGTAGAGAAGAGAAGAGAGCATGATATTACAATGATTTAAAGTTTCAAATTAGACGCCACAAACAATTAAGGATTGAATCGATATTTGATGGTTTTCATTTGGGTGTGGAAAAACAGTTGGATTGTTTAAAGGGTGTGAGGGCTTCACGCGTATTTTAAACAATCCAACTGTTTTTCATACCCAAATGAAAACCATCAAATATCGATTTAATCTTTATATATTTACACACATTAATACTCTCTTTATAACATACATTATTAAAATAATTTTTGATATTACGGCTTTTTCGGATGGCTGTTGGAACAGCAAAATTGACGACAAAGTGAATTACGCCACGCTTTTTCACAGCAACTCGTGGCAAAACGTGCGTGATCGGTGACGTCACACGTCAAAACATTGTGCAACGTCCAATAAATTGTGAACGGTTCAACTCTAGCCAAGCCTTTCAAATTATTACGTCACACTGTTTACCATTAGAAAGTATGATTCGTTAGATAAATGAGACTTCATCGTAGAGGACGAAGTTGAAGTGTAAATATAAGAAAGTAAGAACCCGATGGATTAACGCCTTGGAACGGTCAGTGGCAAAACTGGTAGTTTAGTTTCTAGGGTTTTATCAAGATAGAGTTTTATCGTCTCTTAGAGCCTCATCGCTATACATACTAGTTACATTATACATCAATACGAATAAAATACCAATGCCACTCAATTTGATTTTCAAGATACTCTGATAAGTCTAATGATACTTGATCGTCTAGTAAGATTAACAACCAGAACTGGAATACTGAGCATTTCAGCTTCTGGGTCAGTTTGAGGTATGTAGATAATAGTTCAGTTATAGAGAGATGGGATAACATTGAACTTCATTTAATTGGGGAAGAAATCTGCACTAACACGAAATATGTTGTTAATATTTTTATTCCGACGTTTCGATTTATAATCTTCATCAGGGAATAACAACATCAATTGCGTGACGTCGTCAAAACGGCGCGTAAACGCCACTTTGACGCTGCCACAAAATAGCGGAAAAAACGTATATTAAATTATGTAAATTTATACACAAAGCAAAACCAAAATATGATAAAATAAAACATTGGATCTAAACGATACTAGCAGTTTCTACATAGAAGAAGAGAAAATTGAAAAAATAAACTAACAATATTTTACTAGTATCATAATAGTGATTTAGCTTACACAAAATTACATAAAACATTATTTCAGATCGTAGACGATTTTCGTGTTCATTCCCATCGGATGCAAAGTACCAAGTTTATGTATCTAGTATGTTTCTTTGCATAGTCTGTCCATCTCTCCGTGTACCACATCAATAGGAATGAACGAAAAATCGTCCATTGAACTTCGTTTAAAATAAATCCTGAGCTTTTATGTTTAGGTAGAAATGATCTTTATATATTGACGTGATTTTTTTCTGAAGATGAACCCATGTAATTTTGTTTTTTAAGTAAATGAAATATTCATTATGATATCAATAATATCATCATTAAGAAAACACAGCAAATTATTAAACAGTAAACAGTAAGCATATTACAATTTTAATATAGTAGAGCAACAGAAAAAAGACCCCTTAGGCTAGAATTTACTGCATTAGATTTGTTACTGGCAAAGCTTTTATTCACTGGATGTTTTAATCAGGTTCTTCTAGATATATTTATGTGGTTTTAATACCTGTAGAAGACAGTGCTAAAATGGTTATATATTAGAGAAAAAACATTTTAAGAAATAGATGAAAAGGTTGTTGTGAACGCCGAAGACGACAAATATGAAAATAGTGCAGCTTAAGCTTTTATTGAGCAAGTTCATTGAAAGTGTTGTATTCCATATCGATCTAGCAGAAATTGTATGCAATACAAATCGTCATAAGGCCCATTTTAAAGTTTTTATTAAGTGGGTTCTTAAGGAAAAGAAAATGAAGCCTGACTGACTAAGCATGCATCTATCACAAGTTACAGCTTATGATAAAACGAAGTTATATGCATTGTTGATACACCTAGATGTTTTCCTTAGACAAATGCAAGAAATGAAACAGAAATCAAACATAACGTTTGTATGAATTAAATTATTACGCTAGGCCTCGCTGTCTAGACCACTAGGCTTATAGACGATACGTTCAACAGTAATAATAAGTAAATGAATCTAATTGCAGTCTAGTTAGAGACAAAAACATCGCGAATTTATTATTATTTACCAAATTAGTTGTTTTCATCTGCTATTGTCACTTTAATGCTAAATCGGTATACGTACCATTGAAATATGAAGACGATATTATACATTCATATAATTTTTGCACTAAGACGACAATATTTTTCAATTATAAAAAATCGATTTAACGATGATTAATAGTTTTTGAACTTTTTTCAGTTACAGAGTAGTAAGTTCGTGTCTAACTATGCCATGTCGTTTAAGGTTCTTTGCTTTCATTTTGCTAATTAATGAAATATGGTAATTAATTATGTAGACTATGGTATGACTAGGGTTTATTAAATTGTTCCTTTTTTCGTTTTTCCGGTAACACTGTCGTTTAAGGGCTGCACTGTAACACATATTGAGTGTCATGTGGCAATAATCAAGAATATAATAATAGAAGCAACGTAAAGTTATGATTTTATTGTTTCTAATTTTGTTTACGTCCTGTTCGTACAGACATGCATACTACGATTTTATTAAGAAAATGATTGTTCGCTCAGTGAGGGGGTTTAGTGGGTATTTCTAACATTTAGAGTGACTGAAGGTTTCAAACAGGTAGTCCAGAGTTCTGATTCAACGATATTAGCTTTGTGTTTTCTGTGCTATGCAAATAAAGCATTCTTTGATATTAATTGAGTACTCAAATTAAATACAGCTTCGGGACACTGTATTTCTTCGCTTTAAAGGAGCTGGCTGTGACATAGGGGTTGATAATATACAGCAAAATCAATTGCTCTTGAAATCTCAAGTAGGCAAGATGGGAGTCTTAAAGAATTTCTAATATTTCAGTTTTCATCAACTTATTATTTTCTCGATGGCTTATTGTAGTTAGATACATTGATCAACTTCTGAACATGTTTTTCTACGAATATGATCTCCATTATTGTGATTAGCTTCAAATGCTTTTACCTGTTAAACTTCAATTGTGTTGATCTTTTAAGTTGTGTGATAGTTATTCGCAATACATCATGCAACATATAATTCATTCATTCATGTTATTTTTTCTAACCAAAACAGTTCAATTCGCCCGTTTTACAAATGAGCGACTTCAAACATAAACCGCGTAGCTTGCAATATAAACAATTTTCTTCTATTTTTTATTATGTTGTTGAATGAATAAAACAAAATACTTAAATAAAACAGAAAAAGGTAAACAAAACAAAACATACCTTACTAGCCACTGTGCATGAATACAGCAAGGTGGCCGCCCATGTCCACTGTGACACTATTGTTGTTGCTGTCAGGCCAACACTCACTTTTCCACCGGCATCAAAGGCCGTATCGAGCAAGTTCTGTAAAAAAAACAATATTTGGTGAAGTTGCCCGTTGCGTGACAAGGGAACCGTTTCGGGAACAGTTCTACAAATACGACCAACATCTTTCTCCGTGTTTCCAAACCGGTTTAATCCTTTACTCCATGGGATACATGCATTACTGTTGCCGTGGGTGAACAGTGTAGATCCAGATCAGCCCTCACATCTTTGCCGAGTGATCACATCTGCACCGTTCGCTTTTTGATTCATGAGGTTATTTCTGAACGAGAAGGAAGCTAACAGTGTAGATCCTGTTCAGACGACAGGGATGCGCAATCTGATCTGGGTCTTCACTGTTTGCACATGCTATAGATCCCGTTTATATGAACATAGGGGATAACTCTTTCACGTTTTCCAGCGGACATTTACATTTGATTCTTTCATCGGTGAATGTTTAAATAATCACATATATACAAAAGCTGGAAACACATGACATAAAGGTTACTTTTAAATCAATATCCAATTATTCTTGTATACAGAATTGTACCTTTAATTGTTATAGACTGACTGTGACCCGTTTGGTATAAAATTTCAGATAAGTAGGGTAGTTACAATAGATAGGTACAATGTAATTTGCTATAACACCATGTTACTTATATGTATGAACTACATTTACCATCGAAAAACTAAGATTAATTAATTATACATGCTAAAGACTATAACACTTAAATGTGAAAAAAGTCTCATATATCTGAAACGGTGACTGGTTTCCATTTTCAGTTGTATAATATAGGGGCATAATGTAGGTTAGTCTATATAACTCTAATTACAAAAGAACATTCACTAAAATAAGATGGTTAAACAGAATATGTTCCCCATAGATGGGTACGAGTTTCCCGTGCAATTGTGATGTCCGAGGCTATATCGGCACCAGTCAATCCTTCCTTAATTTTGTTCTCTGTCTTAAGAGTGCTTCGATGAATAATAGGACTCGCTGGAAAATCACAGGTTTAAGGTGGAAATTACTGTTTTCATCTATTTGAGGTATATGCTTGTTTGCACTGAGACTTTTCTCGTAGTTTTAACAGAAGTTTCAGTTTATCCTTTAAGGAAGATGGATATTATAAATCAGTTAACTAGGCTCAACATATATAAACCGGAGTTTGGAGACCAGTGTAAAATATCTCCCAGCTGATTCAGACATTCAGATGCTGGAGATTTAAGACTGGTCACCAGTTTTAGTTCTGTGATCTCTTGTCCTAGTTTTAGGTTTGCAGTTTTGGTGCTATTGTATTTGGATATTGTTTCTTTTTTTCGAGAGCGTTTCCTGGACATTCATAAAGAAAGAAAAAAATTCAACAACTTATCGCGGGGTTGGGGGTGTGAGAGTTGGGCAGGTCGGGTTTCGCACACTACCATGCCAACTGCTGTCTACCGCCACTTGAATGGTCGTTGCACGTTAACAATGTAAAAATTTGAACATTAAATGTAAAAAATAGCCAATGAATACAACGACCTAAATCTAGCTTTTGTTATTGTGTTTTATGTATTATGAGAAAATGAAATAATTATTTTACTCACGCTAAAGAAACTAAGTGTGAATTTTTGTCATTAATTGCAAAAATAACGTGAAATCGTGACATAGTATAATATAACAGTCTGGTGTAATATACGTTTAATTGATATTTCTCTGTCTATCAACAGAACAGTTTTAAGATTTCACGAGACATGTTGAACAATTAGTAAAACAAACTCTTAGTTGAGGTCCACATTCGCGTAACCACCGTTCACTTACTTACATTTTGTACTTGTCGAAATTGTTCAATTATTGACAAAACAAAGACGTAAACTGTAAATTTTACTGCTTAGTTTCTAAGTTTTGCCACTGACCGTTCTTCTGACCTGTATTGATTCCACCTGCTACGACCTCAAACGACACCAATTTAGTTCAAATGAATTCTTAATTACCATGTCACTGCGAAGCAAATCACAAATACGGCAAAGGCCCATTTTTTGACATCATAAACAAAGTTAATTAAATAAAAATTTCCTAATTAATTAATGCAACCAATATCTACAATAAGGTTGTTAAAATAACAGTTCCACTCAACAGCAAATTATTTATTGTTACAGATTCTTAAAGAATGATTTTTAATTGAGTTTAAGTGCATAATACAACTGAGCGAGATTAAATCATACGTTTAACGGCAAAGCTTGGTAAAAATAATTAAAATACCGCATGAACTTGAGAAAATAAGATTAAATTTGTTCTTAGTGTGAACAAAGCACTAAACATAACCTGAAACTTCTAAATCGAACATATTAATTCGTAACACTTGTGATTTGTAATAAAAAATTATATTGCCTCTACTTGGGATGGAACCAACAGCGTCACGGCGAAATATTGTTTAGTTATGCTGCGTTAAATATGTGTGTATCAAAATGTATAAGGTATTCTTGTGAAAATACTGATTTGCTAGACGCCATGGGTACTAACGTGAATTGAACAGGCTAAATCAAACCAAGCTTGGAAATTTTCGTATTTAACGCGTTAACAATTGCGTCCAAAGTGGCTTTTCGTGAATTGAGTTATTTATGGTTTAAATATAGTATTGTTTTATTTCGGACAAATTCCAAAGTCTTGAATCGGATTCCAGATGTTCGCTAACAATTAAATTTGTTTCAAACAAAACAGTCCCTTAAATTTAAATGATGCCTACTTTCCAAGTACAGCATGCAAATACATAACATGAAATCTCCATACACGTAACTATGGAATACAGTATTTTGGACAAACAGGACCACCTTAGACAAAAGTTTTGTAAAAACGTAGTAAAAGCAAGATAAAATAGTTTGTATCAATATTTTTACCTTTAAGGACGTTTCTTTTCAACCCTAAAAACATTAGAGCTTCAAAACGCCGTAACTTCCTGAAAGTTTCTTTTGCTGGGACTGAATTGGCTATGTTTTATTATTTAATTAAACCAAAAAGATTTGTTTTTTACGAAGATTTATAAAGTTTTAAAAAAAGTCTTACATATTTAGATTTCAATGAAACATTGAAATCGATTGTTTAATTACCCAAGCTCTTTATCCTGCTGTATGTATACTGATGAGACTGTGTCTTCTGGATGTGGCCATTCCTGATATGCATATCTCTCAATGTTTTTTTTGTTTTCAGAAGTTCTTTCAACTTTTCAACTTTTATTCATGCGCTAAGGTTCATACAAAGAACAGCAAATAGCATTTACAAATAGATAAATATGTAGTTATGGCGGCATATAGTGTACGTTTACTAGCTTACGCCTTATCATATACATAGAAAACGGCTTACGCCAGATAATATAGGTTAAATAAGCAAATGAGTTTAGTGCATAAAACGTGTAAATGGATAGAAATCACAAATAATAGCATACACACATTTATTTGCCTTATATCAATATCAACAGTATAGCATATCTCTCAATGTTGCATGTTGTTAGACATGTTTTTAGACAGAAACCAAAGGTATATCGATAAAAATCTACAAGAACTATTTCGTGACGGGAAAGTCTTCTGGTTATTACTGAACTAAGTATCCGTAGAATAATATGGGACACTCAGCTGGAATAGGTACCTCAGCTTTGTTTTTTTTTATTTTAGTTATACAGATGTACATGTAACTACATTTAGAAAGGACTGTATCTATACATAACACAAAAATTGAAATTTTTATTATATATTTTGGCAACATAACTTTTTTCCGCAAAATGTGTCTTTACTTATGTCGTCTGCAAAACTTTATGACGTCATTTCAAGAATTGACGTCAACTGTCCGAAGGTACCTATTCCATTGACGCGCCCCATTTGTGATGGACAAAATAGATACTTTAAATTAAAATTTAAAAATTTAAAAACGGTAGCAACAACAACAACAACAACGACAATTTCAATATCCCAACCTTAAGTGCCTTATTATACTAGGACCACTTCATCTGAGAGGGATAACTTTATTAAAGGTATACCTTTCAAATAACTGAACTAATAATCATTGTTAGCGTAAAAAAGACAAAGTACCAGACTCAAATGATAAGCATCTGACTGGCTGAAATGGCGACCAGTCCGGACTTTTATTCAAATCCGCTTTTTTTTCTTGAAAATCATAGATAATGCTTTGAAAACTCTGATGACTGTTCGCTAGTCAACATTGATTCTGAAGCAAACACGGAATCAAGTTTCATAACGCTTCACTTCACTTCATTTGGTAATTATCAAGCATTATCTGTGAACTTAGGTTAATGCTTTGAAGATAAAAGACAATGTTAATTTGTCCCGGTTATTCGTAAAAAAACATCTGTAAATTTAAGAAGAAAGGTTACCAACAGGATATTTTACAGCGTTCTGCAGGCCTGGTGATTTACCCTTCTACAGTTTATCGTTATGCTTACCTCTTTGGTTGCACGACGGTGGCAGGGGTTTAAGACTTTATGAAGGTTTATGGGGAAATCTTTTCTTAAAAGAATCTAGAAGCTCGATTTTTTTCTTTTATCCCTGTCATCGTGTTCTTGCTGATTTTACTCTAGGAGCTCTGGTCTCTGTAAGATCATTGAGTACCCACCCTTTGGCTTTGCAATGCTATTAGCTTCTTATGTTTTATATGTTTTTGTGCTTTTGCATGCAACATTGTTGAGCCGATAAGTGGGTTGGAGTTGTTTCACCAAGACAACTTGTACTTGTTTTGTTATATGAGAACCTGTTGGGGCAAGTGTGAGGTTGGTGCACCCTAGAACCTGGTTTAAACCCCCAGTGGCAATTTCATTTGCCACTGACCGTTCCAAGGGGTAACCTCTCGGGTTCTCATTTTTTTATTGTTAGTGGTGTCTTTTTTTTAAACTGATCATTTTATAACCATGCTCTCTCCCTCTCTCTTCTTCTTGACTGAGTGGGGATTCTGTTTTTTCTGAATATGGCGATTCCTGATATGCATATTTCTCCTTTTTGTTATTTTTATGCTAGTTAACCGTTAACGATACAACACTGAAACTTGACATTGCTGATTTTTTTATAGGAATTGCCTTCTGTTTAGAAATAGAACATTTTGACAACCACCACACACGATAGGCATAAACCTTTTTCAACATTCTGTAAAAGATAGTAATGAATTGTTTTCTTTTAGTCTATGATACGTTGCACAGAATTCAGTACAATATCACAATTTATGGTTTTGATGCTGTAAATAGTAGCGGCATCTTTAACCAATAGAATGTTCTTTTTTTACAAAATTATATCATTTGTAATTGAACACATTCTGTCATCATTATTGAAGACAACAACCCCACAAATAACGAAAAAAGACAATAAGAACTCTCCGCATTGTCTTACAGCACAGTTAACTATCAAAGTCTAGATTTATCTTTGAGAGAATCATTCAACTACTGAGCACGTTAAAGCCGGATTTATCTACTTTTTTCATTTCTTTCAAAACATAAACTTGCATTTACAAGATATTAACGTGAATTGTAAACTTGTTTATTTAAATGTTCAATTTATAAATTAAAATTTTCGAATACAGATGTAGGTTTTCAACATATAAACTTAAATTTTCATCTTATTATTTTTTTTCTTTCATGATCTGCAATTTTAAGTGACCGATCAGGTATAATTTATAGAACTCGTACAAATTTTCAGTGGTTTTCTATGTTTTTCACTTTCAGCAATTTATCAGCAATTCAGCAGCTACATCAGTCATATTTCAGAAATATCAGCAATTTAGCATAAGTGCAACAGCAACATCAGCTATACGTATATCTGCAATATTAGCAATTTAACATCATTAAAGCAGAAATATCAGCAATATAGCAGCAGTTTAACAATAACATCTGTCAGAGACCAGCAATTTAACAGCAATATAGCAGCAATATCAACAATCCAGCAGCAGAACAACATCAACATCAGCTATATATCTGCATAATCAGCAAGTTTGCAGCAATTTAGCATAAATATCAGCAATAGAGACTATAACAAAAACAGCAAATTCCAACTGTAGTCCGAAGTATGCGAAATCGGTGCGATGCCCTTATTGCCTCTCACTGGAGACATACGTGATACAGATTTTTGAACATTAACCAATGCTTTTGTGGCAGATATTCATAGTGATTTTTGTTTCACGTTCATATCTGTTTTATGAACAAAATAGTGGAAAAACAACGTTGAACCCAAGGTTAAATAACACAGTGCTACATTTAGGATACCATTGCTATAATATTTTGTAACATTGTAAAGTGATGACACAACGCACTTCTGGCGATATACTGGCAACCATGGACGACCTCAACGTTTCATCAAACGTCGTAGAACGCTGGCCAGAACGTCTTAACGTATATTACACTCTTCACACTATAAAAACAATTATCGTTAAGCTGTAGCACAATGTGGGAAAATGGTTGATGCTAAGGTACACTTAAGCAAATAAAGCATCATTTAACGACTATTTAACCGTGTTTTTGACCTATTCAACAAAGAAGTAATGAACAAGTCAATATACATTTAACTAAAAACCCTTGGGCTTTTGTCTTCTTTTAGCTTAACAGTTCTTAAGTTCTCCAGAGCATCAGTTTTCTATATTTGTAAAGTGACTGATATCGTTGTGAGACCTTCATGTCATTTATACGATATTTTAAAAATGCAATTTACATTCGAAATTATTATATACTGAAAAAATAAAGTTTAGCAAGTATATAAATTGAACATAAAACATCTTCCTTTAATACAAATGGTTTCCTATTACATTAAAGTTATGATTTTCTTTTTATTGTTAGTGAGTTGTGATATAAAATCAATCAGGTATTTTTTATTGCCTACTTAAAAGGTCTTTCATTTTAAATATCTCCTATTGTTTTTTAGTATGTTACTTTACTTGCTAAACTTATTACTTTCAGTATATTTATTTCATTTTTGTTAATTTGCAGTCTTGGCGAACGCGAATTTCAGATTAACTCAGAGATAGAGTATTTCCCCCCTGTTACAGTATGAAGTCCTTAATTGTTTTTTTTTCTGCGTTATTTATGACGGGCTTTACATAAATATATTCAACTTACTTACATAAATATACAACTTGCAAGGCTAGGCGCTGTCGCCGTGACGGCGCAGGTTCGCACCCAGATATAGCCAATATGATTTTTACTACTTTAAATTTCAAAAATGTTTAACTTATTTATTAAACTTATTGAAACTAATGAAATGTAATAGTTTTGAAATTTAAAGTTATATCTTGAGCAAAAACGAAAACATGACAATTTATTAATTCTTATATTTTGTTCAGTGAATATATGCAATATTTTATCCCTTATTTAATTTTAGTATTTGCACATATCTGTAGCTTAATAAAGCGATAAGAGGTTGTTATTTTCTTCACAAAGGTCAAGGTTATCTCCTCTTTGTCTTTTTCCTAAGTAATGTAGAGATCGATAGTGTTTTTTCATAAGAGTCTCTTACAGCTTATTTGGGGCGCGTCACGGGAAAAAGTACCTTCGAACAGTTGACGCCAATCTTTGATATGACGTCCTAAATTTGAGCAGACGACATTACTTATTATGCATTTCGCGGTAAAAAATACCATTTTATTGTCAAAATGCGTAACAAAATCACATTTTGTGTTATGAGAACCTGTTGGGGCAAGTGTGAGGTTGGTGCACCCTAGAACCTGGTTTAAACCCCCAGTGGCAAATTATTTTGCCACTGACCTTCCAAGGCGGTAACCCCTCGCGTTCTCACTTTCGTTTATTGTTTGTGGCGTCCATTTTGAAACTGATTATTGTAATACCATGCTCTCTTTTCCTCTCTGTCAATTTTTCTTTTTGGCTTAGCATAAGTGTAAGTTAATATGTACTAATTTTTTGTAGGTATATTGGGTCACTTTGTTTAAAATTCATGTTCTATGATCATATGAAAATTCAATTTATTTCATGCATGTTGAAAGTAAGTTTGTTGAAATTTCAAGAAAGTAAAATACAAGTTAAAGTAAAAATGCAGTTAAATTAGTGTATGAGAAATTAAAAATAAATTGTTTATTGAACATTCAAGATATTAAGTTTAAAATTCAAGTTATTCAGTCGAAAATTTCAGTTAAAAACTTAAAAATTTAAGTTTAAAAATTGAAACTTCAAGTAAGTAAGTTTCAAGTTTGTCCCATTATTATTACAATATTTTGTCGAGAACACCGATACACTATCAGTGTGGCACGTGACAAAACTCTTTTTTTAATAGTAAACATACGAGAATAAATCTTACTTTCCAGCTATAGCTAAGATTTTATCGCATTATTAGATGGTAAGCCTATTGATACTTAATTATTACATTGAAAGAATCTTCCTCTGTAGAAGGACGCGAGGTCTGCATTCCCGTGTGCTTGTAAATATTAATTAAGCTTCCGAGTAAGTCATGTTTGATACAATAAGGTAATTTAGTATAAAAAGAACATGTTTATTATCATTGTATATATGTCTTCCCCTTACTGCATACTTGTATATCTGTATGCAAATACGTCTTCCCTATACTGCATACTTGTATATCTGTATGCAAATACGTCTTCCCTATACTGCATACTTGTATATCTGTGGTATCAATGTTGTGTTCTGTTCAATTACGTACACGTGGGGGAAGAAGGGGGTGTGGGTGGTGGTGGTAGCAGGGGTGAGGAATTTTAATATATGCAAAATTATGTCACTATAAGCAATAGATATTTGTTATAATTTATTTAAGAAATGTTCTAATTATATATCATAAAACTGATGACACTCAAATTATTTTTCGCGAAAAAGTCTAGGTCTGACAAATATTTGCCCATGACGATATATACAATTTTGCAAAACGAGTTGTTTACCTTGTCATTGTAAACCCTTCTCCTGATAAACCTGAAGATCAATGCGACGATACTTGCAAACAGTCCGAATCCCAGCACGAGCAGAAGTGTCTCGTGGAGCTCTATCGAAGGCACGAGACCCTGAGCAGCCGTTGAATTGAAGGCATGTACAAGTTTATGACACGCGGTCGTATTCCTTATAAACTGTGGCATTTTTGTATAAAATGTTTCTTCTTTTTTCAAATTTCGTTCAACCTGCTTTGCAATATGAATTATAGAGGTGTCTTTTTAATATAACTTGTATCATATAAACACCATTTAAACTATTTTAACATGAACATCTTTTCTTAATAGAATCCGATGAAATACATGCAGCAGAATATCAAAATAAATATTCAAAATGTCTGTATATTCCACGTTAGAAGGCAATGTCAGGTTGAAATTATAGAACTGGTGTCTGTCTGACAGACTTTTTAAATTATTTATATCCTAATATATGTCTGTCAGTCCAGTAGTTTCATTTGTCACCTGAAGCGAAATGATCAAATGTTGACAAACTTACCGCGTACAGGAATATCAGATTGCATCGTGAGGTTATTGAAAATTTTCCGCAAGCATTAATATTAAGTAGACAATAAAGACATCGGTATTTCGCGGGAATTAATGTTGGAATGACAGTAGGGGATACGTAAGCTATTAACTATTTAAACATTGAAATATGCGTATCAGAAATAACCACAGCCAGAAATCAAAGCCTCCCTACACTAGTCTACCAGAGATAGAGAAAGGAAAATAAAGCTTCGGTTTACAAATTGATCAATTTCAAACAAGACACCAGAGTCAATTAACAAAAACAGAGCATGAGGGGTTACCTCCTTTGAACAGCCAGTTTCAAAATAGTAAGGTTTTAGTTTTGCTGTAATGAAGGTTTCCTGTAGACATATAACATGAATTTCATCATTTAGTGTGTTTAAGTAATTTTGAAGTTCGTCACATTTGATGCTATGGTCAGTTTTCATACCCCGGATGTTCCAAGAAAGGACACTGAGGCTTGTTATTTGGTTATGACTTATTTTGTTTACCTCAGTGTCTAGATTAGCCTTGACGAATCTATTTTCTTTTGTTACTCAGGTTTAATTATTGTCAGGGTAGTTTAAAATTGTCTTTTTCTAAGCGGAACAAAACGATTGGCTATTCGGGGACCCTGCCACGGTGGAATGGGGCGGGGGAATGGTCAGTGGCAAAACAAATTGCCGCTGGGGGTTTAAACCAGGTTCTAGGTTGCACCAACCTCACACTTTCCCCAACAGGTTCACATATCACAAAACAAGCACAAGCTGTCTTACCATTATCAAACACAAAGGTTTGTCGAACAAAAACGATCTTTCGATTAATTCTGTTCTTCTTTATAATTTGCCTTCATGCTGTGCTGAAGATTATAAAACCAAGTATTGAAACCAGTCTCAAATATCAATCCTGAACTGGCGACCAGAGATTCCTATTCTCAGTTTTATAACCTTGGATCCTGGTATACGTGGAGGTGATTGTAGACTGCCATAAAAATGTATCGTTAGAAGCACTCAAGGACTAAAAGTATTCATTCTGTTTAAGTTAACTTTTGGCGAAATATTTTTTCAATAGTGTATCAAAAGATCGGATATATTTTCAACCCTCGCTGAATTGAGTAGAATGTTTAGACGAATTCCTGATGTAAATTAATTGTCAAAGAAAATCCATCTGAAATCTCTATAAATTATGAAAATATTGCCACGAGCTACCAATTGATTATTAGAATCTAGCACATATGACAATTACAATTTCGTTCGGGGTTTTAAACCTTCTGACAGTGCATTCTGGACGCTTTATCCAGGTGCATAAAACTACATGCAGTCCGATTTTAGACTTATTGTCGCTTTATTCCGGTACCATAAACTAGCCCGAATTTAAACGGCACAAAATGCGCGCAGGCAGTCATATGCATTTCCTTAACTACCCATGAGTAGACTCAATAAAACCGAGCTTGCAATATATTCATATTTGCCATGTTGGGTGGCTTTCAAAGTTCCCCTTTCATCTAATTTATTTTATAAATAAGGTATAATTTACAAATAAATTTATACATACTTAAAGAACTTAGAAACGCAACTTCGTTTTTAAAGAAGTAGCGTTTAAATTTATAAAATTATATAATACATATATAAAGAAATTAAAAAGAAACTTCATTAAACACGAAATATATTATGCAATTTCTTTAAGTATATATTTGGAAATTTACATAAAACGAAGTATGACGAAACTGAGAAATGTGTGGAATTTATTATTTCACAGCACTTTAGTTCAGATGCAGTCCTAGCATGATCTATGTAACATCATTTAGCAAGAAAATAGCGCGTGCTGCGTCAAATGATGCGTAACGGATTTGTAGAGTTCTTATTGGACTAACATAGTGTGACCCTCTGACCTTTTCGTTTTCCGATTTATTGTCGGTCATCCTGATGACCGACATATTATAATGGACCAAACTTGAACTTTGAAGGGTAACACCGGTTAACAGCGGCACCGGACGTGGTCACTTTATACAAAGCCGCCCGTCTAGAGCTTGGGAATGCTATTCCGTTCCCCCTATTTGCAAGAAAAGTCTTCTAAATGTTGATGAAACAATATCTGGACGTTGTAATAACATCAAATCAGAAATTGAGCCGATATATAACGACATGTTAAATTATATAAACATACGTGTGTTGTATTTTCTACAGGGTGTAGAAAAAATGTTATGCGTCTTTTTTTAGAAAGTCACGTGATGAAAATCTTCATAGCAAAATATTATTTGTGTATAAATTGAACTGTTACGTTATTTGATTCAAACAACTGTTCACGACAGGATGATCCCATATATGAAATAGATTCAATCCGTTATATTGATTTTGTTGGTCAAAAGCAAGACATCGTTTATGTTTTTCTTAGAGACTAATGAATATCCGGGTGTGCTCGATTGGGCTGTCGGAACTGTGCCAGAATCAAATTCCGACTCTTCCACAGAATCTGCTTGACTGTTTCACTGCGCATGTCTGTACTTTCAGCAGACAGCGACAGTAGTAAACCAATTTTGTCTGGCGATTATAGGTCAGAGACCACTAAATAGTTTCCCATAGACTTACATTATAAGATTTGGTCCTCCTGTGATTTTATTTACACGACTTGTTCCAAAACTACCGATAGATTTGCATAGTGGCACTCTTGAGAAATGCAAAAATGACCAAGAATTGGTGCCTTCACCGACTCATTCTCTCAGCATTTTAAACCGAAAGTAACCACCCCCAGAATGTAAACAAATCTCTAACCCAAAATAAGGAAAGTACCAACTTCTTTAAAGTGACACAAATCACCTTTCAAACAGTGTTTTATATAATCATTTTTATTTTTAAGTATATAATTAAAGTCATTTTACATTTTTGAAAACAAAAAATTATTTCTATTCTCTATAGTTTTGGCCAATGAATCTTTGAAAATAAATTAAGCCCGAATCGTCCCTAGACAAAATTGTCCAATCCGCACCAGGCTTTTATATTTAGAGTACTCTGACCGTCGCCAGAGAATCCCTAGCGCGCTTCAGTTATCTTTCCTCGAGGTTTAAAATAGGCGATATTCCCCAAGCTTGCAAGTAAAGTACATACTGCTGCTGGAGATTAACAACACGAGTTGGTGTTAGATTTAAAAATACAACGAACTCGGAGTCATATTACAAGATGTATGTTTACCGTTATCACAGCAGAGTTGCTGATAGCAATTTGATGCCACTTAAATGTCGGTCACTGATTTATTGCCATTCATATGTTTGGAATGCATATTATGATGAGATCTGTATCTGTATTGTTACGACGCTTGTAACCACTGCTGGCGTAGTGCGTCGGGGGTTTAAATGTTAACCATTCGAGTTGCACAAATACTGCACACTGTTTGCCATATCCTGTCGTTCAGGGCGACGTTTACACCTTCTAGATTCTGGTTTAATACAGTATAAGCTGTACCTCTTCTTTTCTTTTTTTACAAATGGTTTATATTTACTCTTTAATCAAGTGTTATGTTGAATTATTGTAATGAGCAATAGGCTTAGTTGATAAGAAGCTGGAGAATTTTTTTTTTAAATAGATACAGAGAACAGGCTTGACGTAATCCAGAAGCCAATCAGAGGCCTCTAGTTTTTTGGTTTACAACAGTCGTTTATTTTCTGATAACGACGGAGAAAGAGTGTAAGAATCTGCCAAACGAGTGAGATTGGATGTGGGAACAGAATCATGATAGGTTTTTATAAAAAGTGTTACATAATTGCATGTTTATTATATCTTTTGAAGTCTAAAGAACTCCTAATGGTCTTAATAAGCCATACTTCATAGTTCAACTAAGTTTTCCTAGTTTTTAGATCAGTCAACAAAAAGCAATATTTATAATTTACTGAAAAATAACACTATTTCTGGTATTTATGTTGGTGAAATTCTTGGCATAGTACTGAAACGTAACCATTATCTTATTTTATGGCAAAAAACCAGTATCTAAAAATATTTCAGTTTGGTGCAGTATAAAACACTGACCGATTCACACCACCTATTTCGATGGAATAGGTAGAACGCTGCCAGAACACAGTTCCGACGCACTCGATTGGAGTTCTCCCTGTTCTAAATGTCGGAATTTCCAATCGAGCACGCTCCGACTTTTGCGGGAAAGGCTGTCTGTAAACAAAAGTTTACAAAAAGCTAGTCGGTCATTAGCATACACTTTCAACTAAAAATGTATTCCAAAATCTAGAGTTCAACAACAAAATTTCGTCACTGTCCTAGGGTGGGGGATGAGCAGCCTGACAGGGACTCAAATTATTAAATTTACTATTCTCATCTTCAACAATTTCGTTAGAATGCTGAACTTAAACATGTAATATTGGTGGTTCTCGCACATTCTCCTGTTTTTGTTTGTTAGTTTTAATGATGTCAATTTCAGTGTATGCCATGTTAGATGACATTATGCGGGTTTCAAAAAAACTCATGTCCGTGCATTGACTTTGAAAATTGATGAACACTTCTACCCATGTGTTAATTTTAAAAATTACTTTCTTATGGTATAAATCACCAAACATACGGTCGTGAAACAGTAGAGGCTTATAGTAAACGAGGAGATGTTATTACAAGCATTTAGGAGGAAACGAATGCTCAGAACTTGCTTAATTGTCAAAATATTGTCTTTTAAAGAGATTTTGCTTTTTGCGCTTTCCAGTGCAAATGTTGCGAATGTTCTCAGAAGTTAACGGAAGTTTAGCGAAGTGAGGTGATCATTGTTTAAAGTAAAAAAAAGGGGGGATCAGCGATTTTGCCATTTGGTTGCGATTTCCAGTGCAAATTTGGTGAATGTTATCAGAAGATACCGGAGGTTTAGCGAATGTGACATGGCCATTGTTTAAAGTAAACATAGGAGATCAGCATTGGGCAATATTTTTATCTAATATCATAAGTGTAGTCAATTGGGCGGCGCTACGCTAAAAGACAGTCACCAATACGACCAATAAGCTGCGGACGAGAGAGATAAACGACTAGGATGGCCACATGAGGTTGTGATTACACATTCAGCGTGGAAGCATCAATAATGATTTTGTTAATTGAACTTGTCTGATATCAATTTATAGGATAAATGACGACACGTTACCTCAGTTACAAGTATGTACTTAGTTAGTCAAGTTTGTTGAAATATAATTTCAATCCATAATTACACACTTTTGCATTTCACGAGCGCGCTATTGAAATAACCTGAGATGCGAGAGTTTAATCCTAGTTGGTTTGATGACTACCCATGTCTTCATTAGTTATGAACATTACAATTTATCTTTTATTCGCAATTAATCATTTAGAGGGACATTTATATACATGTATTATGCTCTTTCTCAAAGATTTGCATAAAAGTGCCTCGTTTTGAGCTTGTTGAACAAAAACTGCCATGTTTTTTTAGATCTATCTATTTCCCTGTCCTTTTGATATCCAAGTTGGAGCTCTAATTACGATTCGGTATTTTATGTTTTTGATATTCTTTAAAGTCTTTAACAGGCTCAATGAAACCGAGCCTGTAATATTTTCACATTTTTCGTCTTCGGTGGTTTTCAAAGTGACCTTTTAATCTATTTTAAGAAAACAAAACTTAAACGATTGTTTTGAAATAGAAACTTGGTAACCATTCTATACGTGCTTCTGTATTTTTATCATTTAAACTTTAACTATTTAATTTATGTTACAAAACTTTCGCCGCCATAAAGTTCAAAACTTGCCCTTGAATATATGCATTATTAACGAAATACGAATTGATTTATTTTGATTCCCATATTCCCTCTCAAAACCGCATATATCTATGCGTTCTCTTCTTGGGGTCTATAGTGAACGGTTGGACTCGTCGTCGCAGTTGCAATCCAAATTGAGTTTTACTTGTAAAAGATTTCCGGGGATGCCCGTGACCCCAATGACTGCTTCCCCATACACATGCAATATAACGGATCTGATTTCGGTCTTGGGATACTAAACGATAACATTATTTTGACAAGTACAGTAAGGTAGACAACACAAGCACTATCATTTCTATGTAAGGGCGATCTACTTGAATATACTGCAAGGAATGCAAAACCAGCCTTTAAAGTAAAGAAAAAGTTGTTTTCAGAACAGTGGCATAACGACAATTTTTATGATAGATTAATTTAAATACAAATAGTGCTTCTTGAGTTCCTTTAATAGTTTTACAGAAAATCGTTCAAACAAAAACAAAAGATAATAGCAGCATAAAGCTTAAGTGAAAGTAATAAATGCATCAGCATCCTAATTTATTGTTTACTGTCTTTTAACGCTCGTCAACTTCAAGTTTGACGAGATCTGCTGAACCAACTAAAACTACATTTTATGAATGTTGGTAATGAATACTGAATATTATAAGCGTGGCTTTTCTCTCAATGTACAAATAAGTATCAATTGTGGAAAGTTCTATGGTACCTCTTTGAGCATTCGCGTTAATGTAACATATTCATCAGATTCGCTGGTGCTTAAACAACGTAATTATTTCTACACGTCCTGAAAAAAAAATTACGTCTACTAGAGAGATGATTATTTATATTGATGCCTTTAGCCCGTACACGTATTCTTCATGTTTCAATAAATAAAACATCAGCCGTTCAACTTTGTTTGCATGCTTTAAAGTAACAGAATTGTACAATGTTTATATGTTCTCTTGTTTATGTTTGTACATACAGAGAAATGTAAATGGAAATAAACTTGAAACTTGAAACATCCACTAAATTCACAAATAGTTTGTCAGATACAGTCTGTGTGACTTTGATCGACAGAAAACTGGCCATATCATTGACTTACATTGGTCCAAAAGTAAATACATGAACGAAAACATACCTACTTATTCTTTTAATTTATTTGCTAATGACCGACTAGCTTTTTGGAAAGCTAAAACTTGTTAATAGATACCATTGATGGCAGAAGAGTGTCTTTGAGATTTGTAAGTTTGGTTGAAAACAATATTTATTCAAACAAATTCACATTAAATGACGCAACACAAAAGAAATTGCCATGCAATGGATTAAAAAACAAGCGACAAACGCTTCTACATATTCGAATTTATTTCTTACAGACGTTCTCATAAGGTTAAGTTTAGCTTATATTACGCTTCTTATCAGAATTAAATTCATCCTTAAAAGTTAATGTGTGTCCTTCATTTTATTTATCTTCAAAAACGGAATGCTTTGTATACTCGGACAAAGCTATCAAGATAATACTTAGTGTTCATTACCAATTTATCAAAAGAATTAGCGAGTCTCAGAGAGTCTTTTAATTGTCGTTTGAGGTCGCTTGTATCAAGAAAATCAATGACACCAGCTTTATGATTCTATTGTTCAATTAATAAATTACATTTTCAAGGTAATCACCTGAAGTTTTCTTTACTAAAGTAAAACAACAAAAGAAACAACTAATGGAAAAATCTGAGAGGAACACCAGCACGTGTTCTTTGGTGTATAATCGATAACTTATTTAATGATCAATTAATGTTCAAATATATACCTTATAGTAACCATGGAAATATAAATGAAAATTATGAACCTTTCGATTGAGTTTTCATTGATTTCTTTGAATACATTTAACCTAATATTAATAGGCCGGTGGCCAGGAACATGCTTGCTCCCCCCTTAGGGAATTTTGTAGACATGATTTCTCTGAAAGCCTGTTATATCCTGGATATTTTGCAGTTTGTTTGCACTCTGGCGAGTGAAGCATAAGGGTGTTACGGAGGTTTTAATATGTTACCTCTAAAATTTGTAGAAAAAATATATGGATTTTGAACCTTTAATTCTGCTCTATTCCAGATACGATTTAATAAAACTTATATTTTTATATAAGGATGAAGTATTATCTGTTGATTGATGTAGTTTTCATTTCAAAATTTTGCACTTAGGTAACATATTTACTGTATAACATACATAACCCTAAAAAATGAAATTTAAGTCAGAAACTTACCTGTAGGATTTTTATTTGTAATCAAACTTAGGCAATAATACATGTTTTTGAAAGCTGCATGATCAAACAATATAAAACAGTGTGTTTTTCATAAAAATCACACTGGCAATTGTAATATTTTTCCATAATCTTATATGTTACCATATCGCTAATTCAAACATTATATTCATGTTTTGGGATAAACAAGCATAAAATATAGAGATTAATTAAACTATTGAGCTTTAAAAATGTAAGTGTTCTTGAAACTTGCATGACTTCAAATTTTCAACATACATAACATATGTAACTTATTAAAATAAGGCATTTTTCCTTGTTTTTATTTGTTTTTAATGGTGTTAGCTGATATCTATTTGAAGAAATTAACTATGTGTGCTCTCTGCAATGTCCTGATGTTTGTTAGCCCTGTGTAGATTTCTAATTACATTCACAGTCGTTTTTTTCAACTAATATTACTGATTGAATGAAGTATTTTCTCTAAAACTGATATTATTGTACAAAGAACTGAACATATTTACCAAACTGTATCACAACTATGCAATCATTTTAGATTAAACTATAAAATAATAATAGTAAAAAGTTTACAGTGTATAATATGTTATGTTATGTTATGTGGTTTAAAATTAAAATGTTAAAGTGTTTAAGCTTGTCGATTTTAAACCTTCAAATCTCCGTTACATATAATTCTGAAGTTACAATATTGACAAAGTACATTGCATTTATGAATTAAATTCTAAAAAAATAATTTTTAGAATTGGTTAAAAAAAATAAAAAGACAAGAGATAACAATATTGCTTTGAAAAGTGTTACAAACAAAACTAATTAAAATAAATTATATCTTACCTTATTATTTAAATAATGTTTTTTAGAAAGATCACTTAGAATAAAGAAAATAAACTTCTAAACCGTGTTATACCTGGTAGTTTGTATTTAGATTACCGTAGAGTCATTCATAATGTGAATATGAACTTTCTATAAACTATATTTACTAAAAACAAGGTTGAAAGCACCAGTTCTGGTCTTTTAGAGCAATAATAACATTGCTGTTAAATAAAACATGCGAAATATGAAAAATAAATTTATTATTATTATTATACATTATTTTTCCCATTGTTCAAAGAAAGCTTAAGAATTTGTTAAGAATTCCTTAAAATCTTTGTAGAATGTTATTTTTCTTAAAGACAAATAATTGTTAAAGAGAAACATCCTAATTTGAAAGACAATCTGTGTAATGCAGGTAATGGTAAGATAATAGACAAGTTAACGTTGACTTATGTATAATACTTTTTTAGGTAAAAATTCTTTTACTTGAGTTAAAACAAATGCTATATAATGCTCATGCTGTTTCAATGTTTTACAAATTCTACACTGAACCTAAGTATTTTAGATGAATAAAACTACTTTTAAAAACATTTCTGACATCAGATAATTTAATCAGCTAATTTGTGTAAAGTTTAAATTAAGTAGCTATTAAATTTGTTATAGATCAACTTTAACATAATATAATATTATATGAAAAATATTTATCTAAATGTTAACTAATTATTTGCAGTTTCTTGCTTTTCTTTTCTTATTTTTTTTGCTGATTATTAAAGTAAAAATTGGTAACATATTATAGGATGACAAAAGACATAAATAGAATAATAAAATGATAAAAATTGTTAATTTTGTTTATTCTTTCTTATCAACATTTTATTAGAACAAATTATTGTTATCTGTCTCAATCAAGAGTATCTGGACTTAGCTTTAGACTGGATGCAACAGCCCATAATTAGTGAAAACGTAAGCTGTACTACAATGTTGTCACTGAGCCATATTGATAGGTTTATTGTTAATTTAAAAAGATTTAAAATAGGACGAACTTGAACCATCTACATCATACACATTTTTTTTCAAGACATATTGAGCAGTACACAGATCATTTACTTTTAAAATTTAACAATATTTAAATTAAAAATACATAACTGTCTAATATCACCAGCATCAATACCTTAATTTCCTTTTTGTAACATAATTCTTAATATATATTACATATTTTAATACAAAATACATAAAGTGCAGGAAGGTTGGTAACTAAAATACGTTCTTTTTGGGTATCATATATAAAAATGGTGATTTATGATATTGTTATTATTTTTATTATGATATAAAGCTAACAAATCGTTACAACTAATGAAGAGGTGTATTTAAATAAAAACAATTACACCAAAACTTCAAATTTATTAACCATAGACATAAGTATATGATATAGCATAATACTGAAGTCACATATAAATAAAGGATAATATTAACACAGTGTTTAACACAGTTTACCTTTAAATCACACAATATGTCTTTCAGAGTTTATTTCTTTATAATTTATTTTATTTATCGATATTTTATTTGCTATCTTTGAGAGGTTTTTTATCCATTTTTTTCAGATGTTTTGGTTTTGGAATTTACAAATATATGTATTTATTTACATACATTAAACAAGAATAGTGTCTCAATGTGACTTTATTACATTTAAATACTGCATTCTTATTTATATTAATGAATTAAGCAAATAAAACAGAAATTACTTGCTAATGCAAGTAAGAAATGTTTCATACAACTTTTTAAACTAAGTTTTGATGTTATATAACATATCTTAATGACTATTTATAGACCTATACCTTAGGTTGCAGATGTTTTATTGCATTAAAAATTAAAAAAAACATCTTCCTGGTGTAGAAAAAATAGGTTTATTTCAGAACTTTTATAATTGCCAATTATTTCTTCATAGCATAACATTTTCTCAAAGGTCACATATTCAAACAGGCATTACGGTAAAACACTCGCCAGAAAGCAAACAAATTGCAAAATGCAAAGAATGGGATAGGCTTTCAGAAAAACATACCCTTCAAAATTCCCCCAGTGGGAGGGGGGTCTATTGGCAGCTCAAGGTCTAATACATTTATGGCTTGTTTTCCCATTTTCTTTTCGTTCGATAACATATTTCAACATAGCGTTACGGGCTTATATCAAACTGTATATCACATTTGTCCAGAATTCTTATTTTTATCTTACTATATTTTACTTATAAGCACAAATTACTTGCTACTGCATGTAAGACATGTTTCATACATCTTATTTTACTAGGTTTTTATGTTAAGTTACATAACTTAATCACTATTTTAGACCAATACCTAAGGTTTCAGATGTTTTATTGCATTAGTAATGTAGATAAGAGCTTCCTGGTGTAGAAAAAATAGGTTTATTTTAGAATTTTTATAATTGTCAAATATTTCATTCTTACACAATATTTTTTCAAAGGTAACATATTCAAACAGGCGTTACGGAAAAACGCCCCACACGCCAGAGTGCAAACAAATTGCAAAATGCGTAGAATGGTATAGGCTTTCAGAAAAATATACCCTTCGAAATTCCCCAAAGGGGGGGGTCTATTGGCAGCTCAAGGTCTATAAACCAAATATTTGTGGGTTTTTTTTTCATTCGTTGATTTTTCCACGAAAGTCTGATTCAAGGAATTAAACAAGAAGATCTTTCCACGAATAGAAGCCCAATGTTATGTTAGATTATACGTAAACGTGACTTTACAAATTAAAAACAATCAAACATTAGCCCGGAACGCTATATTATCAACGTACTTGTTAAAATTATCAATGATTCTTATACAGTTTAATATTAGTTAACTACTTCTGTATTTTGGTGAACAAAAACTTACACGTCAACGTAACACTTGCCAAGAGATGACAGAGTTTGTCATATCTAGGTCAAAGCTATCGAATATGGAAACACAACTCTACAAAACGAATTTACGTCGGTAATAGAGATGCGTCGATAATACAGAGATCGTGCATAATTTAACCCTTTCCTCCATATATACGCAATTTTACGCATTTGCGACCAGTGTAGATCCAGATCAGCCACATCCTTGCCGTCTGATAAGTATCTAAACTGTTCGCCTTTTGATTTGTTAGGTTATTTCTGACAAAAATGTGACTAGTGCAGATCCTGATCAGACGGCACCATTGTGCCGGCTGATCTGGATTTACACTGGTCGCACACGCGTAAAAATGAGTATTTATAGATGAAAGGGTTAAAACCCAAAGAAAATCACGTTTAACCTAATAACTTCAAAAGTTCATGCCCACAGAAATAAATGGATTTTCAGTATTCATACTCACACAGTACTCCGAGGCTTTGCTACTAAGAGGTTTAGGCAGTAAATGGATAACATAAGGTTGAGCGACGTTTCAATGAACATATTGCATAAGCTTTATTCGGTCCATTATTATAAAAATATTTTGTCGAGAACACCGTTACGCTATCAGTGCGGCACGTGACAAAATTTCTTTTTTTTTCAATTGTAAACATATGAGAATAAATTTTACTTTGCAGCAATAGCATAAATTTATTTATCAATTATAAAATTAAAGTCGAATGTGTTTACAGCTCATGTAAGTCGTCTATTTGTTCTGTGTCTGTTTTTTTTTCTTTCATATTTCTCGCCAAATCCTTGCCTTCTGATTAGAATCTACACCGTTGGCTTCTTTAGCCAGAAATAACGTAACAAAATAAAACAGTGAACAGTGTAGATCATCAGACTGCGCGGTGACAACTTTGACAGTATTTGAATTTGATGGTTAGTTGTGTAAATGTTTGAAACATAATTCTTGGCTTGATGCTGATAAGTATGAATATAAATCCATATAAATAAGTATGCATATAAACATAGATGAATATAAAGAAGATGCACATAAACTGTGCATAAGCTGACTATGTTAGTTGTATTTCTATATGATGCTTCAAGTAAGAGTGAAAACCTCGCTGACAGAAAATTTTACTTTTAAATATTATAGTATATATTATTTGTATATTGTGACAATCGGATTCTTAGTAATGTTAGTTTGTTTAACAAAGTTAAACCAGATAACACGGACTAGTGAATTTCGAAAGACCGCAACATTTTTTAAGCTGACGAAAAAATGGTTTATATAGCGAATACAACGTATATGTTTGAACTATTGTACACACATTTGTAAAATTGAAAAAAAATCTCCATTTCCATTACATTTCGTCCATGTTTAACGTATGCATATATTAATTTAGGTACTGGTATTTGATAATAAAATGAAAATATGTTCTTATTTTTCCAAAGAGGTCAAGAATCTTAAATTTTCTAAACTAATGAAAACATGTTTTTTTTTAATCTCGCCGGTACCTATCGTACTTTGGTCAGAGGGGTTGCCGATAATGGCGATGTAAAGAGCGTATTGAGAAAAAACATGTTTAATAATCATCATTAAGTTTGGGCACTATACCGCGGTAGACCGGTTATTGCGATATATTTTCCGACGATACGATATCGCGATATCATTTTCAAATACCGGTTTTTGTAAATTCAATGAAACTAATTTAAACACATGCGATATAAACATAAAATAAAATTTTGTCGCTGCGTTTCTGGTCATAAGCAAAACGTTTTACAAATAAAACAGATATAGTCTACAGGTTACTGCTATTTACCAAAGACCATACATTTTATTGACACAGAAAAAAGTCGACTAAGTACAATTTCTGCATGGTATTTTATCAGTAATAACTGAATGTACGTAAAATATCGCAATATATCACATTACTTTTTCCTAACAATACGCATCTCTTTGGCATAACTACATGTAATGTAAAAGGAGTTCTTGTGCCATTTTGTACATTGTTTTATGCTCATAGGTAGACCCTATTTCCTATGTTAATGCAAAAAAAATATTTTTATTTTATTTTAATAGGAACATACATTTACAAGAAAAAACCCTTAAAGAATTATTATTCAACTTGTTTCTTGCATTTTAGGTTTAATTTTCATTTTATAGTTTTTTTATGATCGAAAGTCGTGATGGCGTCACTTGTCGGCATCAAGAGAACTTGGCTCTAGAAAGGGCTGGCACTGGAAAATTGTCTAAGAAAAAAAAAAACATTGTGCAGTGAAACACCTCTATAACGGACACCTAAGGGAAAGAGGGAAAGTGTCCTTAATAGCGGGTTGTCCTTAATGTGGGTTTAAATCAAGAAGAAGAGAACATGTCAGTTCTTTAAAAATCGCCCATAATACCGGGGTGCCCGTAATATCGAGTGTCCGTAATGAGGAGTTTTACTAAAATGTTTATTGACATTTCGTTTTTTAATGATGTGGATTTCCTTTATATTTGTCTGCATTATATTTACATGTTGTATGTCACATAAGGGCACTGCATGACTTACCAAGATACGTGTTTATCAATTTCTCAATACGATTCATAACAATGAAATATGCATATCAGGAATTGCCACATTCAGAAGACACAGCCTCCCCACACATCTTAAGTATAGAAATCAAGTATAATTATGATTAAATTTCAAACGCCAGTAAAGTTGGTTTCTTCAAGGTAGATCTCGGCCGGACAAATACCACGTCAGGGGCAACAGTAAATGATCTCGGCTCAAAATGGCGCTCGAACATGTACAAGTGCATACGAGAGATCTCGGCCAGAAAAAAAATGACATACACACTTATTTGCACGAGAAGCTTTCTACAAGAGAACAAGATTGTTACCTTATCATTGTAAGCCTTTTTACGGATGTACATGAAACACAATGCCACGATACTTGCAAACACTCCGAATCCCAGCACTAGCGATAGTGTCTCGTGCATCTCTATGGAAGGCACGAGACCCTGAACAGCTGTAACATTTAAGTCCCGAACAAGTTTTTGACACGCAGTTGTGTTTTTAATAAACTGCGACATATTCTTTAAAGAAGGTTTTCTCTCTTTAAAATTTTGTCGGATTGCTCTTCTGCACGCACTTCATATAACATATTAAAACATATAATAATACACAGCTTTTAACATCATTTTTCTAGTGATTATGACTCTTGCTTTCTAAAATAAATACCATTCATGTTTAATACATGCTTAGAAATAAAAACGTTTAATTTTATCAAATTAATTTTAGATTACATTTAGGTAATACTAGATGTATTTGCGAGTATTCCTTCTGCACAGTTCAAGTTAACTAGAAGGCACTGCAATGTTTAATAAATTGGAAGAGGGTTTTGTTTAAATCTCAAGTCAGCATCATATGTATCAATTAATTTATCTCAATTTATACCGGTCGAATAGTCTCAAGAGACGCCTAAAGCGAAATGATCAAAGTTATTAAATTTGATTGGTCAAAGTTTCAAATCGCCGATAAAGGCAGTGGTATTTCAGAAATTAATGTAAGCATGTCTGTAGGGGATATATTAATTCATTTATTAATTAAAAAAAAAACAACTTTAAAAGAGTTATCGCGTTTAATTATCAATGTTGTTGGGATGTAACAGTTAAGGCTCAAGCAAAATGAAAACATTGATAAAATAGATGAAAATGGAACTTTGAAAGCCACTGAACACGACAAATATGAAAAGCCTGTATTATAGAGGTGAATTGAACAACAATGTTTCAATTCTAGAATTTAATAACTGTGGTATAGTTTGGTTTAAAGTAAATGTTGAGTTACAATACTTTAATGAAGACGGATTTATTTGTCACGCTTCCATACCTCAGGTATCTTCAAAAGTTAAAAAAGACAAAGATTTCGACTTTTTTTTGAAGAAATTTAAAAAGGAATAGAAAAAAAATATTACCGAAATAGGAAGGACGTATGTTTTTGGGGACCTTGATTTAAATAATTATGCAGAGAGCAATCCTTTTGATAGAGAAACTTTTCTAATACCTGTAAGAAAGAAAAGAGATCAAGTGATTACTAGTATTGGGCAGAGATTAATCTCGCCTTGTAAAAACCACTGGTGGTATACTAGTAAACTTTGGTCATTTACATAAGGATACCGTAGGTAAATATTCATAATGTTCGTAACGTGGTTTACAATGTAAGTGTAACTGATTATCTACTTGTTAACATTATAATAATATTGAATACAAAATTTTGACATTTTAAATTTGAATAAATCATACACAAGTCTATTTTTTATTTCAAAGAAACGATGATTGTAAAAACTAACACAGAAATAAAGGATAATGACAGCGAAAGTTCACGACTAGAATACAAAATCGTTTTTCGTGAAAACAACACAGTGACTATAGGGTTTTCAAAATTTTAAATTATTATTTGAGAGTATACATTTTCTTGATATTTGTCCGTACACATCTTTTGAAACACAGACGTTTTTGATAAGTAAATTTTTAGCTGATGACGTAAAGGCTTTAACTGGTTAAGATAATTATGCATTCAAATAGAAAAAAACGCAAAATAATTCAATAACCCAAGGCGGTTTTGACAAAAATTGTTACCATGCAAAACGAGAAGTTATTATGAACAAAAAAGTCGTTAAAATAAAAATAGCTAAAATCGCAATATATTCTTACAATCTCGAAGAAAATATAACATAATACAGAAACAGGCAACATTTAATTATCGAGTTACAGGAGGGAATATGGAAAGCCGGAGTACACCCTCGTAAGTATTAATAATTTCCTATACAATTCAGTTGACTCCAATAATAACGTTAAAATGACGATTCCGCTATTAATAAATTAGATCGCCCGTAGTTAATAATAAATATTCATCTTAAACCCCGCTAATATTAACAACTGCTACAGTAGCAGTTGCGCCCTTAGTTAATAATTTATCCCGCTTATAATAATTGTTTTTACTAACTCCGGGTTGATGTAGAATTTTTATCCGCTAATAATAAGTTTTACCCCCTAATAATAAGTTCGCTACTAAACAGAAAATATTTGTCCCGTTATTATTAACTTCGTGAAAAAAAAGTTACTAATCGTAAAAACCCGCTAATGTTACCGGCCAATAGGAAAATGTTTTACTTGTTATAAATATTGAGCGTCGAGTTGACACTGATCGAGGTCAACAACAACAACAACAACACAACGGCATACAGTCAGAACATAATTTTCAGTTTTCCTCAGGAATTTGGACGGGATAAATTTTCCAAATCGAGGGAAAGCTGCCTAGTTATTCATTTAATGTGCAAGGTTGTGATAATTTCATTCGAATCGAATACAATGGGAAAAGATTATTGCTCGGTTTTTGATAGCCACAATTTCAGTGGAAGGATAGGAAAATTTGGACATTAAGTGACTTTGCACAAACTCCCTAAAGAACAGTACGTGAGAAGAGCATGGATTCGTGCTATAGGCAGAAAACAGTCGTTGGAAACTTAATACACACGTGTGTGCTCTGATCATTTCGTCGGCGGTGTTGGCCCAAACTAAGCCAACAGAAGCAAGATTCTGACAGAAAATCTTCCTGAAGCAATCTGGAGCAGCGGAAAGTCTGAGAAGCAGCCCTCGTAAACCGTCAGAGCCGCTGCCTCCAGATGAATCAATGTCATGAATATCCACTCGTAAGTTAAGCTTGCTTTCTTGTAGATTCGGTCACGTTAGAAATTGGTATATTTCTGTGTGCTATTATCATTAAATTGGAGTTTGCTGTTAAATAATAATAATAATGATGATAATAATAATAATTAACTGTAAAAGTAGAAATTTAGCTTCTTATGTCAGAGGTGCAGGGCTTTTCATCAGAAAATTGGGAAGAGGCACTGGCCTTTCCAATTGGGAAATTTATGCTCAATAATTGTTTATTTTGGGAAAACACAATTAATTGAAAGATGGGTTCTTCTTTATGAAATTTAATAGTAATAGGTATTTTTAACTTAAATCTAATTTCTTATGCACTTTATTTTCCAGACTTCAATTTTCAAACACTCCTCCCAGGAGTTTTATCCATTTTTGGACATCTTACCTAGCATTTTGGGAAGAATTTCTGTCACAATTGGGAAAAAATACTATATTTTTGGATTGGGAAAAGGCCTTTTATAGGCCTCTGTTATATAAGGATGAAAATCCCTGGGGTGTAGCTAGCCCCCTATTCATATGGATTCATTAATTTGCTGATAGAGGGTGGATTGGGGATGTGCCACCATACCCTAAATGTTTTTATAACAATAGTGCATAATTTCTGGGCATTTTGATGTGAATCATGTCAATTAGACAGTATACACCGATATAGGCAGCTACATGCCAGTGGGTCACAAACTTTTTATTTAATATAGTGCCGTATTATTATATATAGGTGCCCTTATTCATTTTTTTCACCTATAATGGTAATTATAATTAACCGGGTTAGTCGATATAATTTTTAAGTAGTTAAAAAGTAACAAATTATTATGTTTATACATGTACTTATCAATATCCTTTTCAGAATAATACAAGATTTTTTAAATTAATTTATGAGATAAAAATATGACTGCATGTTTAGATATATTTGAAGTCAATGTATGTATAATTTTGACAGCACACAAAGTGATATACACAACAAATACCTTAAGTTAATAGAGGTTAAATTATGTTTCAGTTATGCACTAGTTTAGCCATCTACTACAACAGATGATGGTTTGGTGACTGCCAGCACAAGTAGCAGTGGGATGACACCTTAGGCCACACAGACATCATCATGTCCCCTATCCCTGACAGATGTTGGCACAGAAACTTTGATGATAGAGCTGGTCAAAGAAAGCATTAGCCACTCTATTGAGCTGTTTATGTTTTATACCCGTCTTCCAGACAGTAAAACTTTTCATGCCCTTTTTGGGACACTAATAGAACATGGTGCTGACAAACTTTCTACTGAAAGCATTGATGAATTGAACACTCTAAATCTGGGATGCAAAAGAATGTATGAGACATATTGATGAATTTTTACTGGTTATGATGGGATCGTATTGGTTTGTTAGTGAAGGATTTAGAATATCGATTTAAGACTTCAGCAAGTTCAGTATCAAAAATCTTTTATGCCTGGATATTATTTATGTAAGTCTGTCTACGTTCCATCGTTTTATTAGCTAAGCTTAAAGATCTGTAGATGCATGTCCCAAAGTGTTTTAAACAGTTTTCTGATACCAGAGTAATCTTGATTGCACTAAAATATTTGTTCAAAGTCCATCATCTCTTGAAAACAAGTCACTTACATATTCAAGTTACAAGTCCCATGATACATTAAAAGCTCTGATTGGTGTGAGCACTACAGGTGCAGTGGTTTTTGTCTCTAAACTCTGGCCATGTTGCACATCAGATGTAGAGATAGCAAGAAGCAGTTGCTGCCATCATTATTATTATCATCATCACCACCATGCCACAAATTATTTGGAAATGAGTTCATTTTTCATCAGCATCATCTTCATCATTATCATCATCATCATCATCAACAACACTACCACCATTATTATGACCACTAGATCACTGTCGTCATCACCACCATCATCATTATCAACAACATCATCATTATAACTGTCATCATCATCATTATATCATCAATTACCAACTACAATCTGATAATTAACATTTCACATTATTGGTCATGTAGACTACTATGCATCCAGATTATAGAAAATCAGTACTGTGACTTTGAATGCTGAAACAACTAAAGTGATAATCATGTTTTGTTATAATGATTTATTTTAATTATAATGAAATTTATTTATACATTCATTTAATTATATATTGTGTTAAATATATATCATCATCAATTGATAAGAAAATACTTCACAGAAAGTTGGCACCAAAAGCCTGTGTGGTACTGATGCGACATCAGACATCAATTGTGACTTCATCGACTTCATACAAACATTTCTCTTAACATCCTGTATGTGTGTAATGTGAAATAAGAAAATGTAAACTTGTTGTGGCAATATCTACTGAAAAAGGCCGATGAACGAAACGTTTTGAAATAAACGAGTTTAAAAAGATATGTGAATGTTATTTACAATCCCTCATGGATAAACGAACGTAAAAAACTTAAGAATTCTGCAAGGTGTTATTCCATTGGGTCTAAGTGAATTTGCTGATCATGTTTACTTTGTTTGTACAGCACTGAAAAATTTGCTGCCTCCACTCATAGCAGAATAATTTATTTTATGCTTTTCAGTGAATTATAGAATTTTCTCATTGAAAAAAGTGGTATTTCACTGTTTTCAAACAGTGGAATACTACTTATATTTTCACTTTGGTACCCAAGCAGGCATTTCAGTCTGAAAAATAATGTTTGGAAAATGGATTTAAGTCTGGTTATAATATGACTTCATGATGTTAAATTATAACTAAACCGTTTTGGTGCCATTTAAATGATTTATTGCAAGTATATAAAGCAAATTTTGCCCAAACAGCATTGAAATAAAGTAGTGTTTACCAGTGAAAGATATAAATAAATTACACTTGTGAACTCAGGAATCATGTATATATACTCGTGAAAATAATAATTCCAGCGCTCACTCTGTGAAATATATTTTCTATCTTGTTGATAAAAACAAATATCATCTATATGTTGGTCGAACTGTGTTGACCTAAATTTGTACAACTGGTACTTTTTAACCCCACTGGCGTAAAAGAAAACTTTGTTGAATATGTTATTATTTGATTCTATAATTATATTTGTTTCAATTAGTAACTATTTGTTTTAAAAATTATACTTTGTATTGTTACGTATAAACAAATAACTAAAATTGTAGTTGTTATTAATTTTAGATTTTCAGTGGATTAAAATTGATTAAGAAGATAACTATTGAAATGAATTAATTTATAAGATCAATTACATTTTGCTCCTCTAAGACCAGTTAGGGCAGCGGCCACTCCAGGAGTTGCTTGTATGATAAAAACCAAGGCATGTAACTTGTGCTCATTTTTGGTTACTCAAACACAACAAATAAACTAATTGTTTTAGAAAAATTTTCTAATCTAGGTTGCAACTAAACGACAACAACAACAACAACAGCTTTCTAAGGCCATTTTCTCTGGAACCATGCTTATATTTATTAATCCTTTACATCATATATATTCCTTTTATCACATGAGCAAACAGTGTAGATCCAGATAAGCCGTCATATCTGTGCAGTTTGATCAGGATCTGTACGCTTTTTGGTCACAAATAATATAATAAATAGAAAAGTGAAAGGTGTAGATTCTGTAACAGCTTTCTGATCTGGATCTACACTGTTCAACCATGTCATATCTGCTTATGTATGGAGGAAAGGGTTAAAGGAATTGAAGCGTAATAATAGTAATACAAGCTGTTTCAAAGTGCAGTTGACACTTATTACTTCAGGAAGACTGAAAAATGTTATTTCCATGGTCACTATAGTTTGAAGATTATCAGCTAGGCTTGTGAGACTTTTAATGACAACATGATCCATAGATATTAGAAAAGCAGTCGATTAGGCTAAATTAAAATTTTTCTCTTACTAGACAGAAAAATCTCTATTTTTAGTGTGAGATTTTTCTTATCCTTCATGGCCTTATCTTTAACTCTGTGTGCTCGCATACTTTATAATTATTGTGCAGCATATTAATTGAGCACTTTCATTATTGATTCCGACTATGTCATGATGCTTATTAGTTATTCCCCTATTCAGTTTAATATTTATGGTACATTAAGGAATTATTTCTGTTATTTGAAATGAATTTCTCCCTTATCATTCACTTGTTAATATTTTTCCTGATTGCACATGAATGTAAGGCCATAGTTGTTATTGTTTTAATCTTCAATTGCATTTGTTTCAAATGATTCGAATAGTCGTGCCCGCTGTCTCCTCTGACAGCTCTTGTTAATCAGAATATTTCAACTGGTATGTACAATTCAATTTATTTGAATTTTGACGTGTGACGAAATCACGGATAACCTTAAAATCGCAGATCTGTTATCAACGGATGAACCAGCTGCCCATTCATTCCATAAAAGAAAGATTATTTTTCCTTTCTTCAATTTGTAACAATATTGTTGTACATGTTAGGGGTGTTAAACTTTGACAGGACTATGTATTCGTGGCTGACTAACCGTTCTTACTAGAAGTTACGCGAAAGAAATAGTTCCCCAAAATTGTTGCATTTTTTTATTTTCAAGAATTTTGTTTGAATCTTTAAACGTGAGAAAATTAATCAATCATTGGTATTCGGCCAACATCACGGTATCCCAACCCTCGGGCAATGCTTTTTAGACGGAGGCACAGACTCGTTTCTGTCTGGAAACCTTTAACCTCGGGTTGAGATACCTTTATCATTGCCGAATACCAATGAAAGATTCTCTTTATATATCTGATTCAAATGACCTGACCAATCCTAAGTTTACCCTGACCCTAAAGATATTGTAACAGTTCAAGTGCAAACTAGTAACTATTTTAGGAAGTTATAGCTTTGAAAAAAAACAACATCAAATTATACATGAAGCACAGTCCTACCACCCTCTGGCCAAAGAATTTAATAAAAGAATACAATCTACCGACACAGTTTCTTGGATACATGTCACCAGAACTAGGAATGTTTTTTTCATTTGGCCTTAAAATTAACACTTAAACATTGAAACTATTAAAAAACAAACTTTATTAGTTATTTCCTCAACAACTCTATATTTCTAATCTTTCAAAGTAAAATGTTGATGCAGAAATGCTTTTTACATTTATGAATTCATACCTATATGACTATATTAGTCAACACTCAACTGAAAATTAAACAGTTATGACTAAAACAAGTTTCAAATATCACTGCCCATTATTTTACAGTTTTTCTAAAAACACAACTTGGGCATGATTTCAATGAAATAAAATTCTTTTAACTGTTGAAGCAGACAGTTCCAAAACGACTTATCAAACTCAACCTAGATGATGACAAAATCTTTCTCAATGAATACACCCATTTGCCCTTGGACTTGTGTATAATACCTGTGATTCTTTTTAACTGAATATTATTCTTTGTGCCAACATAACAACAGAATTTTTTGTCCTTGCATGCTTGTAAAACAGTTTTATTTCTCCACTTGTAAGAGCTTTTTACTTCAATTAAGTATTGGTCATTGTCAGCACCACATCCATCTGGACTTGCTCCAATATATGTTTCTTCACAGCTTAAAACTAAGCCACACTCTTAATTTATTTACCCTTTGTATGCTATATATCGTTTTTTAGCCATTGGTTCATTTTTTCTACCCCATGCTACAGCATTGTTGTCAAAAGAATCATTCTGACCTAGAACCTTTGATATAATATTTTCTGGCCTTGTTGTATCCTTCCTTGTTTTGATGTCATGAAAAACTGATGCAGTAAGGCGAGCTGTGCGAGCTGACAACCACAATGGATTGTCATGCTGGCCTTTAGTTCTTGCATCTATTTCATCAACTTTCTCCTTGTTACAAAAACCGTGATAAATCAGACTGGGACATTATTTCCTTTGCAAATGTAGAAAGTAAATAAATGAAATTGTCTGATGAGTAATGGATATGCCTACTTGTTTCAATTTCTTCAATGCCGTACTTTTACATTAATACCACTCCATGTTCATCGGCTTATGATCCAAGAATAAATGAAAGGGTTTGTCCTTAACGAAAAAACAATAGGCGGAACTAAACATTATAGAATTTTGACAGGGGTTCTGAGAATATAAATCCTGCATATCACAGACATCGTCTCTTACTAAATTGTACTGATAAAGCATTGAAATACAGACTCCGTGAAATATAAATGGAATATTATAACGGAATGAAGTCTGTAGATTTGAATGTTTCGAGCTGGTTATGAAAGCGTAAGCACGATGTGGTTTACATACGCAACGAAAAATAATACGAACTTACAGACTGCAAACTGATATAAAGTTCCTTTAAAATTTATTATGTACCCATCCCGCTCAAATGAAATTAAAACACACTAAAAACACAAAATTTTATTAAAACGTGATTTGAATAATATCGAAATAAAAACAGTAACACGATAGTTAATTTATTAATGAAATCATGAATGGCGTAAGAATATCTTAGTTCGAGCATTTGACGCAAAATTCCGATCAGAACACGCTATGTGTGACGAAATAACTTCGTCACATAGAACAAGTGAAACTGCAAAAAAACAGAATCGGAAAAGTACATTGTGGGGAACATGTAACCCTGATAAACATTCACTTATCACCCCATTACACCGAAAACTACTAAAAGGAACTTAGGCACTGCCTCTCTCAGAATCGACGAATCAAAAGTGAAGTATATCGTATGTTTAACAGTAAAATAAAGAAACAAGTCATCATTTGTTGTTTTACTTTTTAACCAAAACTGGCCAAGGTTGTAAGATGCAACACTACATCTTAATGAGATTAATGATTCTGTGAAGTTTGGACGAATCATGTTGAATACGTCCGTTTCCCTGTAAACTCTTAGTTAAACAGCACCAAAATGTGATCACAATGAAAGGCTGGCTGACTGATGGTATTAGAAAAATAGACTCATAAACATCTGGTTAACAAGGTAGATTGTAAAACACCATTCCACAACACCTAAAATTCTGAGTTGGAAGATGGTGTCACCATTGACAGAGCAAGTAGCAAAGCTTGTCATAATAATAATAATAATAATAATAATAATAGATAATAATAATAATAATAATAATAATAATCTCATATTCTTTGAATACTCAAGCTAGAACTCAACTAACATACTTTTGAGTCTGAGGAATTAAGATAATACTTTGAGTGACAGTAGAGCAATTTTTTATCCGAATAGAATTAAACATTCAAATTAGTCCATGAACAGAAAAACAAATGCTGAAGGTGTCTATTCCTATTTTCTATGGTTCCATTTAACAGCAAATCATATTCATAACAAAATTATACTGATGGTGTTGTTCATTTACAGTTCTTCAATGAGGTCTACATTAAACGTTTCTGTATTATTTGATATCACAATCACACAATCACACAGTATACTTGTGTATTTCTTGTCCATTGACATAAACTTCGCAAGCAGCACCTTCTATTGCAGGAATTAGTAGTGGAAGAAATATATATATAGGTTGTATGCTCCCTCTACTGTCTATGTGAGATCACAGCATTCCATGTGAAGCGTTTTTCCTGAAATATTAAATTCAACAGCCAATTAATTTATCTTCAAAAATAATTTTAAATCTTACTGCTTTTATAAATTTATTTTTTTCGACAGTCAAAATTGACACTAAAATAAAATTTGTCAAATACATTGATTTTGTATGCTCTGATAATTACTTCAGGTATCCTGACTCTTGACTTACTCTATAGAGACTCATTTTATCACATGGACAACAGTATAGTTCCACGTCAGCCGAACATTTTTGGTGTCAGATCTGGATCTAAACTGGTTGCTGCTTGGTCAGAAATAACCTCATGAATCTAAACTTAAACAGTCCTGATCAGACTGCACAGATGAGCCTGCTGAACTGGATATACATGGGTCGCTAATGTGATAAAGGGTGTATTCATGAAGTAAAATGTAAAAAAACTAACATAGTAACTTATATTCATGCACCGGTAGATTCAGTGTGATGTCTATATATACATTCATGCAGCTATATTACATGAAAATAAAGAAAATTTATGCAAACCGTCTATCTGTTTACTATGGTAAGGTTCATATTCTGTGCCATAGCTGTCTACCAATTCTGTATAAGTATCAACTCTATAGCCTTCATAAGCTTGGTTACACACATCTCTGAAAATAAATGTTTTATTTTAAATCTTCTCTGATAACTAGTAAGTCAGTTACACAGTACCTTTGCGGCATATGAAGATGTACATAAATTGCTATTGCAGTTAACAGTGAACAATTCATACTGTTGCCATAATTTATTTATAACATGTAGGTTTTTTTTTTATAAAAATCACATAAAAGGAAGATGGTAAGGATGAAAAATGTCATGCCGTCTTTAATTCCTACACAAGATTAGCATAAAACCAGAGTGTTATCACATTTTAAAGACCACAAAAAATGTGCCAGCTGATCTGAATCTACATCTCTGCCATCTGATCTGGATTTACATGGACTGACCATGTGTTAAAAGGTGTGTCCATAACGTAGTTTAAGTTATTAACTGTGAAAACTGAAACAGAATTTTTTTTTTTATAAAAAAGTGAACAAGATTATGAGATTTACCCACTAAATAAAGGATTTAATAAGTGACCACAGGGACCCATCATGTATGTACAACATGGTCCACAGAGACACTTTGTGGTGTTTGATTCTAGGTCTTCCAAAAATTTGGCAACTTCAGGTGATGTTGTGTGAACATGCCTGAGATTATGGTACACCATATTGCAGGGCTAGTCAAGTTTTGATTTTTGTAACTAGTCCAGAACTAGCTGATTAGATATTTCAGCTAGTCCCACTTTTGCGCAAATAAGCGAATTCTGATTGGCCAGTATTTACAGTAAAGAAAGAAACAGGAAATTCAAGAGGAAGCGTTACATGGGGCTTGATAATGTTAAAACTGGTCTCAAAACATGTTATTAAAAATTGCTGTTGTAATACGATATGCACATGGTGCTTAAAGAGAATGGCGCATATCAAATTAAAGTGTAAACTAGTCTGCACTAAAAAATTGAGCTAGCCCACGGACAAGCAATCAGATATTTTGATTTTTGAGATGGTCCGATACAATTTTCAGCTTGTCCAGGGCTAGTGGGTTTGTCCAGCCCTGCGTAGTCATCTTAAAGAAGCGCAAATTCTACGCTGTTTGAGTGTTTGTACTGTTTATTAAGGGTAAATTAAAAAAAAATACCTCTCCAGTAGTCTAATTTTTCTCTTATTCCAGTTTCATGCTCTTTGAACCAGATTTGTCACGCATCTTTCATAGATGTATACATATATACTTCAAACTGAAATACAAATTGTATAAATAATATTATTTGCCCAATGCATGCATATACTTTCCAATGACTTAATTTATTTTCTTAGTGAAAGTGAGCGATCATAAGATAATTTTTACACTCAAACATCTGGACCCAGGCATGTATACAAAAGCTCGACACAAACTATATTGCACTGTGAAAAATAAATAAATTTTCAAATACCAATTAATTAATGGTCAACACGGCTTCACCATGCAACACATTTGAACTTGTAACGGTTACTTGTTAGACAGAGCAATTATTCCTAAAATCTGAAATAAATATTTATTGGTAACACGGCTTCGCCGTGCTTCCTATTTAAATCATTCTACACTATGCCTAATTTTTTTTAATGAAATGTAGCTCTAATAATTTTTGTTTGTTGTAAATAAAGCATTTTTCAGATAACATTTGGTAAACACGGCTTTACCATGCCTCAAATTTCAACTTATATTAGCAGTGTAGCTGTATTCTATATCTGAGAACCTTGTGTCGACGGGTTTCTTCAGAATTCACTCAAATAACTCAGACTTCTCTGTGCCGTTGGGTAAGTCTTCACCGCGCCATGTAGAAAAATAATCAAAGTTTATCACCACTTGAAATCAATGTTACTTATATAAAATTAAAAGTATGTTAAATATTTTGCCGTTGGTAAAAACTTGGCCTTTTCACCGTATCTATAGGAAAAATAAATAACAGAAAATTTAAAACCACTCCTCGAGTTTACAGTTCAAGTGTGTATCGCTTATGGTTATTCATTTTTATATGATAATAGAATAATTAAATATGACCTGAGATGGAATAAATCGAAAGTTGAAATCTGATGTGTAAAATTAATTAAACAAACACTCCCAACTCCTTTTTTTATTAAAAACGTGCCCACGCCTAATGTTACAGATGAAGTTTCTGAATTAAAATACAGACTCCTTGAAATAAAGCTGAAATAGTGATCAACATTTTGAAATGAGGTTAAATGAGACTTTCTCCCTGCCCTCTCTCAGGCTCTTACATGTACCTCGGCCTCAGCCTTGTTTAAATTAGTTGTGCATCTCGCCTCAGTCCAGTACGGTGTTCCGTACGGACAAATTTAATTGTTTCTTTCTCTCCCTTTACCGCGATGCACGATGGTACGATTGTGAAATCACGAAGATATGATGGCACGATTAAGAAAACGCAAAGGCACGATGGTGACACCAAGATGGTACGATGGTAAAAACGCGATGTAATATCGCGGTCGCCTCATCGTTCCATAGTTGTTTCACCATCGTGCCATCGTGCCATCGTTGTTTCATCATCTTAACATCGTTTTTTTTCACCATCGAGCCATCGTTGTTTCAACATCGTACCATTGTTGTTTCATCATCATACCATCGTTGTTTCACCATTGTACATCGCCTTCCGGTGAAGCATGCCCAATTCCGCTGTTTGTTTTTTTACTTTATACGGTGTTTCGCATAAAATATTCCAAAATTGGCCTTAAAAGCAGGATGGTCTTTACTTTGCTTCATATATCGTCTAAAATCATCTAGCTTGTTGGAGTACAGTGTAGTTTGTTTTAAAACGAAAAATTCTTCGTCGACCTGATTAAAAGGGTTCTGTTTTTTATTTGTTTGAAATTTTTTGACGTATTATTTTGCATTTCAATTTGTGTACGGCTACAGTTATTGTATCGCCTTTTGTTGCTACGTTGCCCTAAACTGACATGATTGTCCTAGTTGCTGGTCTAAACATGTTATGTAAACGATTAACGAAACTGACATGATCATCCTAGGTGCTTTTGGTTTACCTGATCTTGGATGATCAAAAATATTGTGACCTTGTTATGACGTCACATAGATCACGGGAATCTGCAAAATAAAGAATAGGAAAACGACAATGTGCAATACGGAATTACTTATCTGAGGAGTTTTATCAACCTTGCGATTTAACGCTGCACTATGCTAAAATCATTCAAGGGTAAATAATAAAGTATGCTATCAGTCTTCCCAAAACGACACGTTCATTCATGGATTTCATTTTTCTGTAGTTAAACGTCTCACAGGTGTCTACAACAGTAATGCCAGGTTTTAGCATTCCAGTTTATCAGTTTGTCTCTGCCTCCAATGGGATAGACATCGTTTTCTTATCTTTTTTTTGTGATTTTGTTTTTGGGGAAGCTGGGCTAAACGTGACATACTTTTTGATAATGACCTGTTATCTGACCGGATATAGCGAGCACAAAGTACACGTGCGAAATAGATAATGTTAAATTGACCGAGTTTTAGAAAAATCTTACACCACAAGTAAAACGTAAATTTAGTGGAAAAAAAATACAGTCTTTTTTTTTTGCTAAGTATAATATTTAAATTATTACATTTATTATTTTTAATTTGAATGAAGAACCTCAAGGAAAACGTAATTTAATTTCGTACATAATTATAGAAACTAATTGCTTTTAGCGCCACGGGCGTTATTCTGTAAATATAAGGCGAGTGATATTGTACACAAGTTGTTGAAGATCTTCACAGATCCCGAGAAGACATATTCAACATTTGTTCAAGAATGAACGGAAGCGTACTGCTCGGTAAGAATTCTTTATAAATTAAGATCAATTTTTTAAATGTCTGAACTAAGAAATAAAATCTACAAGTGTTCCTGAAATATTGTAAAATTGTTTAAACTATGATTTTAGCATTTGCATTTTATTTTACTGGCTATGCAACTAAAAATCTTTGCCAACAAGAAATGTGTTTAAGTAATTAGTGATTAGTTTAAAGATATAAAAACATTTCATCAAACTTTTTTCTACCTTAGCTACTTTGACGCTGTATGTCGCCGAGACATATAAACGGCTTTTCTTTCTACTGCACCTAATATTTCATTTTAAACAAAAACAATTAAATGCCTGCATGTTAGTAAAAATCTGATTTTAATTTATTTCGACCTTTTTTAGGAAAAATGAAAACTTTGTAAACACAAATGGCTTGTTTACCTTCTGGTCATTTGTTTAAAAAAAGAACCGGAAAACAACCTTTGTTGTTGTGATAAAGATTAGGGTTTTTTTTACTTCATCAGATATTCAAAAAAATAACTAATGAACTTTATCTAACATTGAAATGTGATGTAATGTAATGTGAATACAAAAATGAGACAGACTGGCACACAGAGAGACACAAACACACAGACAGACACACATACAGACACACAGACAGGCACACAGACCCACAGACACGCAAACAGACATACAAACAGACATAGCATTAATTTATAAGATAAGCAATAAAAATACGAAGCATTTGCAACAAATGAAAAACAACAAACTGCGAGACAGTTATGACTAAGAATTTGAATATTTGCATCTGTGTCATAATTAAGGGCTTACTACACTCCTCCCCCTGCACGTTCACCGATCAAATACAATTATTAAAATCTCAATAACGGTAAAATGTCGTTCAATGAAACTTTGTACAAATGAATGTTACTAATGTATCATTATTTTGCATACAGTAAGACACGTTAGAACGTGCTGGGGAGAAGTGTAATAAGCCCTTAACCGTTTATTTGACGGTTATAATTTTCAGGTTTGTTATCAGTTTGGTGGTGTGTTTTGTCATCTTCGTCGGCTATTGAAGATGGAAAGCCAGTTAAAGGAACAGGGAGTGGGCTGGTTGCAATATTTAAAGGGAACGAGCGTGTTTGTAGTGGCGTAGTTGTACACCAGAACTGGATTCTGAGTGTGGGAAAATGTATTGATGACGGGTAAACGACTTAATAATCAATTTGATAGAAGACATCGGTAATTTTAGTTGACGGTCATGGAATGTGGGGGATTAGGCAAAAGTAAATCGAGACGAGTAACGGTAAAACAGTCGTTACTACATTCACTGAAGTGTTGTAATTGAGGCCTGACCGCTAAATCTGTAATTGTATTTTGAACAGGATATCATTGACTTGCTACCTTTTAAAACACAAGCATGAACTTGCAAACAGCGATGGAATGAAATGCTATTGTCAGTGGATAATTTGAAAACAGTGATGGTGAAATTTTGCTGCGTTTATTGACTTCCACACGCATCTGGTTTAGCAATCAGAAGGACCTCATACAAACGTCCCTTAATAGATGTTCTTTCATAAGAACGGTTGCACGCGGAAAGCAAGGAGTGTGTGTATAAATATACAATATAAATTGAATAGGCGGAACCTTTCCCTTTACGTAAAATATTATTTGCCTTAGCTTAATCAATTTATCAATTTGTTGATGATATTATCATTATGGCAAGACATTTTATGCGGTTCTTTAACATCTTTTTTCGTTATGAAGCAGAAGTTGAGAAAGTGTAATGGGATAGACTATGAGAGAGTGTAATGGGATAGACTATGAGAGAGTGTAATGGGATAGACTATGAGAGAGTGTAATGGGATAGATTATGAGAGAGTGCAATGGGATAGACTATGAGAGCGTGTAAAGGAATATACTACGAGAGAGTTTAATGGGATAGACTATGACGAAAAATAAAACTAAATCAAAACAAAAACATAGAAAGACAACTTTTAAGAACAATCTTTGATTTGATTTCCTGTTACAGATACCTACATGAATATCGCCTGTCCATAAGAACCAAAGATAACAGAATGATTGATCGACTTATATTATTTACAGAGGTAAGAACTTAATGTTGGTTCGTATTTAATGTTGATGCCCTTTTTAACCACGCATGTCATGGATATTTAAAAAAAATAAACTGTGAAATACTTTTTTTAGCCTTTTTTGCTCTGGGGAAAGTGCTCGAAAACAAACCACTCAAGAAAAATTTAACAATTGTCTTTAACATATGTCTAAAATGTATGACAGAGAAATGATACCTCATAAGAATAAAACATGTGCAAATTTGATTTGCCCTTTGCACCTTATAGGCTGTTTTGTGCACTTTCAAAAGTGTACATGATCAGGTTCTGTCAAACCATGTGTGTATTGGTCGTGATCAGTGAACTCTTCAAATATGATATTTATTACATTTATGCGTTAATTAAATAAGCATTATAAAAGAAGCCCTATTTAGAATGTTACTTTAACATATCCACTGCACACAACCGAACTAAAATGCTCTACAGTTTTGTTTTGTTTTTTAAATTTTTTTTAATGGACTTTGGTTGAAAGAGTAAACTTGTTTGTGTTCACCACGGTTTTCTCTTACACAATCATGTTGTCATGTTCACTTCTATTTAAACAGCGCCCGAAAAATTCTGCAGATGTTGTTTTGATCAAAACAACAATGCCATTGAAGAGCAAATATATCCGAAAAATTCGACAATTAGGTAATTCTGCATCGGACGAAGACTTCACTGAATGCAAATTACTTGGATATGCAGGTATGTTTTTGTCTCTGATCAGATTCAATCGACAACTGTTCACTATCTGTATTGGCACATGCAGGAAGCGATATTGCTTAATTAAATTGAGGTATTGTTGTATTTAATTGACAAATACGTTTTCATTTAAGTGTTTAACATAAAAACAAAGAGCTTATAAATGGTTTATTGTTATTAGTTTTCAGGATGTTGATTTTTGTTGAGACACACTCTTATTAAATGTTTCTTGTGTTAAACTTATAGAAATAACAACAAAACAAAACATTTCAAGCACCCGCCATGATTTGTTACACGCGAATTCATGAAGAAGTCAACACATTTAAGTTTAGCATGATTCTAGTAAGTAATTCGTACCTAAACCATGCCATGTCGGGATTAAGGTGGGCACACTTTAGTAGATTTACGATTGCATTGTAATGTCTTCTCAATTAAGAGTTAAATAGATAATTTTATATATTAAATGATATAAAATTGCCAATAACAGATGCGGGACAGACGCCAGTCAAGTCATTCGTCAAGGAATCAGCAAGATGCGACAATGCTGGAAATAATAACATCATGTGTTTCGATGCTAAGAAAGCGTCAGTTTGTTTTGTAAGTATTGTGAATTGATGTATGTGTATCCTTTAAACGTCTCAACGTGTTGTTACATGTCTAAAATAGTAAGAAGACGCACTAGTAATGTATACAACTGATATCGCCCCTACTCGGAAGCGAATCCGTACGGAGACATGCAATTCCAATAATAAGTACGCTACCGATTGAGCTTGCCGCGACAACCCCTAAGGTAATGACAATTACTCAATTAGAAAATGACAAGGGAATTGTGAAAGCCACGTGACAAATACGAAAATATTGCAGCTCGGTTTGTTTGAGCCTGTTCATGGGCAGTAATGGAAATGCATATTACTGTCCACGCCGTCTAAGAAAACATAGTAAAAGGTTAGAATAATTAGAATTGAATATATATTTTAAATGCAGATGTTTAGTTAATAGATAGAACGCAGAAAATACAGAAAATAAAGGAAATTCATTTTGATTAATAGCCTGCGAAGTACAGAAGCCCGTATAAAAATCAAAGGATATGAACTCAATAAACACTAATTGCATGTTTTGTACAAAAATCATTGAAATCAAAGTGGTTATATTTCATCTAATAATAAATGTTCGTAATAGTGTATTTTTAAGTACAAGCAACTTTGTCAAAACAAAACGCCTTCATTGATATCGTGCTTGTTTGTGACCGAATCAAATGCACGTTGACAGGGCTCGATTTGGTACTTAGGATATTAAACAAGCGGCCCTCTATTACTGGCCATGAACAGGCTCAATCAAATCAAGTCTGCAATAGTTTTATATTTGACGTGTTCGATGGCGTTCAAAGTTCCCTTTTCATTTAGTACATAGAGGCCTAGTGTACGGTCACGCTACAACTTTTTGAGGACAAGTCAATGGGAAATATTCCTTTAGACAACCTAGGCAAATTATAAAAATTATAAAAATGGCGTAATTTTAGCAAACTATTGTAATTAATTTAGAATTTGTGGTGGACAATAACGTTTTTTTGTCAAAATATGCTACCGGGGTATTACAAAATTAATGAAAAATGTTAATCAGAGTTGCCACAACCAGAAAAACAGCCTCTCAACGCAGCCAAAATGTATAAGAGCATGAGTATAAAGGACAATCAATTTCAACACCACAAACATTAAATGATTACGAGAACCATTGGAGTTACTGACTTTGAACGGTCAGTAGCGAAAGAATTTGTCACTGTGGGTTTTAACCAGGTTCTGGAGTTCACTAACCTCACACTTGCCTCAATAATTTCTCATTAGAACAAACAAGTAAAAGCTGTCTTAGCGAAATATAACATCAGCACACCACCTTCTCGACAATTTTGCATGCAAAAACATACAAAGACGAAAGACAATATTGAAAAAAATTGAAATCATTGTAAAATGCTGGCTTTACTTGAACATTTGTTTTATGCAGGAGGATACCGGAGCACCAGTCTTATGTCGGACATCTAACTCACGTTTTCTGGCTGCAATGGCGTTTGTTGAAGGCGGATGTAGTACCGACATCATATCCGGCATTAGGATATCCTATCACGAACAATGGATACGCCAGGTATCTATATCTGAAATGCAAATCGAATATTTATTTTTTTTTAAATAGTAATAAAATTAAAACGTGTTTTGGAGTGATTAAGAAACATGTGCAGTGTTTACAATCTATTTTGTGTTACCTTGTATGTTTATTTGAAGCTTTATGTCAGGTCGTAGAACATGTGGTTTTCATATATTGATAAAACGTGAAATATGAATATCAGGAGTCTCCGCACTCAGAAAGCACAGCCTAATCACGCAGCCAAAAAGTAGAGAAGAAAAGAGAGCATGTGTTTATTATCAACTCCAAATAATTAACGAAAAATGGGACCCTTATGTTTAACCAAAATGTTTTCTAAAGTGTATAAATTAAATTTCATGAAAAGTGGTTGTGAAAAACTTTGTTGCAATAGTGATTGCAAATTGCACCTTTACTTTTCATATGAATCTTGGTATCGGCAATAAAACTTGCAAAAGGTTTTCCTTAATTTGTGATACCAATTTCTGTTATGCAATGATTATGTTCGTTGAAATCTGTAACATTATTACAAGCTCTAAAAAGCGATTCAGTTGTGAAATATAAACCCCGTACGATGTTGCACGACGAACATCGCCCTCTAAAAGGAAAATATTAACTATACTTGACAAAAATAAAAAGTATCCACTTTTCTATCTGAATTTTACAAAATAAGAAAAGGAAAATTCAAATTCTTTCTTTGGACCGATTTGCATTTCTGTAATTATTGCAAAGGAATAGAGTTATCTTTCCTCTAGGTGTAATTCAGTTTCAGAAAGAAGTAGGTGGTTCTCAACAATATTCACATTTATTAGGTAGAAATCATTTTTAAGTATATGTTGTTGATAAACTCACAATTAAAACAATTAGAATTGAAACAGCATGTCCTAGAAAACTTTTCCAATTATATCCCTTTGAATAGAAAATGTAGTGTTTTGACTTCCTTTATTAAATGTTATTCGAATGGCAGCTGCACAGTTCTTGGTGTAAAAGATAATGTTCATGATCTAATAAATTTACAACAACCGAGATAAACTAACAGAACAACATTCAAAGCGTCCTTCGTTAAATAAAAATGCCTCAACGAGAATATAAGGTTTAAACGTGGATACTTTTTATTTTTGTTAATTATACGTATATTTAAATTATAATCATCTCTTTTATCATATATTCTAGTAGTAACGTAACCATTTTTAACTGCAAGATTTAGGTCTATGAAGTTTGCTTGCTTTTCTGAAGTGTTCGCTTTATTAAGTTTCAGTTCATACATGTAAGGATAAATTTTATTTACTGGAGATGGAAAATGGTTTTTATCTATATTCAATAACATTTCTTGCATACCAGATCAGGTCATCCGGTGTTTTCACCCGTGTAGGAAATTTCGATCCTACACCCCCATGTAGAATGAGTCACGCGCCTTATATGACGTCATGACGTCTTACGCAGTTATGAATGAACGCAACCTCCGCGCAGTGATTTGCTTCGCTTCGTTTCGCTACACGGGAAAGTAACCACTGCGGGGAGTTTGGAATGAACGGTGGAATGTCGCGTATATCACTCCGCTACTATGAAAAAGTAGTGCAAAGAAAAAATTACAGGAAAATATCCCAAAATGCGTAAAATAAATACGGTATGCAAGAAAAAGTATTATTCACTTATGCTGGGTAAAGATCGCGTGATCCGGCCCTCGTGAAACATGCACTTAGGCGGTAACTCGGCAGAGCCTAATTACCGTTCTTGTGCATATTTCGCTCGGGCCGGATCACGCGATCTTTACCCAACACACGTGAATGATACTTATAATCAAGATACCTCAATATGTTTTTAAAGGCTGTACTAATGTCATCTTGATGTTCGGTAGAAAGAGATAACATAACGTCTTTTTCATAACAGTATAAAAACAGATCAAACAAGGGGTGCACAAATAGAACTTAAATTTTATAAAATTTAATAAACGTAATAATTATATGTACGATATTCTATATGTTCAAAACAAACGATAAATGTATTATTTTCTCTTGTAAGAATTTTTTGTTTCGAAGAGACTAGTGAGCTTGTACTGTATGTACTGAGGCTGCATTGTTTGCTACATGTAGGCGCGTCCACCGTCTGTATATGACTGGGTTTATCTATGAATACATGTTAAATATACTCGACAATTACATATTTTAAACGGTTGTTTTATTTCCTCATTTGTTTCATGAATGTACATAAGGACATAATGTTGGCGGAAAATTTAAGTTCGGTATTCCCTTTACTGATAGAAGTCTGAAAACAACAAGATAGCCAACTACCATTTTTATTTTGTTTCAATTTTTATAATACTTTATTATTTTTATTTGCAGGTTCTCGATCCAGGTGAGAAAAATGTTAATAAGAAACTTTTATTGATTAATTTTACAATTAATTGTAAAATTCTATGTTGATTGTTAAATATATATTTTTTATGATCACAATATCAGATATAACACTTGAAAAGTTAAAAAAAAAATGTGTTATTTGAACATATCTGGGTATTTGATAAAGCGGGAAGATGTTGTTATTTTTCAGAGAGGTAAATGTTATCGCTATAATGATTAGATCGCTATTTTGTGTTATTTATGTCTTAAACAGATTATTTGACAGTCAAATTAAGAAGTTTGTGGCATGTGCAGAAAGAAAGACACAATAGTTTAAGTCTTCTGATGAAAAGAAAAAAAATATCTCAAATTTCAGCTTTTGTTAATTAACTCCCATTTAACTACAGAAAGAACAAATTCAACTCTTAATTTCCCACAACCAAAATAAACTCTTTTAAGTTTTCTTTTTTAAAACCGATAGATTCTCTGAACCGACAACTTCCAGGATAAACATAGTTATTTCATTCCTCCAGAGATCTCCATTCACTGGAATCATTATTGTAATTATAGGAATTTCCAATGTTATTTGGTCAAGTTTTCATTTTGACTCAGTATATTTTAATACGCAAAACGCCTATTCGTAAAGCACAATGATTATAGATTGATACAATTAATTGTAAGTTGGTTAAGAGGATATCTTTCTGTTTGCATGATCACAATAATTGATATACCAATGGAAAGAAACATGTACAAAAATGTAAAATTAACAACACACGTTACATATATAACATTAAATAAAATAAACAACGAACTATTTTCAGTTGATTGTGGAAACCCGTATACTATCGGTAACGGAACGCTTGTTTTGAACGTACCAGGGGAAACGACATTCGGAGCGAAGGCCTCCGTGAATTGCGACACAGGTTATGAAGCGTTCCCTAATGAAGTTTCTTGTGCATCAGATGGGAACTGGGGTCCTGCGAGTTGCGATATTGGTACGGTATTTCTGTCAAAATCAACCAAAGTTCCCACTAAGAGCATACTAAAACGAAAATTGTTTTTGTAACAGTGACAAATAGAATAAATTTCAATCGTAAACGCGTTAGGGGTCATTTAACTGTGTCATTTCTAACAGAATGAAAGGACATGATCGCGGTGTCGCCTTAAAGCATATGATAAATTATAATAATAATTATGATAAAGAATAATAAATTTGAGTTTTACGATTTTCCGAATAGTACAGGCTCAAATAGTCTGGTCGGCAAGATTTGACTGTGAAAAGCGTAAAACAATCAAAGGCATGGTTGCCACTTTGAATCAGAAAGTCTTTTATGAATACAAAGACAATGTGGATTACATGTATATTTTCCACAGACACTTATATGAGCGTCTTGAGCTTTTCTGACCAAATGCTTTTACTTCAAGAATTGTAGTTTATGATACAAGATCTCTCTAAATTGGAGGTAAACGGATGAATTCATTGATGTATTGCCGTTGTATTCAACGCCGGTTAATCGATCTAATTTTTTTATTTTTTTTATTTCGTCCAAACATATGTTTAAAAAACTAACTTTTACTGTAATCATTCGTATATTTCTTTCATCAGTCCTTTATTTAAATTATTTGGAATTTTCCCGGTGAAATAAAAGTGGTATTTCCCTGTTTTTAAACAGTGGAATATCATACTAGTATTTATTTTCACTGATTTTTCACGTTGGTACCCAAACGCACATAACTGACCAAAAATGAGAACGTTTAGAAATCGGGCTCAAATTTGTATATTTGATGTCATGACTTCACGTCATAAACAAGCGGATTTGGCGCCATTTCTTACAACTTTTCTGTAAAATTCACGCAAATGTTGCACTTAAAGCATAAAATAAAAAGAAAATTTGTTTTTACCGGTGAAAGATGGAAAAAATATTTCATCGAGTGAGCTCCGGAATTCGTAATGTCATGAAAATACATGATTCCGGAGTTCACGAGTGAAATATATCTCTATCTTTCATTTCTTTTAAAAGATAGAAATATATTTCACCGAGTTTCACCGAAATGTTGCTGAAAGATAGAAATATATTTCACTCGTGAACTCCGGAATTATGTATTTTCATGAAAATGCGAATTCCGGAGCTTTCTCGTGAAATATACTTCTGTCTTACACTGGTAAAAATATCGTTTTTATAATCTCTTAATCAATTAACAATAGTAAACAATGTCCCCTCGTTATCGACTTATAATGCTCTTCAATTTTAGAGAGCGCTAAGGGGAGGTAACACTTTGAAGTTAACGCCTGGCTACGCAAGTCGTGAAAATACGAATTCGGTAGCACGGTGAAATTTATTAATAGCTTACTGTCAATAAGACTGGTAGAGTCAAATAACCTTTATATATTTAACGCAAAACACCGATTCGTAAAGTACAATGATTATAGATTGATACAATTAATTGTAATTTGGTGGTTAGATACATTTCTGTTTGTATGAAAAGTTACATATAAACTTGACAACATATGTTAGATAATTACATTAAATAATATAAACAACGAACTATTTTCAGTTGATTGTGGAAACCCGTATACTATCGGTAACGGTACGATTGTTTTGAACGTACCAGGGGAAACGACATTCGGAGCGAAGGCCTCCGTGCATTGCGACGCAGGTTACGTGGCGCTCCCTAATGAAGTTTCTTGTACATCAGATGGGAGCTGGAGTCCTGCGAGTTGCGATTTCGGTACGGTATTTCTGTCAAAATCAACCAAACTTCGCACTAAAGGAATGAAAAAAAACAATTTATGTCAACAGTGACAAAAAGAATAAATTTTACTCGTAAACACCAGAAATACGAAATCCGTAGCTCGGTGAAATATCTTTCTGTCAATGAGACTGGTATAATCAAATAACCTCTATTTTTATGAAAAACACCTATTCGTAAAAACAATTTATATATTGATACAATTAATTGTAAGTTGGTTGTTAGATATCTTTCTGTTTGTTTGATCACAATTTTCGATAAAAGTTAAATATCAAATTTGCATCATATGTTACACATTTAATAAAATAAATAACGAACTGTTTTCAGTTGATTGTGGAAACCCGTATACTATCGGTAGCGGTACGATTGTTTTGAACGTACCAGGGGAAACGACATTCGGAGCGAAGGCCTCCGTGAATTGCGACGCAGGTTACGTGGCGCTCCCTAATAAAGTATCTTGTGCATCAGATGGGAACTGGGGCCCTGCGAGTTGCTTCGGTACGTTTTCTTCGTAGATATAATATGCAAAGTAAAGGGTGGGTATCAATAAATGTCTTCCTAATAAAATCTTAGCAGTGTCTAAAGCTAAATCCAAACTTTAATTTAGTGAATTCTCTTTTGAAAGAAACAAAAAACTTTATTTCAGATTGTATGACCCAAAGATATGTTTAATTGAATGGAATTTTAAATATCAAGTTAGGAGAAGTTGTGTCCCTGAATGAAACATTTATTGGTTAGTGTTGATATCAATAACAATATATATGAAACGTGGTTATGCATAACACTTATGTCTGTTGGTATGTATCAATAACAATATATATGAAACGAGGTTGTGCACAATTCTCATGTCTGTTGGTATGTATCAATAACAATATTTTCTCATCAAAAATAAAAAGTATCCACTTAAAATTAAAAATTAAAAAAAAACAACTCAAATTTCTATATGTGAACAAGTTTGCATTTCTCCAAAAACTGCAAAGAAATCAAGTGTTATTGAAAATATGCAGCCACAACTTAGTTATTTTTCCCTTTGTAATAATTAGTGTTTCAGGAAAAAGTCAGTGATTCTGAACAATATACCCATGTATTTGATTTAAATCAATTTCTTCACCTCTTGTGATCATTAAAATCATAAAACATTCGTCAAAAACACGACTTGTCCTCGATAAACAACGCTAGGAATTTCAATTTTTTCCAATTACCTCCCTTTTAATTGAAAATGTAGTGTTTTATGATCCAGTATCTATTGTTATTCGACAGGCAGTTAATCAAGTGTTGGCGTTGAAGATTATGTTCATGAACAATTAAATTTAAAAACAACTAAGAGTAACTAATCAAACAAACATTAAAAGTGTTCCCGATTAAATGAAAAAAAATGTTAATCAGAACATAAGCATTTAAAGTGGATACTTTTTATTTTTGTTTAGTTTAATATATGAAACGAGGTAGTGCACGAAACTTATGTCTGTTGGTATGTATCAATAACAATATATATGAAACGTGGTTGTGCACGATAGTTATGTATGTTGGTATGTATTAATAACAATTTATATATGAAACGTGGTTGTGCTCGATACTTATGTCTGTTGGTATGTATCAATAACCATATATATATATGAAACGTGGTTGTGCACGATACTTATGTCTGTTGGTAATACTCCTATTAAGAATTCAGCTCGCTTTTTCTGTGAATGCTTAAACTATCCAGGAAAGTAAAATACCTTTTGTTATTTTTTATTTTTCTCGATTGATACGTCGTCTAATGTATTATTGAATCTTTTCTCAACTGGAGCGAAATAAATTCTTTTGTTTTAGGATTCGCAATATTAGACCGTATTGTCCGTTACATGATCGTCGTGGTGTACACACCATTGTTTGGAATGTATCGAAATTTGTACTTTTACTTGTCTGAAAACAGAGTTGCATTGAATCGATAGTAGAATTAGACAAGAAAACAGACGGCTATTAATAGAATCAATAGCACTCTGATTGAAGCAGAACCTGCTTAGTGAACATAATTAATTTTGTTAATGATGATTAAGCAAAAACATTTATATTTGTTTTCATCCAGAACTCCCTTTATCCGAATGGCACTCCGCTTGGCATCGGACTATTAGACTATATAATTTTTTCATGTAAAAGGTTTCATATTACTTTTGTGGTGTTTGTAGCAACTATTGGAACACTTGACTGCGACTTTTATACAACTGTGATAAATGGTGGTACGAGTACTTGTGCAGAAATGTACGGAACCGGTGCTGTTTGTTGTAGGAACAAGTGTGAGTGTCAAGAGCCGTACGTTCCGAACGTTAACAGCACCGCATGTGAACCAGCTTATCCTTGTAAGGATAATGTTTTTTGAAGAATATTTTCAGTTTAAAACAAACAGAGAATTGTTTGTGTGCTTTTGCATGCAACATTTTGAAGTGGTTGGGTATGCTGGAGTTATTTCACCAATACAAATTGCACTTGATTTTTATTGCATTTGAGAGACTGTTGGGGTATGTGAGGTTGGTTCAACCTAGATCCTATTTTCAACCCCCGGCGGAATAATTGATGTTCCACTGACCGTTCCAAGGCGGTTACTCCAAGGGTTCTTGTTTTCGAAAATTGTTTGTGGTGTCCTATTTGAAATTGATATTTTTAAAAACACATGTCTTCTTTTCCTCTCTTCGTTTGGCTGCTTAGGTTATCATTTTTTCTGAAAAGGGTGATTCCAGATATGAAAATATCACTTTTTAAATACTAGTAAATTGTATGGGGTTTATGCATTTTTATAATTTAATTTTAATTTAAGCTAGGTGTCTACATATTTCTCCATAGTTTTGTTGCTATATATGGCTATAAACCATTTGCGTTTGTAGGATTACATGTATGTTACTATATGTTTCTAGTAGTAGTTCATCAGAAAATCTTAAAACGCCTTTACCCTGCTAGGTTTTGGCCAGAACATCTCGTAAATCGACCGACAAAAGAAGACGTTGGCCACCAGAGACAATCAAACAATTTTATTTAATCGCTTGTTGCGTACGATTAGTACATATATAATATCCTTTGTGTTCGAGTGTATCATGTATTTCATCACACTAATCTTTAACCGCTTATACCCCTGCTACGTTTTGGCCTGAACATCTCGTAAATCGACCGACAAATGAAGACTTTGGCCATCAGAGACAATCAAACAATTTTTTTAAATCGTTTGTTGCGTACGCTTAGTATTAATATATTAGTTCGAAGGTCCTTTGACGAATCAACAATGTCTTTTGCAATGACTCCAACACAAAGGAAATTTGTTACACCAGTATAAAAGAAAACAAATGAATTTAAAAGCTATTCACCAAATGAGTATCATTACCGATTTCTTCTGGAATTCTTTACATTTTTGTAAAGCGGTCACTGAAAACACGTACGATTTCGAGAGATGTTGTGCAAGGTACTTATTTTCTTTTATAGTAATGGCCCAGTCACAATGTCGGCGATCTGTCGGGGATTAGTTTTGGCCGGGGGTCGTCGTAGAAAATAAAGAATCCTTGAACAATCATAGCAATAATCCTAATGAAAGTGGAGCAGTCACATTGTCTGAGATTTTTCAAGGATTTTGACCCGGTTTTGTCGAAAAATCGTGGGATTAGCCTCCGATCGCCTCCGATTGCATCGGAGGCGATCGGAGACGATATCTGCGAGCGTCTTTTCTTTTAATTCCCCCCCCCCCGGGTATATGTTGGGGAAAAGTTCGGAGGAGCCCTTATATACACGGCGATTCACGGCGATTTACTACGACTCCACCATACAATTCGTCGGAGACGATCACAGAAAGCGTACGAATCGTCGCAGGGCGTCTCCTATTCAGTCGGAGGGCGCCGGAGACTACTCGCAAACATTGAATCTCAACCTGAATTTCCAATCCCACACAGAATCTTGCGACTAGTCTCAGATTATTCGGATGACGGCTCCGATTAATCGGAGGGCATCATAGGTCATCGGAGATTGTGTCTGGGATGCCCAAAATGGTTGAAAAATCTTACGAGCAATCTTAAAATTTTAAGTTCAAACTTGGGGACCGCGACGGGTGTGGCGATGCCTAAAAAATCTGCGACAAGCCGCAGGCGTCGGAGAGCACCTCCGACGGGTGCAAAATTGTTAGATCTGTCTGAAGATTTTGTTCAAATTTCCCGGGTTTTACCCATCGCCGACGCATCGCAAATGATTTGTGACTGGCCCATTAGTAAGTAAAGTAAAGTAAAGTAAGCGGTCACTGAAAACATGTACGATTTCGAGGGATGTTGAGCAAGGTACTTGAATGAGTGAGTGAGTGAGTGAGTGAGTGAGTGAGTGAGTGAGTGAGTGGCGGGCGGGCGGGCGGGCGAGCGAGGCGCGCGCGCGCGCGCGCGAGTGAGTAAGTGAGTGAGTGAGTGAGGTAAAGAAAAGTAAAGTAAAGTAAAGTAAAGTAAAGTAAAGTAAGTAAGTAAGTAAGTAAGTAAGTAACACAGCCCTTGGGGTTACTGCCTTAGAACGGTCAGTGGCAAAACAATTTACGACTGGGGGTTTAACCAGGCTCTAGGTTGCACTCACTTTTCTCAACAGGTTCTCTTATGAAAAAACAAGCACAAGTAGTCTTGGTAAAATAAATAAAACGCCCCCATCAGCTCAACAATTATGCACGCAAAAGCACACAAACAAATCACAAAACGTAAGAAGCTGATAGCATTGAAAATGCCAATGGAGCGGGTACTCTATGATGTTACCGAGACCAGATAATCTTAAAAAAAATCAGCAAGAACACGATGACAGGGATAAAAGAATCAAATCGAGCTTCTAGGTTCTTTTAAAACAGATTTCCCAATAAAACTTCATAAACACTTGAACCCATGCCACCGTCGTGAAACGAAAGAGGTAAGCATATAATGATCAACTCTAGATGGGTTAATCACCAAGGATGCAGAGCGTTGTAGAATAGCATGCTGGTAACATTTCTTTTTGAATTTAAGAGAATCAAAGAATCAAGCGTCACTCAAAGTAAACACTTTATTGTTCAAGGAGATTCAAATTTTTGCAACATTAAAGTTGCCTGTTTAAAAATAAGAGCAACTGTTCTTTTCAATTTCAAATGTTTACATTTTTGCGTACGAAATTAGATCTTGCTTGTGATCGATCACAAAATAATCGACTATCCCGTATAATGATGACTGATTATGGAATTATGTTGAGGAATAAATTGAAAAAAAAAACAGGTTCATTTTGTATTGAATGGATGGCATTGTTAGAAATTAACAGAACTCAATAATATGATTGCCCAAACCAATATCTATTAATTTAGAGAACATCCATTTCCCTGCAAAGAGTGTTAAATTAAATGCTTATTCTAAAATGGTGTTTGTCAAGAACAGCCTTCTTCAATGTCATCAAAAAAAGTTATTGGTATTTTAAATAACGAATTGTTTCATTTTTTAGTCTGCAACTCAGACTTTATGGGACCAGAAGGAGAAATAACAACTCCTGGTTATCCATGTACCTATCCCAACGACCAATCTTGCTATTATAAAATCACAGTTGAAGCTGGAAAACGAGTACAGATCGAAATACTGGAACTGGAACTGGAAACGGGTTTTGATTATCTCAGAGTAAGTTTTGGAGACAAATAACTGTAATGCCTTTTTATGACAATAAAATACTTGTTTGGTGGCCGTAAAAGTCTCCCCGTACGTAAAGTCAGTAATGTTATCAGTAAATAAGTGGTTACCGATATCATGCAGTGATGATTACCGGCTTATCCGAACAACGTTTTTTATTTTATTTATAGGGGTGGGTGGTGTCCCGACTCGCCCAGTCGTTAGCGGGATTATTTTATTTTAAAGCGGTGGGTGGTGTCCCGGCTCGGCCAGTCGTTAGCGGGATTATTTTATTGTATAGGGGTGAGTGGTGTCCCGGCTCGCCCAGTCGTTAGCGGCATTATTTTATTTTATAGGTGTGGGTGGTGTCCCGGCTCGCCCAGTCGTTAGCGTGATTATTTTATTTATAGGGGTGGGTGTTGTCCCGGCTCGCCCAATCGTTAGCGGGATTATTTTATTTATAGGGGTGGGTGGTGTCCCGGCTCGCCCAGTCGTTAGCGGGACTATTTTATTTCATAGGGGTGGGTGGTGTCCCGGCTCGCCCAGTCGTTAGCGGGATTATTTTATTTTATAGGAGTGGGTGGTGTCCCGGCTCGCCCCGTCGTTATCGGGATTATTTTATTTATAGGGGTGGGTGGTGTCCCGGCTCGCCCAATCGTTAGCGGGATTATTTTATTTTATAGGGGTGGGTGGTGTCCCGGCTCGCCAAGTCGTTAGCAGGATTATTTTATTTTATAGGGGTGGGTGGTGTCCCGGCTCGCCCAGTCGTTAGCGGTATTAATTTATTTTATAGGGGTGGGTGGTGTCCCGGCTCGCCCAATCGTTAGCGGGATTATTTTATTTATAGAAGTGGGTGGTGTCCCGCCTCGCCCTATCGTTAGCGGGATTATTTTATTTATAGGGTTGGGTGGTGTCCCGGCTCGCCAAGTCGTTAGCGGTATTATTTTATTTTATAGGGGTGGGTGGTGTCCCGGCTCGCCCAGTCGTTAGCGGGATTATTTTATTTTATAGGGGTGGGTGGTGTCCCGGCTCTCCCAGTCGTAAGCGGGATTATTTTTTTTTATTTATAGGGTAGGGTCGTGTCCCGGTTCGCCCAGTCGTTAGCAGTATTATTTTATTTTATAGGGGTGGGTGGTGTCCCGGCCCGCCCCGTCGTTAGCGAGATCGAAATTGCATGGTAAGGAGCTTTCGTCGTGCGTTACAGTTTCCCACCCCAAGTTGAGGAAATATCATCACTTGTTGTTTTCTCTGATTTCAGTGAGATGTTGTTAGTCTAATGTATCACTAGAGATGCTGTTAGTCTAATGTATCACTAGAGATGCTGTTAGTCTAATGTATCACTAGAGATGCTTCTGGTCTAATGTATCACTAGAGATGCTTTTGGTCTTATGAATCACTAGAGATGCTTTTGGTCTTATGAATCACTAGAGATGCTTTTGGTCTAATGTATCACTAGAAATGCTTTTGATCAAATGTATCACTAGAGATGCTTTTAGTCTACTGTATCAATAGAGATGCTTCTGGTCTAATGTATCACTAGAGATGCTTTTAGTCTACTGTATCAATAGAGATGCTGTTAGTCTAATGTATCACTAGAGATGCTTCTGGTCTAATGCATCACTAGAGATGCTTTTAGTGTAATGTATCACTAGAGATGCTGTTAGTCTAATGTATCAGTAGAGATGCTTTTGGTCTAATGTATCACTAGAGATGCTTTTAGTGTAATGTATTTCTAGAGATGCTGTTAGTCTAATGTATCACTAGAGATGCTTTTGGTCTAATGTATCACTAGAGATGCTTCTGGTCTAATGTATCAATAGAGATGCTTTTAGTGTAATGTATCACTAGAGATGCTGTTGGTCTAATGTATCAATAGACATGTTGATATTTTAGAGCCTGAGGTTTTTCTGCAATTCGTCATTGCACTTTTATCGATAAAAATCGAAATACTAAAATCTCCCTAACAAAAAATTGCAGTTTAATAAAACTTTGATTCAATTAATGTTATTTTTTAAATCTTTACAATGACTACGAATAACTAAACGTAAAACATTAAAGAAAAAATATCTTAACGTTACACTGCCTTTAAACTCTATTTCATTGTAACCTTTAAACATATAAACATAAAATGTCAATTTAAATGGCCACATGCGAAACATTTTTTATTATTTTGATATCAGTTTACTAGTATACTCGGCCATAAAATTCAGAATCAAACAAACTTTTACATATATATATATATATATCGTGTGGGCATTTAATTTGATGGTTTGCGTTTCTTAGATTTTGTGTTTTTAATGTAATTAAAATTTCAGATTTTTTATATACAAAGTAGCTATTTACTGCATATTCAGAAATTTTGATTTTTATGGATGACAATAACAAGTGCATAAGGACCTTGATATTCACAAGCTTAAGGATACTGTCACTGATTTTTATCGCGCATACATTTTCCTTTAGAATAAAACATTATAGATAAACACAAGAATTATAATTATAATGTTATATTTTAGATTTTCGACGGTGCTGACGGAAGCAGTACCATAATGGCGGACTTATCTCAAGGGACCTTACCATCTGTAACAACCTACACATCAAGCACTAACGTTGTGTATTTAACGTTTTATTCTAATAATAGAGTAAGACTTATTGGATTTCGGATTCGGTACAGCGAAGGTATAACCAGAAGTTCAATACATAAAATTTCTATCGGCTTAAATGACGATATCACGTGTGATACCATAAGTCTAGTACCTCTACCTCTACCTTTTCTAACAGGGAGGTGGAAGGACGGGATGTATGCTGTTAAAGTTACTTTCATTGTTATTCCCGAAAAAGGGCGGGGTGGGCGATAGAATGCATGTTCAGCTGTTAATGTTATTTCCTAACGGGGAGTTTAGTCTGCAGGACTGTCAGCTGTTTGCATTTAATACTTTTATGGAAATGCAGTTAGGTTTGATTTCCTATATACCTTATCCTATCAAGGGCGGATCCGGAGTGGATGTCTTGGGTTGTTGAATATATAAATTTCGTTGGACGTTTTGTCTGAATCGTGGAATTTATCTTTTAACTACCCTTAATACTGTCCAAACATACACCCTTTCTGTAAATCTAGCATATGACCATGAATGCAATTTAGTGTCAACGTCAACACAAAACGCTATGATTGTCTTAGAAAACAGATTGCTCTCCCAAAAATGAGGAGCTACAGATTGTTCTCCCTTAAATGAGCATAAACTGATTGCTCTCCCAAAACTTGGCCGTTACAGATTGTTCTCCCTTAAATGAGAATAAACTGATTGCTCTCCAAAAACTTGGCCGTTACAGATTGTTCTCCCTTAAATGAGCATAAACTGATTGCTCTCCCAAAAACTTGACCGTTACAGATTGTTCTCCCTTAAATGAGCATAAACTGATTGCTCTCCCAAAACTTGGCCGTTACAGATTGTTCTCCCTTAAATGAGCATAAACTGATTGCTCTCCCAAAACTTGGCCGTTACAGATTGTTCTCCCTTAAATGAGCATAAACTGATTGCTCTCCAAAAACTTGGCCGTTACAGATTGTTCTCCCTTAAATGAGCATAAACTGATTGCTCTCCCAAGAATGGCCGTTACAGATTGTTCTCCCTTAAATGAGCATTAACAGATTGCTCTTCAAAAGTGAGCCGTTACACATTGTTCTCCCTTAAATGAGCATAAACTGATTGCTCTCCCAAAACTTGGCCGTTACAGATTGTTCTCCCTTAAATGAGCATAAACTGATTGCTCTCCCAAAACTTGGCCGTTACAGATTGTTCTCCCTTAAATGAGCATAAACTGATTGCTCTCCCAAAACTTGGCCGTTACAGATTGTTCTCCCTTAAATGAGCATAAACTGATTGCTCTCCCAAAAACTTGGCCGTTACAGATTGTTCTCCCTTAAATGAGCATTAACAGATTGCTCTTCAAAAGTGAGCCGTTACAGATTGTTCTCCCTTAAATGAGCATAAACTGATTGCTCTCCCAAAACTTGGCCGTTACAGATTGTTCTCCCTTAAATGAGCATAAACTGATTGCTCTCCCAAAACTTGGCCGTTACAGATTGTTCTCCCTTAAATGAGCATAAACTGATTGCTCTCCCAAAACTTGGCCGTTACAGATTGTTCTCCCTTAAATGAGCATAAACTGATTGCTCTCCCAAAAACTTGGCCGTTACAGATTGTTCTCCCTTAAATGAGCATAAACTGATTGCTCTCCCAAAAACTTGGCCGTTACAGATTGCTCTCCCAAAAACTTGGCCGTTACAGATTGTTCTCCCTTAAATGAGCATAAACTGATTGCTCTCCCAAAAACTTGGCCGTTACAGATTGTTCTCCCTTAAATGAGCATAAACTGATTGCTCTCCCAAAACTTGGCCGTTACAGATTGTTCTCCCTTAAATGAGCATAAACTGATTGCTCTCCCAAAACTTGGCCGTTACAGATTGTTCTCCCTTAAATGAGCATTAACTGATTGCTCTCCCAAGAATGGCCGTTACAGATTGTTCTCCCTTAAATGAGCATTAACAGATTGCTCTTCAAAAGTGAGCCGTTACAGATTGTTCTCCCTTAAATGAGCATAAACTGATTGCTCTCCCAAAACTTGGCCGTTACAGATTGTTCTCCCTTAAATGAGCATAAACTGATTGCTCTCCCAAAACTTGGCCGTTACAGATTGTTCTCCCTTAAATGAGCATAAACTGATTGCTCTCCCAAAACTTGGCCGTTACAGATTGTTCTCCCTTAAATGAGCATAAACTGATTGCTCTCCCAAGAATGGCCGTTACAGATTGTTCTCCCTTAAATGAGCATTAAACAGATTGCTCTCCCAAAAACTTGGCCGTTACAGATTGCTCTCCCAAAAACTTGGCCGTTACAGATTGTTCTCCCTTAAATGAGCATAAACTGATTGCTCTCCCAAAACTTGGCCGTTACAGATTGTTCTCCCTTAAATGAGCATAAACTGATTGCTCTCCCAAAACTTGGCCGTTACAGATTGTTCTCCCTTAAATGAGCATAAACTGATTGCTCTCCCAAAACTTGGCCGTTACAGATTGTTCTCCCTTAAATGAGCATAAACTGATTGCTCTCCCAAAACTTGGCCGTTACAGATTGTTCTCCCTTAAATGAGCATAAACTGATTGCTCTCCCAAAACTTGGCCGTTACAGATTGTTCTCCCTTAAATGAGCATAAACTGATTGCTCTCCCAAAAACTTGGCCGTTACAGATTGTTCTCCCTTAAATGAGCATAAACTGATTGCTCTCCCAAAACTTGGCCGTTACAGATTGCTCTCCCTTAAATGAGTTATACATAAATATTTACATAAAATGCATTATTCTACATCTAATAAATTCATCCAATTAGCGTCCTTTAATTGTACCACGTGACCGTCCAATATTTTCCCGTATTGGATCAAAAAAGTCCGTTTTTTTCAAATTGGATGATTAAGTGCAAATGCACTTAACCATTGTTTTACAACGATAAAAGCCGTTGACCGTAAAAATTATCCGAATGAAAAAAAAACACGTGGTCGTGTAGGCGCTTGTCTTTAAATACACACTGAGACGAGTAAAGCGTCTGGTGACAGTGACTCATTGTTGTCGCAACTTGTCAAGTAAGAGAAATGTAGAACTTAATAAAATATTGGACCGTACAATATGGAATATATATGGAATAGTCTTTCAACGCTTGAAAAGTCATGCTTTATTTATTAGATGTAGAATAAAAAGGCTCGTCCAATATGACTTTTCAAGCTGTGTACTCGTCCAAATATATTCCCGTATTGTACAGTAACACGTCTAATAACCTTTAAATATTTTCAAAATCATTTACAATTAAAAACAATCAGGCAACATCGATTATAAAAACGTATTGCTGTTCCATATGCATAGCAGGAAATATTGCGTGTATGAAACACGACTAGGCTCACACAAAAACACCTGAAACACAATTAACAAAATTGAGAGCAAAATGTTTCCACGTTGCAACGATCAGTGGCAAAATATGAGCGTCCAGAAAACAAGAAATTCCATCGCTTCCTAGTCACAACCTCATCTGAGCAAAAAAAAAACTGAAACTGAGATTCGAGACTACTCAAATCTCAAGCATCTGATTGGCTAAATTACCAACCAGTCGTTATTTCAGCCAATCAAATGCTTGAGATTTGAGATTGGTCACCAGTTTTAGTTTTATGATATTGAGCCCTGTACAGTAATAGATTTGTATTGTTTAACGCTGACAAAATCTTTACTGAAATACAAACAAAATGTATTATAACGAATGGTTTAAATTGTCTTTATTTGCAGTGGTGTAAAACTAGTAACCAGATGGTTGACGATGGAGTTAAGAAGTGGAACCAGCTGATCAACTATTAGTTGAAGGGAATTTATTTATAGTGGTTACAATATTAATTTTATACTAAATTAAATAACGAACTCTCTGTTTATGCTTCGTTTTAATCATAGCATGATGAACAATATTAATTTTGTATAACGGACAAAATTTGTACTAATATTTAATTTTAAGAGGGCACTGTATAGGGCATTGTTTAATGCATTGTTTCGAACATACACTGACATGTACATAAATTGGCTATAAAATTTTAGGATGGCATTGTTAAGGGTATTGTTTCGAACATACACTGATATGTACATAAATTGGCTTTATAATTTAACGATGACATTTACATAAATTGAGTATATAATTTAACAATGACATTGTTAGAGAATTGTTTCGAACATACAATGACATGTACATATATTGGCTATATAATTTATCGATGGCATTGTTTAGAGCATTGTTTTGAACACACACTGACATTAACATATATTGAGTATATACTTTAACGATAACATTGTTTAGAGCATTGTTTCGGACATACACTGACATGTACATATATTGAGTATATAATTTAACGATGGCATTGCTGAGGGCATTGTTTTGAACATACACTGACTTATATATATATATATATTGTTTGGAACAAACACTGACATGCACATACATGTATATTGGCTAAATAATTTAACGAGGGCATTGTTAAGAGCATTGCTTCGAACATACATTGACATGTACATATATTGAGTATATAATTTAACGATGGCATTTTTAAGGCATTGATATACACTGACATGTACAACCTACGACAAACAAATGGTCAGGTGTTTTTATTTGTTATTACTTGTTGTTGCTATGCTCTTTTCTTCTAATTTCAGTTACAGCACGAAGGTTTTTATTCAAAATAATACTAGAGCTCCAGTTCACTTCTTTTATACAATTTTGTAAAAGGAATTGTTCTTCCTTATTTTGGATTCAACTTACTTGCATTTTGCGAAATCTCTACTTGGTCATTATTATTGAACACATTTGTTAATTTTCTTTCTGGTGTATTATTATGTGGGAATATTATTACATGATTGGTTATTTGGTATAACTTAAATAAAATAGAGGTACTGTTTTCTACGTGTTGCTTATGCTTATTGTCACATTTTATGTAATGCTTTGTTCGTCTGTCCGTCTATGTAGTTTAAGGCTAGTGTCGATCCGTCCGGTGGTCTAGTTTGGCAGTGACTCTTTCCAAACAAAAGTCTACTTTACGATCCTTCGTATAATACACATGTACCAGTTAACTGTCTTTTGATAACGATGATAAAGCCTAAAAGAAGTTTTGCGAAACCTTTCTGATGTTATACAAATATGTTGTGTATTATTTATTTACTTACCCTGTTGAGTGAGTAAATCAATTATTTACATCACAATATCAACAACAACACTACATTTTAGCAATAAGGCATCATATTTGCCAGTATTTATATACAGTAAAGATTCAGCCGCTTGTATTGAAAGTGTGCACTTATTTTATCTGGTCATGTCGACTTATGTCTGTAAATTTCTTTCCGTTCTGCAAAGAAACTAAGTTATTGATTATAGTGTTCTTAACACCGTGTACATGTATATTGTTTTAACAAATTTCTATATAAAATACTGATCAGGATTTTTTCATTGTTTTTGGCGCATAAAACAATTAAAACACATACTAGTACAAATGTGGTTGATATAATATCATAACTATCGGACTTAGTGTTTTTGGTGTCGAGACTTTTAGAGAGGTACATTCTGACAACGATTTAGTAAAGTCGATTTAATTATGAACCAAACCAACCGAGTTTTTTTGTATCCACTTAACCTAGCTTTGAACTAAACTTTTAGATAGGTAATTTCTGACAAAGATTTAGTAAGACTGTTTTAATTGTGAACCAAACGAACTGATCTATCTGCAAAAAAAAAACGTTTAAAATGACGTTTGTTTCAAACTTGTTTTTATGTCCGTTGCAATAAGACCCAAGTTATGCACATGTGATTTGTAACCATTGCCACAATCCCTGGGAATACATGGGCATTTGAAACAATCCCTAGGAAGGACCCTGACACACCGGGTAGATGTAGTAGTTACCATTTTGTAGAATAAGCAAGGTTGTAAAAGTCGTCAATGGTTTTTAAAGGGCACTGTGTGCAACATAGAAACCAATTTTACTAACTAGGCTTCCAATAATTTAGAAATTAACATTACGGATTTGTATTAACACATACACATGCGCATTCATTAAGACATACAAACGTATGCCAATGCGACAGTGAAAACAAAATAAAAGTACAAAACATCCGATGGCTCGTCAGACTGGTGTATTGGCTTACATGTATGAAGTATACAAATGACAACGAAAACGCTTAAATATATAATGTGTACGCCTCAGAGTTATTAAAATTATACACGGGTTTGTATCTTAACCCGTATCAGCACGACGGAGTAATCCTTCAGCTATACACAAAGTCAACAAGACTACAATCAGCGTATACTAGAATGAAAGTTGGGTAGTTCCAGATCACCCCAACAAAGTCTAATCCGAATCACCTCCATGTATCGATTAAACTTATCTTCCAGAGTGTAAGCATGAGTCCTTGAAACTTCCGGTTACTAACCGTTGCAATAAAATTGCTTTTTTATCTCGCCATTACCATTACAAAATGTGCCTTCGTGGTTATGGTCGAAAAAAGCGACTGCCTTCGCAAAAGGACAAATGTGTCTTTGACTAAGGGACACAGGGAACGTCGCTATTACGTTACGCTGTTAGGCTGCTAAGCAGCCAACTTCAAGCTGCTAGGCCGTTAGGCTGCTAGACTGTCAAAGTCTCGAACCTTATTAATAATCAAACATTCATATTTATCATGATATTGAACACGGTAAATGCCTTATGGTCTTATTTGAATACAGAATTTGCTGTACAAAAGAGGATAACTATTATCAATAAATCATTTTATAGCATCGTTTCATTATTTTATCTAATATATAGACCATAATTAACTTCAGATTAGTTACCGGTGTATTCTAGCTACTTTTGACCAGCTGCCTGCTGATCGGCCTATAGGCATCAGGCTTTGTTGAACCTCATTTTTCACAAAACGTGTTTTTATACGGTGTGAAAATGCGTGCGAGTACGTCACACCATGTGAAAATTTCTCACGCATTTTTCGCATGATGTGAAAAAAAAAACGTGCGAAGTCGTCAAAAATCAGCAATGTGAATTATACGTTTGACTTTTTTACGATTTTTAGTATTAACGTAATTTTCATATCAAGTTTTCCAATCATTGTTCATCCTAAAGTATACTATAAAAATAAACAAAACTAACGTTTCAGTTAATTTCAAACATTTGAATTAGACAGTTTAGCACCGCTAAACGTCGCGATGCCGCTTAATTTACGCTTAATGTCGCAATACGGCCGCTAGATAGACCACCCTAAGGTCCATGACTAACCAGTCTTGCGCCCTGAGTAACCGCGTTATGGTCCACATCAATCACAATAGCGCCCTTAGTAACCGCTATTAGGTCCATAGCAACCATTCTGAAACAATATGAAACACGTAATTCTCTTAAAATCTTTGTTAGAAATAAAATTGCTTATTATTATATCATAACAAGCTTATATTGCATTAAGATGTCGTAAAAAGCCGCCGCTGTCAGGTACATTATTACAGCTGCCATTCACGGTTAAATTTTTTTCTTTATCTTTAAAAGTACTTACATCGAAGAAAAATATAAACTATTATATTTAGGCTGAAACATTTAACATTGTTTCTCAATAGAAGGTATTGATGTTTTTGTTGAAATTGTTGAATAATGTTTAAAAGTCAACATTTTGGCTGGCTGTTGCAAAAAAAAACCTGTCAGATACATGCCAGGAAAACTTGAAACTTTTCAGTAATTGTGTAGCTTTTTTGTTAAAAGTCGAATGAAGTATCGGATTATGTTCATGATCATGTTCTTCCGCTACATTTAATATTTTTAATAAAATGTTCAGTTTAAATGCAAAACAATGCTAAAGAGAGGAAGTATATTTTTCCCACATTCAGCTGCCGTTGTCGGCACAGCGAGTTAGCATGAAACGCAAAAATCCCCTAAAGACACCGTAAACGTTGATCACCGTGATATCGGGTGTTGTTTCTAATACTGAGGACAATTTGATAAGGGTAGCCGAACAAATGGCGGAATGGGAAGTGATTTTTCCAACAAAATTGCTTTAGAATTTTAAAAAATTTTGGCCGGATTATGCCGAGTGACCGTGCCATAGAGACTGACATTTTCTTTAAATGATTTAAATAGAAACAAATTTTGTAAAATAAATGCACTAACGCCAAATCTGCATATTGGATAGTTGTAATGCATTTTGTGCATTTTTAAAAATATAGCACTTTTCTGCGAACTTTTTGAATACCTCGTATGTATTTGCATAGAATTAAATCTTGTAGGGCGATATTATGCACCGCATAACTAGGTCTTATATCAACACCACATATTCTCTCTCTTTCCCTCTCTCACTCCTTACCCTCTATCTATTTATCTCTATGTAGTGTTACTAGCGCAATAAAATTCACTCAACAGATCCCTTAATGTACTGATGAGTCCAAAATTTCGACAAATTCGCTCCTTTTCGGTCAGTGGCATTTTGTAATGATACTATAAATATTATTGGTAAAATTCCTTTTAAACGCCCCAGGGCTGTAGCATTTTCTTAAGAGGGGATGTGCACCTTTTATTTAAATATTAAATTATTATACATTGGTACCCATCATGACTAGTCTAAAATCTCAAGCATCTGATTGGATGAAAAGGCGACCTGTCGCTATTTCAGCCAATAAGATGCTTCAGATTTGAGACTGGTTTCCAATCTCAGTTTTATAACCATTATGACTAGAAGAGTTGGGTAAATTAGAATCCATGTATCTAAGAAACAGACAACGTAAACAATTGGACAATTCGTGAAATAATTTTATTTATGGGGTAAGATATCTTGAAAACACAACTAGTCATTTTATAAACTGCATGATGAGACAATAAGGTACAATAATAAACTGGACGGAGTAATTAAACTTAATTGTAAAGTATAAAGAAAAACAGAAATAAACTTTCAACAATATAGCACAGGCCCCAAGATTATAAAACTGAGAATGGAAACAAGTCTAAAATCTCAAGGATCTGATTGGCTTAAAAGGCCACTGATCGCAATTTCAGCCAATCAGATGCTTGAGATTTGAGTCTTGGTTCTAATCTCAGTTACATAATCTTCAGCACAGATTAAGTTAGCCACCATAATAATAATCAGCAAGAACAAAACACCAGGCAGCTTACAACAAGTTGTTTCTTTTGTTTACCCTTTCCTCCATACATAACCCTTTATTGCGTGGGCAAACAGTTTAGATCCATATCAGCTGGCACATCTGTGCCATCTGATCAGGACCTAAACTGTTAGATTTATCATTTATTAGGGTATTTCTGACCAAAAAGTGACCAGTGCAGATCCTAATCAGACGGCACGGACGTGCTGGCTGATCTGGATCTATACTGGTCGCACATGCGTAAAAATGTGTATATATGAAGGAAAGAGTTATTTCACCATTTATCTATGGATGTGGCTTATATCAATGTATTTTACATCATTTTGCACTTTGCAATGAAGCAGTTATTAGGAAAAAAATATTCATTCCAAGGCAAGCCATCAGTATTAGAAAATTTACAATATCCGATTTATGACCTTGCTCACACATGATTTTTCACAAGTTCCTTAGAGAAAACCATGTCGGCATTCACTTGGTCATCAATAACCATGCCTAAAAGTATTGGGCTCAAGATTATAAAACTAAGATCGGGGACCTGTCTCAAATCTGATTGACCAGTAGGAATTTAAGCCCATCAGATGCTTGAGATCTGAGACTGGTCTACAGATTTAATTTATGATCTTATGCCCTGCTATCACAATTCTGCTTTAAATTTTAATAGCATTTAAAACATTTACAAGTGTAAAATGTAACATTCAATAAACAATTTAATCAGGATATGAGAATTATTTTGATTGTAATAAATAAGAAGCCCTAATGTTTTTCACACCTTGATGAGCAAAATCAATTATCGGTTCTGTCCTTCATGGCAACTAGTGTAGATTCAGATCAGTACCCAAGATTATAAAAACTGAGCATGGAAACAAGTCTCAAATCTCAAGCATCAGTCGCCATTCAGCCAATCAGATCCTTGAGAATTCAGACTGGTTTCCAATCTCAGTTTTATAACCTTCAGCCCAGCTTGCTGATCCATGAGGCTACTCTGGAACTACACTGTTCTCTTTTAGATTTATTACATTATTTCTGACCATGTAGGAAAGAATGTAGATTCTCAACAGACAGCACACATGGGCATGCTGATCTGGCTCTACATTGGTCAACCATTGGCTGAACCCTTTCCTTGATATATACGCATTTTTACGCATGTGCAAACAGTGTAGATCCAGATCAGCCGGCACATCCGTGATCAGAATCTGCACTGGTCGCATTTTGATCAGAAATAACCTAATGAATCAAAAAGCGAACAGTTTAGATCCTGATCAGATGGCATTTATGTGCCGGCTAATCTGGATCTAAACTGTTCGCCCTAGCAATAAAGGTGTATCACTATCTATACAGGAAAGGGTTCAACAAGTATCCATGAGTAAAGAGAGGTAAATGTGATTATTCCAGGCAATTAGATTAATGTTGCTATTCTATAAGCCATAGGAAGTTAAATGTCACCAATGTCACAATAATGTGTCCTCTGCTGATAACCATATCAATCAGTGATTACAAATGTCCTATACAGTTAATTAATGTCATTATTTCACAAAGGGAGGTAATGTGTCTGTGCCCTCCATCATTTCTCAGGGGAGGTAATTTCTATGTCATCATCTTCCCCAGGTGGAGAATGTCTTAAACTGGAGCCAGGAGGGCTCTCTGGTAATTCGTTACCTACTGGTACTGAAAACAGAGATGAAAACACTATTTGCTACAATGTCTCTCAATAACACAGTCAATTTTTGCTTTGACCCTTTCATATATACACCTTTAAATAAATCACATTTATTAAGTGATTAGTTTAGATCCAGGTCAGCCGGCACATCTTTGCCATTTGATCCGTATCTATAATAAACAGTTTAAATCCTTATCACATGGCACAAATGTGCCAGCTGATCTGGATCTAAACTGTTTACAATGTGATAAAAGTCTTATCTATTAACCCTTTCCTTGATATATACGCATTTTTACGCGTGTGTGACCAGTGTAGATTTAGATGGGACGGCACAGATCTGCACTGGTCGCATTTTAGTCAGGAATAACCTTATTAATCAAATAGCGAACAGTTTAGATCCTGGTCAGACGGCACAGATGCTGAAATCTAATTACCCCCGATTCACTGCATATCTGTCTATTCCAGACATCAGAATCATGCCAGAATATTAACTGAGAGGCCCAAAACAAGATCTTTTCAAAACAGCTTATTCTTGCCTTTGCTATGTTGAATTAAAAGGGCATAAATTGTGTGTAACAGCATTCACAATTATTTCAAACTTGCTAAAAATTTCACCCCTTCTCATTAACGGTCTACACAGAAAATCTCTGATTTGGGAAGCAAATTAGGGGCCAGTCTTATAAGCCTATCGCCTTATAGCTGAATATTTGCGGTACTTACTTCTAGGCGGGGATTGTCTCCCTTTGCCACTCCCACTTCTTGGTCTATCAGCAGTGCCACCTATAGGGGGAAGAGGTTCATTTGTTGCCATCATGGACGGAATTTCAACATCAGACAATCTTACACGTTTGGCAGTAGATGAGCTGTGATTGGTCGGAGAAGATGATGGGCGGGGACTTTGCCGAGAACCTGAAAACATCAAAAGTGAAAAAAATGTGATCCGAATTATAAACAAGGGGCCCAGAAGTGACTGGTCTGCAATCTGAGTCTTGAAGAAGGACAAACAAGGGGCTGAGGACAGCATGAATAACCAGGGCTGAAGATTATAAAACTGAACTTGGAAACCAGTCTCAAATCTCAAGTATCTGATTGGCTGAAATGGCAACTGGTCACCATTTCAGCCAATCAGGTGCTTGAGGTTTATGTCTGGTTTTCATGCTTAGCTTTATTATCTTGGACACAATACATAGTTCTAGATTCTTGGGCCAAAGATCATAAAACTACAATTGGAGACCAGTCTGAAATCTAAAGCATCTGACTGGCTAAAATGGCCACCAGTCACCATCGCCATTTCAGCTAATCAGATGATGGCATTTTGATCACTTGGGAATGAGTGTTTGAGATGCATCATGACAAAATGGGGCTTATGCCACTCGTGTAGACCCAGATCCTATTTACCATTCAATGACTGAAGCATTCTTACTACATCTTTGATACATTTTGTTCTATGTGGATTCTAGTATTGACAATTTCATCAGGTATTCACAATGATCATATTTACACCTTAAGGCCCAGTCACACCGCCCGAACGTTGCTGGAGCGTCCCTGGAGCGGTAAAAACAATTCATCACCGCTTTTAACCATTCACAACCGTTAAACATAAGTTAAGGCAACGCCGTATACGCTCGGCCACCGCTGATGTTTCTCGAGGGGCCCTCCTACTGCTCCGAAAGTTCTGAGCTGCACAAAATATTGCGAGAGGTGAGAAGGGGAAAATTTTCCGCCCCGGCAAAGTTCACCCCCGCTCCACCAACGCCCAATCAAAGTTTGGCACCGCTAGACGCAAGTTTGTGGACGCTTGGGTCCACTAGGCCAAAGCTGATTTCTCGAATGCTGCACCACTGCTGCTTCGCCAGCGTTGCCCGGACGGCGATTAAATGTTGCAAAAACATTGGTGGAGCGCTTATAAGCGTTTTAAGAGCGGACACAGGGTAGTTGGAACGATGCAGGGTGTTGAAGCAGCGAGCCACGGCGGCGATGAACTTTGGTTCGGCGTTGGTAGAGAGGTGTGGGAGTGGGACCAGAATTTGGCTATAAATACGGGGAGAAATGGACCAGGAGCTCATTTGGAATCGAGCTGCCGTTGAGTAATTTGCTTAAAGTTACAGAGGAGAACTGTATCAACATGGATGCTGAGAGACTTGCTATGATTGGTGCACTAGTTCAGCAGCAGAATCAGAACCTACTCAGATTGCAACAAACTGTTGACAGAAGGAGAAGAGAGAGAAGAAGGAGAGACCGGATTGTGCAGGTAAGACAGTGGATACTGAGAAGGCCTGAACATGGACTGTATGAGAAACTGATGGTGGAGCTGAGGAATGGGGATCCAGGAGCCTTTCCACACTTCATAAGGATGCCACCAGCCATGTTTGATGAACTTGTACAGAGGCTGACCCCAGATTGACCAAGCAAGATACCAACTACCGTGCAAGCCTGGAACCAGGTCTCAAAGTGGCAATCACCCTACGGCACCAGGCCTCTGGTAACACCTACAGAAACATGCATTTTGCCTGGAGGGTTCCCCACAACACCATCAGTGTGTTTGTCAGAGAAGTGGTAGAGGCCATCATTGAGGAGTACACAGATGAACTCTTGTTTTGCCCAACAACTGAGCAAGGATGGAGAGACCTGGCTGACCAAAGGTACCAGAGATGGAACTTTCCCCACACAGTTGGTGCCACTGATGGCAAGCATGTGGCCTGAAAAGCTCCTCGTAACTCTGGCTCAGAATTCTACAATAACAAGGGCTTTCATTGTGTGATACTCTGCCATGGTGGATGCTGACTACAAGTTCACCTACATTGACATCTCAGGCAACGGCTAATCCTCAGACGCTCAGATCTTCAACGAAATTGATCTCCATCGTGGGCTGGACCAGAACAGGATCCATGGCTTTCCTCAGCCAGACCCCCTACCCAATGACAATCAGTATGCCTTACTTCATCATCGGGGATGGCGCCTTCTCACTGCGGACCTACCTCATGAAGCCGCTAAACAAACTTTAAACCCCTGCCGCGCGAAAGCGTGCATGCGCAGAACGCCGCTATACCATACGCTCGCGTCACAGCTACACCGACGCTCGCTACCGCTAAACCAACGCTAAAGCAATGCCGGCTTCAGCGGTGCACCGCTAAACCAACGCCCGTGTTTTTCGAATTTTTTTTTCCATTTTGTGAGCGGTGACCAGCGTTTGGTCCACCCCCCTACCGTTCAAGGAACGCTCCAGCAACGTTCGGGCGGTGTGACCGGGCCTTAAGTAAATTTTCAAAATACCATAAAATACCTTTTAAATGCGCTTTCCCTTATAAAAGCCCCCATGTTACTTTTAAGAGAAAAACATTAAAGAATCCATATTAACCATTTCCTCCATAGACACACCTTTATTGCGTGGGCGAACAGTTTAGATCCAGATCAGCCGGCACATCCATGCCGTCTGATCAGGATCTAAACTGTTCGCTTTTTGACTTGTTAGGTTATTTCTGACCTAAATGCGACCAGTGCAGATCTTGATAAGACGGCATGGATATGCCGGCTGATCTGGATCTACAATGGTCGCACATGTATAAAGATGCGTATTTATAGAGGAAAGGGTTAATTATCCAAAGTTATAGGATATATTGTCAATTATTGCAGAAATGTACTTCTGATGCAGGATAATTCAGGAAAAGTGGTCAAATTTTGCAAGAAAAAAGGTGAATGTTGTGTATATTGCATTTTAAAAATGAAGTAAATACTTGTTTGACCTTTGAAAACATATTAAAATAAAGTTAAAGCACCTATAAAGTAGTAAAGTTAAATGAACACAAGATATGAGTGGCAACAATCTGATTATGACCCCTTGAACAATCCTAACAGGGATCACATGACCCCTGGTTTTCAAAAGCTATTGAAATCCCTGTATTTGTACCAGAATTTTTTTAGGTAGCTTCTCACTAACCAAAATTTTAAAATTGGAAAGTATTCTTAAATTGTGACAACTGTGCCCAAGGTTATAAAACTGAGCATGGAAACCAGTCTCAAATCTCAAGCATCTGATTGGCTGAAATATAACCTTCAGTCCTGGACCTTACTTAACCCTTTACTCTATTGTATTCTTTATAGCGGGTAATTTCTGCGGTTATACATTTCTGCGTTTTGCCCTCAAAAATGGATGCAAAAATTTCTGTGTTGTTTAATTCTGCATTTTCAGTTCCCATGAAGGATAAATTTCTGCGGTTCATAATGGGTAAGGTGACAATAACATAACAAGGGAGACAATCAGCTGGGCCCGGTATACCAGTATTTGCTCTGTCTCTGTTACTGTTACTGGTGAAATAATAAACAAACTGCATATAATTCAATATTTTTAGTCATGGGTCAATACCTGTTACTCAATTTATTTTATCCAAAAAAAAATACAAAGATATTATTTATCAATGAATAACAACTCTCAAACAACTATTCCATTGAATTGAGAAATGTTTGAGCAAATGTTGCGTTTATACTTTGCCTATACAATAATGATTTGTCATAATTGATCGTTATTAGTCACACTGTCTGTATTGTGAAACAGATTATCTTGGACAAGGCGACTCATGATTTTTGCTTGAAAATGAGATAATATTTTGCGATTTAAATTTCTGCTGTTTTTTTTTCTGCTGGATATATTTCTGCGATTTCATTCAAAGACCGTAGAAACGCTGAAATTTTGTATCCACATAAATAACCCGCTATACAGTATTGCTGGCACATATATTCTAAGGGGGGACAATGGAGATCCAGATCAGCCAGCAAATCCGCGTCATCTGATCACAATCTGCCCACTTTTGATTCATAAGGCTGTGTCTGACCAAAAAAGGACAAGTGTAGATCTAGATCAGACAGCACTGATGCGTCATTTGATTTGGATCTTCACTGGTTGCGCAAGTGATAAAAAAAATTATATATGGAATAAAGGATTAAATTTTCAATAAGGAAAATATTGATAATAGAAGGAGGATGTGTCCTGTACTTCTTAGTAAGTTTCCTACCTGACAAGGGTCTCTCTGTTTTCCCAACAGAACTTGGTCCAGGTCGGTTCACGGTCATGTACGATCGTAGATTGTTGTTTGCTGCATTCACTAAACGGTCATTGCTCAAACCCTGAGCCCCAATCTGAGCACTGAAACACAGACATTAACCAGAGCCACTGGATTAATCAATTCAGAAAACTTGATAATTTTTATACAGCATTTGTCTGCTTGATATTGTATCAATAGTATTAATGCAATAGAATATTAATTCCTAGACTCTCTTCCAAATTTTGGGAAAAATGGGATGGGTGGGTGGGTGGGTTTTATTTTCTTTGTTTTATGTATCATTCTCACTGTCTCTAATGATGCTTGTGTAGTGCAAAGGTAAATAAGCATCAAGCCAACTATGAATTGCCGATTTGCACTGAAATGTTCCATACCGCGTTTTCATACTCTACCTATTCATACTCATAATGTAAATTTTGATGTACCCTTTTTTTTCAAAATAAAAATGTTCTGGCAGAGTGATTTTTGAGGGTTTGCAGGGATGAGAATCTAGGAATTAGTTTTCTATTGCCTAATTGAGATATTGATATTTTGAGGGGTAAAAATGGAAATTAAAAGGCTCTTAGTGATAGTAAACAAGAGGGCCATGATGGCCCTGTATCGCTCACCTGAGTACAAAAGTACTTTCAGCTTTACCCCAGGGCCAACATTTAAATAATGCTGGTAAAGGGTCTCTTTACAATACTCAACACGAAATATCTAAGGTCTAGTCGCATTAGTTTCAGAGAACAAGGGGTGTAGTTTGACACTAGCAAACATTCTACATGTCTTCAGTTCTTACTATTTAGCTCTATGTAAAAATTGATAAGCGCCTGGGTGGGGCCAATTCGAGCCTGGGGTCATGATATGTATAAACGTGGTAAAGGTCCACAAAGTGATGTTACATGTAAAAATTCTAAGCTCTATGTGTTATGGTTCTAGAAGAAGACTTTTACAAGATTTTTCCTATATAATTCTATGTAAAATGGGCGACCCCTGTGGCGGGGCCAATTTTGACCCAAGGGCCATAATTTGAACAACTTTGTTAGAGGTCCATTAGACAATGTTTCATGCCCAATATCTAACCTCTAGCCATTGCAGTTTTGGAGAAGAAGATTTTTTAAGTTTTTGCTATATATTGATATAAGGAAAACCCATGACCTCTGGGGCGGGGCAAATTTTGACCCCAGGGCCATAATTTGAACGTTACTTTGTTAAAGGTCTATTAGACAATGTTTCATGCCAAATATCTAACCTCTGGCCATTGCAGTTTCGGAGAAGAAGATTTGTTAAGTTTTTGCTATATATTGATATAAGGAAAACCCATGACCTCTGGGGCGGGGCAAATTTTGACCCCAGGGCCATAATTTGAACAACTTTGTTAGAGGTCCATTAGACAATGTTTCATGCCAAATATCTAACCTCTGGCCATTGCGGTTTCGGAGAAGAAGATTTTTTAAGTTTTTGCAATATATTGATATAAGGAAAACCCATGACCTCTGGGGCGGGGCAAATTTTGACCCCAGGGCCATAATTTGAACAACTTTGTTAGAGGTCTATTAGACAATGTTTCATGCCAAATATCTAACCTCTGGCCATTGCAGTTTCAGAGAAGAAGATGTTTTAAGTTTTTGCTATATATTGATATAAGGAAAACCCATGACCTCTGGGGCGGGGCAAATTTTGAACCCAGGGCTATAATTTTAACAATCTTAGTAGAGGACCACTTGGTGATGCTACACACCAAATATCAAAGTTCTAGGCCTTACAGTTTCAGAGAAGAAGATTTTTTAAGTTTTTGCTATATATTGATATAAGAAAAACCCATGACCTCTGGGGCGGGGCAAATTTTGACCCCAGGGCCATAATTTGAACAACTTTGTTAGAGGTCCATTAGACAATATTTCATGCCAAATATCTAACTTCTAGCCATTGCAGTTTTGGAGAAGAAGATTTTTTAAGTTTTTGCTATATATTTAAAAGGAAAACACATGACCCCACCCGGGTGGGGCCAATTTTGACCCCAGGGCTATAATTTGAACAATCTTGGTAGAGGACCACTAGGTGATGCTACACACCAAATATAAAAGTTCTAGGCCTTACGGTTTCAGAGAAGAAGATTTTTAAAAATTTCATGTTCAAAATCTATTTTTATCCTCTGTGACCTAGATAGGCAATGGACTGGAACCATTTGAACAATTTTGGTAAAGCTTCATGCAAGTAACATTCCTGCCAAGTTTCAGCAAGATTGGCCCAGGAGTTCAGGAGAAGAGGTCGTTTGAAGAAAAAGTTGACGACGCACGGACGGACAATGGACATCAGGCGATCACAAAAGCTCGCCATGAGCACTTCTTGCTCAGGTGAGCTAATAAAGAAGCAGACAGAACCTTGTTGTTATCTCCCTTTGATAAGCTATTCTGCTTTCTAACAGGGTGAAAATCTTCTAAAGTTTCCTCACCCAATTACCCAGCAGATAAAACTATGTTTGGACAAGGTAGTATCATTTTCTTCAAAATATGTATTTGAATTTGCCTTATGCTGGGTTATCTGCTTGACGATTTTTAATTCTGCTTTCTAAACATGTGAAAATCTTGTACAGTTCTGTCCATCAATTATCCAGCAGAAACAAAACAAAAAGATATTTAAATATGCCGAGAATAATAATAATAATAATAATAATAACTTTATTTAAAGAGGAGACACAGTGAGGACAGAGCCCAATCTTCCCTGTGTTCCTCTATTATATACATTGACAATACATATATACAAGACAACAAATGAATTAAGAAATATGTAATATGTATATGCTGGGTTATCTGCCCATTCCATCTGCTGAGTCAATAAGCAATAATTTGAAAAGTGAAAGCAATCTTTAGTTCAGAGGCTTTATGTCTTGAAAATATATATTATAACAATGTTATTAACTTAAAAAAATGTACTCATTTCTTTAATTTTTAACCAATCAAAACTCACCTTAAAGAATTTAGAACCAACATATCACAGTTTACATCAAACTTTTAAGATTCATGCAAAATGAACGGCTATTATTGATGAACCAATCAGAACTCACCTTATTGTATTCTGACCAATCATCATGCGGTTTATATCTAGCTCTAGGATTCTGGGAGTATTCACATTGCCTAACATTGGGTTGTTGATGCCAATCTGGGAGTCTGCCATCTAAAATTATACATTATTATATTATATTTGCAGGTGAATTCAAAAATTAATTAATTTTTTTCTATCTTTACTGTTAATCAAATTTTTAGGGGTCTTGTACGGGTTAACCCTTCATTGATAAACCTTTATTGCACGAGTCCACAGTGTAGATCCAGATCAGCCAGAACAGCCGTGCCATCTGATCTGAATCTACACTGTTCGCATTTAAAGTATTTAGGTTATTCCTAACCTATATGCAACTGATGCAGATCCAGATCAGATGGCACATATGTGCCGGCTTATCTGGATCTACACTGTTTGTCCACACAATAAATGTATATATACAGAGTAACGAACAGATCATCTTAACTATGAAACCTTTTTTGAATATTGCAAAACTGTGCAATTGTTTTGCCTTAAACCCTTTCCTTGATATATACGCATTTTTACACATGTGCGACCAGTGTAGTTCCATCTGATCAGGATCTGCACTGGTCGCATTTTGGTCAGAAATAGCCTAATGAATCAAAAAATGAACAGTAAAGATCCTGATCAGACGACAGGGATGTGCCGGCTGATCTGGATCTAAACTGTTCGCCCTAGCAATAAAGATGTATCTATACAGGAAAGGGTTAACAGCTGTCATGTCTAGAAATTAACAAAATTCCTGGATGCCTTCAGTAAAAAATAAAAACAATGACAGAATTTTTTTTTAAATTTTACATCCCACTTTGTACAACATTTCATCAGTCAAAATGTTAGATAACAATCAGCTTAGACAGCTAACACCAACTAGACTGTGTCCTCAGGACACTGATGTCCACACTGGTGCAACAACATTTGTAACAAAATTGTGTACCAGGTATTAACAACATGACTGTGGTGATCATGATTAGTAAATGACGAGTAAAAGCCACAAAATTATTTGACAAACATTAACAAAGGGCCATAACTCTGGTGAAAATGTTTGCAAGACAATGTCCTTTACAACAATCTACACATCATGTCTAATCATCTGTGCAAGTTTGAAATAAATCAGCCAAATAGTAAATGTGGAGTTGATGCCACAAAATTTTGTAAGTGAAATTTAAAAAGGGCCATAACTCTGGTAAATGGCTGCAGGAAAATATCTTTTCTTTATGATCATCTACACATCCAGCTTGATCATGATTGTGTACAAGTTTGAAAGAAATCCGTCCAATAGTAAATGAGGAGTTGATGCCACAATTAATTATTACTGAAATAAACAAAGGGCCATACAAATGGCCATAGGAAAAATCTTTTCTGTACAATCATCTACATATCCTGCTTGATCATTAGTGATAATTGAAAAGAAATCCCTTAGATAGTTAATGAGGAATTGATTTTTCAAGATTTAATTACTAAAATTATCAAAGGGCCACAACTCTGGTAAAAACGGTCCCAGTAAAATATCCTTTCTTTATGATCATCTACAAGTCAACCTGACTGATCATCTGTGCAAGTTTGAAAGAAATCCGCCTTATAGTTTAGAAGGAGTTGACACTACAAGATTTAATTAATGAAATTAACAAAGGGCCAAAACTCTGGTAAAAATGGTCAGAGGAAAAAATCCTTTCTTTACGATCATCAACACATCCTGCTTGATTATCTGTGTAAGATTGAAAGAAATTCGCCTAATAGTTTAGGAGGAGTTGATGCCACAAGATTTGGGGACGTACGTACTGACAGACAGACGAACAGACAAGTGCACCCTATATGTCTCCCACTTTGTGGGAGGATAAAAAACCCCTATGACTTGTGATGCTGTGCTTATCCTTAACAACTATGGCCATGTGTCAACTGACACCCTAAGGCAATAGAAAATGAATTCCTAGATTCTCATCCCTGACTGCCATAGAAAATCACTCCGACCGAATGCTTTTTTTTTAATTGAAAAAAAAAAAAGTTGTAGTACTACATTAAACTTTACATTACGAGTTCAAACTTGTAGTGTACAAAAACGCAGTATGAAACATGTAAGAGCGAATGGGCAATTCATAGTCGGATAAACGCTTATCTACCTATCTTTGCACTACACAAGCATTGTTAGAATTGTGAGAATGTTTTAATAAAAAATAAAATCCAACCACCTGCCCCATTTTTTCCCCAAAATTCGGAATCTAGGAATTAACTTTCTATTGCATAATTTTCAAAATATATTGAGAACAAATGCCTAGTAAAAGTTAAACTTACACTCCAGGTGGCCCTTGGCTGTGTCCCTATAAATCCCATGGAGGACCCCAACAATCCAGTACTGTCCCCTTCCAGAGGACCCTTGGGTACATACTGAACTTGACTCTGACTTGTGGTTGGCTGACGATACTGAAAATTAAATGGAAATCATTTACTCTTTACTTCATAGACATATCTTTATTGCATGGGTGAACAGTGTTGATCCAGATCAGCCGGCACATTTATGCCATCAGATCAGGATCTACATGGAAATCATTTACTCTTTACTTCACACACACATCTTTATTGCATGGGCGAACAGTGTTGATCCAGATCAGCCAGAACATTTATGCCATCAGATCAGGATCTACATGGAAATCATTTACTCTTTACTTCACACACACACATCTTTATTGCATGGGTGAACAGTGTTGATCCAGATCAGCCGGAACATTTATGCCATCAGATCAGGATCTACATGGAAATCATTTACTCTTTACTTCACACACACACACACATCTTTATTGCATGGGCGAACAGTGTTGATCCAGATCAGCCGGCACATTTATGCCATCAGATCAGGATCTACACTGTTTATTTTCAGATTCATCAGGTTATCCTGACAAAGATGCAACCAGTGCAGATCCAGATCAGGTGGCAACCCTATTATGGTGACTTCTTTAGTTGTGTTACAGTATTTACTGGTTTCACCTGAAAGTTAAGGACAACTTCAGTCTCTGTGTCTCTGTTTTAGCAGATACAATTTGATTTACTATAGTATCATTATACAGTAGACTCCAAGAAATCGGGTATCGGCTATAAGAATATATCGGCAAATGGGGTAAGCTTATTCAATCAGGCGTTAAAAAATCTGTTATAAATACACAGCAGCCTAGGACTATCCGTTATCGAGACGTTATTGGTACACGTACTTACAATAATCCACGTTTAAATTCCATTGTGTCTTTTTAATTATCGCATAAATTCATCCACACAATTCAGAAACAAACAAAAAGTAATTTCTCAGTCATGTTTACAAAAAACACTCATACAGTCCTACAGGTTTCCCCAAGATTCTGGACATCTCTGCACAGCCATAAAATTAGGCTATACTGTTATCTAATAGCCGGAACAGATTGTAATTGACAGCTAATGATTCTCCACTTACCACTGTGAAATTTGATAGCCATTTACTTTAATGTTACCATGGATGTTTTCTGCTAGTAAATACATGAATGGAATGGAATGTTTTGATTGTAATCCTTGTAAAACACTTCTGTTATTGTTTTCATATTTAATTAATTTTATAGAAAACACATTATTATCACAATCATGTATTCAAAACATATAATTTCATTATGTATTGTAATATAAATCTTTGGTAATCATTCATATAATTATACAGTTTTATATAATTCATTACAGTTATACATGTATTACATTAAACCCTGCTCAAGACCACATTTAACAGATAATCTTTCCAGTGCCCAAATATTATATTTCACAGAAGACGACATAACTTTATATCATACAAAAAGCAAAGCTTATGTTAGACATGTTTTGAAACCACAAGTAAAATTCTCCTTTCTTTTATACGTGTATATATTTACAGTTTTTACGACAGTCAAACCCTTGTTATAAACCATCTACTCTTAAAGACCAGTTCTTCTCATAACTTGTCAACAGTGACCATTTTAAATAAAATCTTTATAAAAATGCATCTTGTTACAGCAATTGAATAGTGAAAAGTTTTTAGCATTATTTCTCAAACAATTTTTTTAATCTTTTAATTTCCAGAAAGGACTCACATTGGCAAATACAATTTAAAATATAATAATAATAACATAAAAAAGATGCAGTTAACCCTTTCTTGGATAAATACAATTTAAAATATAATAATAATAACATAAAAACATGGGTGAAAGTTGGAAATGTTGTGAATCCTGAAAATTTAGCTGGGGGCCTGGGGGCCGCCAGGACCCCCGGTGGGTCCAGGGCAAAGCCCTGGTAGGGGGCCCAGGGGGGGCAAAGCCCCCCGGAAGCTCCTGGGAATTAGTGGTTTTGAGTGCTTGTACAGCGCTTTTCCAGGATTATATGATTGCCAAAGACTGACTTATTATCATGCAGAGAATGCATGATTTTCTGTTTACAGCTCTTGTTCATGGATATACCCTAAACATACTCTTTGATGTATACTGAACAAAAATAAAAAGTATCCACTTTATGCTTATATTCTCATTAACATATTTTCATTTAATCAGGTACGCTTTGAATGGCGTTCAATTGGTTAATCTCAGTTGTTTTCGATTTCTATTGTTCATAAACATAATCTTCCACACCAAAACCTAAGCAACGGCAAGTCGAATAACAATTAATAATGGATAACAAAACACTACATATTCAATTTAAAGGGAGGTAATTGGAAATGGTTGGACTTTCTAGCGTAGTTTATCGAGGACTACTTGTTTTATTGATGAATGTTTTATGATTTTATTGATCACAAGAGGTGGAAAGATTGATTTAATTCAAACCAATATGAATACTTCAAAGAATCACCGACTTTTTCCTGGAACCCTCATTACAACAAAGGGAAAGATAACTAAGTTGTGGCTGCAGATTTTCAAGAACACTTTTTCTCTTTGCAATGATAACAGAAATGCAAAGTTGTCCACATACAAATTTCTCAGTTTTCGTTTTCAAATTTTACAAAATTTAAGATAGGAAAGTGGATACTTTTTATTTTTGTTGAGTATAGATTTAGAATGAAACATAACCTTCAAAATTTAGCAACAGTTTTGTTTAATTTCTAAGTCCTTAGTGTTGTACGCTGGGGGTAGAAACTTCATTTTCAATATTTTTGCAACAATGTATTATCACAAGAATATTATTGTTGTTTTTTGAAAGAATCACCTAACCGCTTAAAGACCAGCTATTGTTCAGTAGACTCCGGCAAATCGAATACACAAATTGTCAGCTAAAAATATTCTTTTGCCCGGAGAATTCGATTGGCCGGTAATCGTATTCATTATGAAATCTGCGTATATTTGTTGACAAGGGAAGTCAGGTAGATCGTGTTCTGGATAAATATGCTTTATTTATATGTTTATTTATTGATTAACAGACCCTTCTGTCATGTTCTGCTACAAAATCGAAGTTTCAAATTATATTATGCTACCGCGACATTTACAACATAAATGTAAAATAAGTATTAAAACACTAACCAATGCGAACATATTCCTTAATAAATTACATCCCAATTTTATCTCGAGTATCATATTTCAGCATATTGCATCATCAACCAATTTAACCAAGCTAAAATGTGAAATGTCACGTACACAGTTTTGTAGATCAAACGATTTCAAAGCAGAGCCGACAAAACAACACACTCTTGATATGAGCCGACAATTTCCTTTGAAGTTGCATTTCATTGACGGCTGGTATCAATGTTTACCTCCATACTGACTGTCAATCAAATTGAAATTAACATGGAAGGCGGATCAAAGAAATGTACATAAATCTATGAGTTTTTTTAAACATGATTGAGAAATTACTTTTTGTTTGTTTCTGAATTTTGCGGATAAATTTATGCGATAATTAAAAAGAGACAATGGAATTTAAACGTGGATTATTGTAAGTACGTGTACCAATAACGTCTCGATAACGGATAGTCCTAGACTGCTGTGTATTTGTAACAGATCTTTTAACGCCTGATTGAATAAGCTGTTTAAAAGAGGTGACAGGTTACAGTTTTTTTGCCTGGAGGCTTCACTGTCCTTGTTCATCGCTGTCAAAATATTTAATTGGATTTATCAGCTGACAATAGACAAATAAAAAGGGTGTCATAAGCTTTGATACGGATGATAAACGGTACATCCGGTGTCATTTCCTGTAAATAGGCGATGAAAATATTCGATTTCAATCAGTTTTGGCCAAAAAAAAGCAAATTTTCTATTCGATTTGGCGATATATTCTCTTATCCGATTCCGATATTGCCGATAAAATTTACATTGCTTATATAGGAAATGGTTTTGTGTTCGAAAATCGTACCCTATTTGCCGATATATTCTTATAGCCAATACCCAATTTCGTGGAGTCTACTGTATTGGACTACAGCGTACAGCGAGCCAATCAGAATTGTCGTATTATATCGTAATTCACCGCTACCTAGGTGTTTAAAAAGCGTCTGCAATGTCTTAATGATCGAGAACATTCCCGATTGGGAGCGATTGGCTTTCCCGTTCGGAACTTATTGGCGGAAACGATCGAACCAGCTAGTCTATTTACGGCCGTAGCCGAACGCGCTCCGGGCTATCTACGTAAAAACCTGAAAACGAGCACCTTGCAATGACGATTCGTTACTAAAAATAAAGCGCAAAACAGATCGAGTCACTGGAATTTACTTTCGTTTTCGTTTCAACAGTTTGAAAGTCGAAGGCAGGGTTGAGGTAGGCCTATACCCCCTACCCCCCCTCTGAAATCTCAACGGATTTACACGTTTTGGAAAAGTGATCCCTGAGGACATCGAAAATCCGGAACTTCCGGAGCAGTCCGGAAAACTTTCACCCATGTAAAAAAGATGCAGTTAACCCTTTCTTGGATAAATACGCATTTTTACGCATGTGCGACCAGTGTAGATCCAGATCAGCCGGCACATCCGTGCCGTCTGATCAGGATCTGCACTGGTCGCATTTTGGTCAGAAATAACCTAATGAAACAAAAAGCGAACAGTTTAGATCCTGATCAGACGGCACAGATGTGCCGGCTGATCTGGATCTAAACTGTTCGCCCTAGCAATAAAGGTCTATCTGTACAGGAAAGGGTTAAACAAATAACCAAGACACACAAGGAGGAACTGGGAGTGTTTATTCATTACTACGCACCAGTACTAAAAATGAAAGCATGCTTAATTACTATGGTATCAATTTATTACGCACAGTTTAGAGATATGCTTACTTTCGCGCTAGGGTAAATGCGAATTTAAAACCCCATAGAAAAACACCCTTTAAAAATACATCTGAAAACAAGTACAACTATGCGAATTGAAGCCCACATGAATATATCCTTTGCAACTTTAGCGCGACCATTCTTCCCCGCGAAATTATATACCACAGTTAAAACAAATAAATACAAAACTTGTATCTAAATTCAAAGTGCATGTAAGCGCGCCAGAAGTACATAATCATACAACAATATATGAGCGCATAGAAAATTATACACACAAAAGCAATCAAATAATATCAGGTGATTCAAAAATTTGTTTTTGTAAAGTTTATCATCCAAGTGTATTACTCATTGCAACAATACAATTTACGAACAAATTATTTGCCGATCTGTGCGATTTTGTATAAAAATAATGCTGTGAACGAACCGGTAAAAGTGCATTAAACGTGTGATCCCAGTCAATCAGTGTTCTTATGCACAACCGTCACATCAGTAGCGCAACTGCTACCGTTAAATTTTTGCCAGCAATTTCCTTAAAAAAGCATACAAATTTAAACCAGTTAAAGGGAATACACAGGGATACAAAACGGAACAAATACTTTGTTCTTGCAGTGATACAGGTCGAGAATACAACTTAATATTGCTCGAAAATCGAAAAAGCTTCACCTCACATTAAATTATGCTCATTTCAGAGGCGGAATGATCATAACTCAACCATGTTTGCGTATTTTGGTCTCATATTATACAAGCGTGCAGATAAATCCAACAAGCGTCGAATCACGTTCCCCGTTTTTCAAAGAATTGCTTGAATATTTTGATAAAAACAAGTCAAAGCTGACCACCTACCTTTCCCCCCAAAAGTGTCTTTTGAAAAGACTTATGAAAATCAAAAACCTTTAATGAAGTGAAAACTTAGTAATGACTTCCAGTACACTTCTTCAGTTGTGTTACAATGTTAACTGGTTTCACCTCAAAATTATGGACACCTTCTCTGTGACTTCAGATAAACTTAGATTTAGTGTCACAGTGGTTAAAATTATAGTTTGCAGAAACACATTTTTGCCTGGAAGCGAATAAACAAAAATTAAACCTGCATGGACTAAAACAGTTATAATTGAGGACATAGCAACTTCTTAAACTCAGTGGGGTTTTTTGTAAGTTTTTATAAAATTAACTAAATACTTATTCGGGCTTGATCAGGATCTGCACTGTTTGCTTTATCATTCATTAGGTCATTTCTGACTTAAATGCAATTAGTGCAGATCCTAATCAGACGGCATGGAACTATAATTTATAGGTCTACACTTGTCACACATGCGTAAAAAATGCATACCCCGGTATATATTGAGGAACAGGTTTATAAAGGTTTGATCCTGTATTAACAAGACTTAGTCCTATTTTGGATTTTATCAGATTACCAAAAGAATGCATAAATATACTTTATGGATGTAACACATGCTTAACAGATTAGAAAGGTGTTTGTTTGTTTTATTTGTATTTATTTTAAGCAGTAACAAAAAGGTAACAGGTTTTCCCTTTCTTTTGCTGGAAGAGAGTAACATTATATCTTCTTGTCTTGCACACAGCCTTTACTCATGATATATGGGTTTTATAGCATGTGCAAACAGTGTAGATCCAGATAGGTTGACCAGTGTAGATCCAGATAGGTTGACCAGTGTAGATCCAGATAGGTTGACCAGTGTAGATCCAGATAGGTTGACCAGTGTAGATCCAGATAGGTTGACCAGTGTAGATCCAGATAGGTTGACCAGTGTAGATCCAGATAGGTTGACCAGTGTAGATCCAGATAGGTTGATCTGATCTGGATTTACAATGTTTGATTTTGGGTCAAAAATAACCAATTGAATTGAAAACCAAATAGAGTAGCCTCCTCATATGACACAGATGTACCAGCAGATCTGGATCTACACTGAATGACACAGTTGTACCAGCAGATCTGGATCTACACTGAATGACACAGATGTACCAGCAGATCTGGATCTACACTGAATGACACAGATGTACCAGCAGATCCGGATCTACATTGAATGACACAGTTGTACCAGCAGATCTGGATCTACACTGAATGACACAGTTGTACCAGCAGATCTGGATCTACACTGAATGACACAGTTGTACCAGCAGATCTGGATCTACACTGAATGACACAGTTGTACCAGCAGATCTGGATCTACACTGAATGACACAGTTGTACCAGCAGATCTGGATCTACACTGAATGACACAGTTGTACCAGCAGATCTGGATCTACACTGAATGACACAGTTGTACCAGCAGATCTGGATCTACACTGAATAATATGACAATTCACAGTGGACAAGGAGATCGGCACCATTATTATTTCTGTTATATTTATGACAGAAATGAATAACAGAAATAAGTATTTTTTCAGAACAAGAGCTGTCAGAGGAGACAGCATGCTCGACTATTCGAATCATTTGAAACAAATGCAATTTGAAGATTAAAACTAGACTGTGTCCACAGGACACTGATGCCCCCACTGCTGCAATAACATTTGTTACAAAATTTTGTACCAGGTATTAACAACATGTGGTGATCATGATTAGTAAATGAGGAGTAAGTGCCACAAAATTTAATAACTAACATAAACAAAAGGCTATAACTGTGGTGAAAATTGTTGCAAGACAATGTCCTTTACAACAATCTTCACATCATGTCTAATCATCTGTGCAAGTTTGAAAGAAATCAGCCAAATAGAAAATGTGAAGTTGATGCCACAAAATTTTGTAAGTGAAATAAACAAAGGGCCATAACTGTGGTAAAAATGGCAGCAGAAAAAAATCTTTTTTATGATCATCTACCCAGCCATCTTGATCATGTGTGCAAGTTAGAAAGAAATCTGTCCAAAAGTAAATGAGGAGTTGATGCCACAAGATATTATTACTGAAAAAAAAACAAAGGGCCATAACTCTGGTAAAAATAGTCGCAGGAAAAAATCCTTTCTTCATGATCATCTACACATCCTGCTTCATCATCTGTGCATGTTTGCAAGGAATCTGCCCTGTAGTTTAGGAGGAGTTGATGCCACAAGATTTAATTACTGAAATTAACAAAGGGCCATAACTCTGGTAAAAATGGTTGCAGGAAAAAATCCTTTCTTTATGATCATCTACACATCCTGCTTGATCATCTGCGCAAGTTCGCAAGAAATCTGCCTTATAGTTTTGGAGGAGTTGACGCCACAAGATTTAATTAATGAATATAACAAAGGGCCATAACTCTGGTAAAAATGGTCGCAGGAAAAAATCCTTTCTTTACGATCATCTTCACATCCTGCTTCATCATCTGTGCAAGTTCGCAAGAAATCTGCCTTATAGTTTTGGAGGAGTTGACGCCACAAGATTTAATTAATGAATATAACAAAGGGCCATAACTCTGGTAAAAATGGTCGCAGGAAGAAATCCTTTCTTCATGATTATCTACACATCCTGCTTCATCATCTGTGCAAGTTTGCAAGAAATCTGCCTTGTAGTTTTGGAGGAGTTGACGCCACAAGATTTTATAACTGAAATTAACAAAGGGCCATAACTGTGGTAAAAATGGTCGCAGGAAAAAATCCTTTCTTTACGATCATCTACACATCCTGCTTCATCATCTGTGCAAGTTCTCAAGAAATCTGCCTTATAGTTTTGGAGGAGTTGACGCCACATGATTTAATTAATGAATATAACAAAGGGCCATAACTCTGGTAAAAATGGTCGCAGGAAAAACTCCTTTCTTCACGATTATCTACACATCCTGCTTCATCATCTGTGTAAGTTTGCAAGAAATCTGCCTTGTAGTTTATGAGGAGTTGACGCTACAAGATTTTATAACTGAAATTAACAAAGGGCCATAACTCTGGTAAAAATGGTCGCAGGAAAAAATCCTTCCTTTACGATCATCTACACATCCTGCTTGATCATCTGTGCAAGTTTGAAAGAAATCTGCCTTATAGTTTAGGAGGAGTTGATGCCACAAGATTTGGGGACATACGGACGTACTGACGGACGGACGGACGAGTGCAACTCTATATGCCTCCCACTTTGTTGGGGTATAACAATAACAACTTTGGCCATACATTCATGTGCAATCAGGAAAAATATTAACAAGTGAATGGTACGGGAGAAATTCTTTTCAAATAACAGAAATAATTCCTAAATGTACCATAAATATTAAACTGAATAGGGGAATAACAATGAAATATTTCTGAATTTGTTAGAAAACTTGTTAGTAATTTTTATTAGAGACATTTACTTTTAGTCAAATATCAATCACTTCAGTAATGTTACAGAAAAAGAACTGAAATGAAAATATAATGGTAGTTTGAAGTTGATACCTTAAGTATTTGCAAAGTTATTGATGAAGTGCACTTAAGTGAAAATATAAGTGAAACTAGAAATGTGTCCATAGGACACGGATGCCCCGCTATGCATCATTTTCAGACACTCAAGTGCAATGATGGGAATAATACGCGATACACTGCCCTTCATGGTGAACATTTGTGTCAAGTTTTTTTGAAATCCCTCCATTTATAATGAAGTTACAGCCTGGACAAGAAAATTCTATTTTTAGTAACAGTGACCTTGACCTTGGACCTTCAGGCTTGGGTATTGTGCGGACACACTGCCTTTTCATGAACATTTGTGCAAAGTTATTTTGAAATCCCTCCATTTATAACAAAGTAACAGCCAGGACAAGATAATTCTATATTTTGTAACAGTGACCTTGACCTTTGACCTACAGGCATGGGCATGGTACGTGACACACCGCCCTGTCATGGTGAACATTTGTGTCAAGTTATTTTGAAATCCTTCCATTCATAACGAAGTTACAGCCTGGAAAAGAAAATTCTATTTTTAGTAACAGTGACCTTGACCTTGGATCTACAGGCATGGGTATTGTGCGGACACACCACCTTGTCATGGTGAACATTTGTGCCAAGATATTTTGAAATCCCTCCATTCATAACAAAGTAACAGCCTAGACAAGAAAATTCTATTTTTAGTAACAGTGACCTTGACCATTGACCTACAGGCTTGGGCATGTACGTGACACACCGTCTTGATATGGTGAACAATTATACCAAGTTATTTAAAAACCCAATAAGAAATAACAAAGTTACAGAGCGGACACGATTTTGCAAGAAAATTCTATTTTTAGTAACAGTGACCTTGACCTTGGACCTACAGGCATGGGTATTGTAAGTGACACACCGCCTTGTCATGGTGAACATTTGTGCCAAGTTATTTTGAAATCCCTCCATTCATAACGAAGTTAAGGGCCGACTGTATATTTTGCTTAACACAAAATGTAAGCGAAAAAGGGGCATAATTTGAAAAATATTGGAAGAAGGGTTATGGGTCTTGTTGGTTATGATGTAGATTTTGATGGTAAAAATATATTTCAAGTTTCAAGGCAATATCTCAAGTAGTTTTAAAGTTAGGGGCAAAATGCATATTTTGCTTGACACAAAATATAACACAAAAGGGGCATTTCTTGAAATATATTGACAGCAGAGTTATGGGTCTTGTTGGTAATGATGTAGAATTTGATGGTGAATATATATTCCAAGTTTCAAGTTGATATCTCAAGTAGTTTATAAGTTATGGACCAAAGTGCATATTTTCCTCAACGCAAAATTTCAGTGAAAAAGGGGCATAACTTGAAAAATATTTGTAGCAGAGTTATGGGTGTTGTTGGTAATGATGTAGAATTTGATGGTGAATATATATTCCAAGTTTCAAGTTGATATCATAAGTAGTTTTCAAGTAATGGACCAAAGTGCATTTTTTGTTTAACGGACGCCGACGCCGACATAGGGGCGAGTAGGATAGCTCCCCTATTCTTCGAATAATCGAGCTAAAAATGAAGTTGTTGAAACAATGAAAACTTACTTTGCAAATCAAATGTAAATAGAGAATATTATTTCAGAATAACACGTACCAATGTCCGATTCAATTCTCAATGGACTTCCATTTTATATCTATAGAAGATAGAAATGTAATAACTGCATATTGCTTCACCTGTTTGTGGCGTTACTCAATTAATTACATGTTTTGATGACGATGACACCTTTTTAAGAATAATGACCAGTTGCTTGAAATTTTGATTGCCTGCTAAAACCTAAACAAACCCTACCCTAGCAGATGATGATGATGATAACTTTGCTGGCTGAGACCTGTCCATTGACAGAACATTCCATGCTGTAGCCGGACATGTTTTAAGTCTATTCTGCAATTTTGCATTACTTTTTGACCTGCCTACTGCAGTTTTTGGCCTCGACTTTAAAACATAACTGTAAGTTCTGTTTATTATATTTTCATAATCACTTTTCATAGTCTCACATGCTGATTTCGGTCTGCTAACCGGTGTCTCCATGGAGACATGTCTCCTAACAGCAGTGACAGCCCTTGTCTTCTCACTGTCTTTAAAGTATTGCAATTTCCCCACACCAGTAATTTGTAGAAATTCACTATGGTTACCTTTCTCTGATTCAGATTTATTGTTCAGGCATTGTTTAGATTCAACATCATACTGCTTTGAAGAAGGTCTGTTCTGTGAGGATGGAGGCCTGAATTGCCCAGAATTCCACAAAGAACTGCTACTTTGTTGGGACTTTATCCGTGAAGTACGGCTATGCTGGGACACTGGCCGTGAATCATAGCTTTGCTGGGATTTAGGCCGGGCACTGTAGCTTTGTCGAGACTTGGGCCGCTCTGAGATGTCCAGCTCAAATGCCACCACAGTGTCGAGTCCAAGTACCACTGGGACCATTGTTCTAGTTTTCTAATTTCTTGTTTTCAAAATTATTATATTTTGTATTTCATAATTACATTAATTAATCCCTCATTTTCCATGTTCAAACCATTTTGCACTTAAGTGTTAATTATATATTCCATTATTTTAAAGTTTTTTAAACACTATTTTAAATTGTGTTCCTTTTTTTTACTATCAACACATTATTCCGAATTTTCCTTCAACATGTTCAAAACTCAACTAGACAAAAATAAATAATTCATCCATTAAAACCCTACTGAACTACATAATTATATCTACCAGTGTCAGTATTTAAGTTATTTTTGTTCTTCAAACTATGCACATATTTTTACTTTATTTTCTTCAATTAATAAATGGAACTACAATTGGTTCATAACTCCAGATTTTTCCATCTGAAACTATGCACAGTATTTAATTTAGTTTCTTCAATTAATTCAATTAATTAACCTTCCAATCAATTAGTTAACAGAACTAGAATATGTTCTTATTTCATCTGGTCTCACACACGCTTAAATTATGACAACTCACTGCTTCTATTTAAATACTTAATAGAAAATTCTTCCTAATCATTTTTTTATTCCTCAACAGTCTGAAGAACAAACTGGATAATTATATCACTATTTATTACAAATATTTCATAAATCAACATTGAAATTTCCATGATATTTAATTCTCCATTCACTGGTTATTTAATATAACCTTTCAACAAGTTGTAATACACTGCTGCTCTAAGCCTAATTTCATAATGTGTATAATACAGGACTTTAGTGACAGGCGGATTATTGAATTTCGATTTCAATTAGAGATATATTAATTCCCATCTGTAAATAAAGGCACTCTACAATCCCTATTTAACTGACTGATAACTTGTATTTAACTTAATCATTACCCACTGTATGAGTATAGATAGGTAATGTTTGTTCAACCCTTTCCTCCATATATCCACATTATAGGCATGTGCAACCAGTGTAGATCCAGATCAGTCAGCACATCTGTGTCGTCTGATCAGGATCTGCACTGGTCGCATATTAATCATAATTCTAACACGACTTGACGTTTTTCCCATTGAATTTGCTGTAAATTATTACACGATAATTCACCGCGCGTCTGATCAGGATCTGCACTGGTCGCATATTAATCAGAAATAACCATGCATCATAAAGCAAACAGTTTAGATCCTAATCAGACGGCACAGATGTGCCCGTTGATCTGGATCTAAACTGTTCGCCCATGCAATAAAGGTGTGACTATGGAGGTTAAACCTTTACTCCACAGATACACTTAAATTACTTGGATGAGCCTTGTGGGTCCAGATCATCCACCACTATTGTGCCATCTGATAAGGATCTGCACTGTGTAGATCCTGATCAGACAGCACTAATGCACCAGCTATTGGTATCTACACTAAAAATGCTTGTATATGGAGTACATGGTAAATCAGAAAAGATCTTATGGTAAATCCATCACTGTTTATTGGGGTGTTATTTAAGGATTGAATCGATATTTGATGTTTTTCATTTGGAATATATGCGTGAAGCCCTTCAGGCTTCACATACTTTAAACAACCCAACTGTTTTCCATACCCAAATGAAAAACATCAAATGTCGATTCAATCCTTATATTTACACATATTTATACTCTCATAAATACAGAAATTATTAGAAGAATTCGTAATATAACGGCTTTTTCTTATGGCTGTTAGAACAGCCATGTTCACGACAAAGTGAATGAATGCACGCTTTTTCGCAACAACTTGTGGCAAAACGTGCATGCTCGGCGACGTCACAGGTCAAAACATTGTGCAACGTCCAATAAACTGTGAACGGTTCTTCTGGAGCCACGCCTTTTAAACTATTACGTCACACTGTTTACCATTAGAAATTATGATTCCTTAGGTGAATAAGACTTCATCGTAGAGAATGAAGTCGAAGTGTAAATATATAGCTATCTATGAAATAAAGCAAACATAATGAGATTGCACAGACGTGCATGCTGATCTGGGTCTATACTGGTAGCAAATGTGACAAATGCCTTGCTAAATAAGGGTTAACCTGTTACTCAATATATAAAACACAGACACAATTGTCAATGTTTTATCACATATGCAAACAGTGTAGATCCAGATCAGCCTTTACATTTGTGCTGTCTGATCAGGATCTACAGTGTTTGCTTCTTGGTCAGAAATAACCTAAAGCAAACAGTTTACTGTCAGCCCATGGATAACAGCATAAATGCATGAAGTATGGGTTAAGAAACTATTGAAATGTATTGGAATAAAAGCTGTAAGATGACAGTATGTATAATTAATGAAGCTATTTTGTTCCAATTCATTTTGTTTGTTAGGAACATGGTGATAATCAATATGTTGATACTACAGCCCAGTTTTCCAGTGGTTATCTGATCCATCATTCCATCAATACTTTATTAAGTGAACATGCAGATAATTAACTATTTATTCCATATAAACTGATTTTATTGTATGTGCAAATAGTGTAGATCAGCTGGCACTAGATCAACACTGTTTGCATATTTGTGTCATCTGATCAGGATCTACACCATTCTTCTTGGTCAGAAATAACCTAAATCTAAACAGTGTAGATCATGGTCAGAGGGCACAGACGTGCTGGCTTATTTGGATCTACACCGACTGTTATTGAATAATAGCATCATGGAGAAAAGGGTTAAATGAAAATTATTTATTTCATCATGATTTTCTATTCCTATGGTTATTTACTGTTGTAGGTTTATACACATTTTGCAGAAATGCTGCCGCAATCGCCGCAATATTTAAATATTTTACATCAGTTTTTGCTACTGCTTTACAGCTAATTAATATGCATTATTTTTACAATAAATTTCAAGTCTGGACTAACAACAAAGAAAATCTGGGCCTGAGATCATAAACAAGAGCTGTCAGAGGAGACAGCATGCTCGACTATTCGAATCATTTGAAACAAATGCAATTTGAAGATTAAAACAATAACAACTATGGTCATACATTCATGTGCAATCAGGAAAAATATTAACAAGTGAATGGTAAGGGAGTCATTCATTTCAAATAACAGAAATAATTCCTTAATGTACCATAAATATTAAACTGAATTGGGGAATAACTATGAAATATTTCTGAATTTGTTAGAAAACTTGTTAGTAATTTTTTATTAGAGACATTTAACTTTAGTCAAATATCAGTCACTTCAGTAATGTTACAGAAAAAGAACTGAAATGAAAATATAATGAAAGTTTGAAGTTGATACCTTAAGTATTTGCAAAGTTATCGATGAAGTGCACTTAAGTGAAAATATAAGTGAAACTAGAAATGTGTCCATAGGAGACGTATGCCCCCGCTATGCATCGTTTTCAGACACTCAAGTGCAATTATGGTAATAATAGCATTTCATAGACAGTGATGTTCGAGTAATTTTAAGAATATGCATAAACTTGAAGATCAAGTAAATTATTTGTTTTTGTGGCACTGTTGTCTTCTCATTACGGAAATGTCTGTGAAGAAGTTGGTGGTAATGCAATGCAATGTCATAGTGAACATTTGTGCCAAGTTATTTTGAAAACCCTTCATTCATAAAGAAGTTATACCTTGTCATGGTGAACATTTGTGCCAAGTTATTTTGAAAACCCTCCATTCAAAACAAAGTTATAGCCCTGACAAGAAAATTCTATTTTTAGTAACAGTGACCTTGACCTTGGACCTACAGGCATGGGCATGGTACGGGACACACCACCTTGTCATGATGAACATTTGTGTCAAGTTATTTTGAAATCCATCTATTCGTAACGAAGTTACAGCCCGGACAAGAGAATTCTATTTTTAGTAACAGTGACCTTGACCTACAGGCATGGGCATGGTACGCGATACACCGCCCCGTCATGGTGAACATTTGTGTCAAGTTATTTTGAAATCCCTCCATTTATAATGAAGTTACAGCCCAGACAGGAAAATTCTATTTTTAGTAACAGTGACCTTGACCTTGGACCTTCAGGCTTGGGTATTGTGCGGACACACTGCCTTGTCATAGTGAACATTTGTGCAAAGTTATTTTGAAATCCCTCCATTCATAATAAAGTAACAGCCCGGATTAGAGAATTCTATTTCTTGTAACAGTGACCTTGACCTTTGACCTACAGGCATGGGCATGGTACGTGACACACCGCCCTGTCATGGTGAACATTTTTGTCAGGTTATCTTGAAATCCCTCCATTCATAACGAAGTTACAGCCTGGACAAGAAAATTCTATTTTTAGTAACAATGACCTTGACCTTGGATCTACAGGCATGGGTATTATGTGGAAAAACCGCCTTTTCATGGTGAACATTTGTGCCAAGTTATTTTGAAATCCCTCCATTCATAACAAAGTAACAGCCCGGACAAGAAAATTCTATTTTTAGTAACAGTGACCTTGACCTTCGACCTTCATGTAGAAAGATGTAGAAATTGATGGTGAATATATATTCCAAGTTTCAAGTTGATATCTCAAGTAGTTTATAAGTTATGGACCAAAGTGCATATTTTCCTTAATGCAAAATTTAAGTGAAAAAGGGGCATAACTTGAAAAATATTTGTAGCAGAGTTATGAGTGTTGTTGGTAATGATGTAGAATTTCATGGTGAATATATATTCAAGTTTCAAGTTGATATCATAAGAAGTTTTCAAGTTATGGACCAAAGTGCATTTTTTGTTTAACGCATTAGTTTAATGGTTGCCGACGCCGACACCGGGGAGAGTAGGATAGCTCCCCTATTCTTCGAAAAGTCTAGCTAAAAATGAATGGAGACCATTCTTAAACCACAAGCAGCCAAATAATTGAAACAGAGTCAAGTTTTACACCTGATCAAACAATAATTGAACCCTTTCTTCCATAAATACACACATACAATGCCATATCCCCCGGCGGGGGGAAAAATCCCCCGGAATTTAGAGCCATCCCCTGGCCCCCCGGCGGGAGACGAAAATCCCCCGGAATTAACAAAAGTTAAGAAAAACGGTATAAAAATGCATTTTTGTCGCTCTCATATCAGACATTTGTCTATATGCCGAATACACCGTTACGTATCTCGGACTCCTAACGGTTGTGTCAAAACGTTCCGAATTCGTCTAATTAGTGTCACCGAGAGGATTATCGATTATTTAGTGAGAATTGACACTTAACAGGATTGTTTATTGCATAATTGATTGTTTGCATAGGTGTGAATGAAATCACAAGTATACCGTCTGTTTTATGTACAATTAGCGGAGTTGTCAAAGGATTGAAGGTTTTTTTAAGATGTCCAAAATATGTGTGTATCCGGATAATGGGACACTTTCGGATACAAATTATTCGTCTTTTGACCAACAATTAACGTTTTGGCACGTTTGCAAATATTTTGTTTAATTACAAAGTAGGAAGAAATGACCAGTCAAGCTGATTCTTGCATCCTTGGAATAAAAATATAATAGCCATTGAAGCTGCAACATTTGATATATTCAAGGACAGATCCAGATGGACTTCAGTAGTGTTGCTCGAACACAATTTTTGGGCAGCAATATTTCATTTTCATGGGGATTTTGAACAGAAAATAGAAATTATAACGTAAATACACAAAGACTTTTCTAAACAAACCCTCTTAGCATACTTAGAAAGATCCAGACTGACTCCTGGTCTGGTTTGACTGCAGAGACCATATGTTGAGCGTTCAAACTCAGCATCTGCAGCAAGTTAATAACATCCAAGTCCATGTTAATTAACTTAAATAATTGTTCTAACTGATATTAGTCTGTGCTATGCACATCAGAGTTTGTCGGACAGTTCATAATTATAGTGTTTGTTTTATATAGTTTTATTATGTGCTGACACCCTGTTACAAAAAAACATAATAAAAATATTGTTTAAATAAATCAGGATAAATATATTTAATATTGCATCTTAGTTTAGTTTCTAGTAAATTTCTTTTGTTTAGCCGCGTTAAAAAATCCCCTGGAATTATATCGGAATCCCCTGGAATTTTGAACCAAATCCCCTGGAATGCTTTCCAGAAATATGGCATGTATGAATACACATTTTAACACATGTGTGACCAGTGTAGATCCAGATCAGCTGGCACATCTGTGTCATCTGATCAAGATCTGCACTGGTCCCAGTTTGGTCAGAAATAACCTAGCAAATAAAAAATCTGATCTGGATCTACACTGTTCCTCCTCGCAATATCGGTATCTATGGAGGAAAGGGTTAAGATCTCCAACCTTGGATTTATCGTCTCAATGCCTTATCTGTTGCAAAATAAATCCTGCTGGCTTTGTTGCTAAGTTTACATGCCTACATTTTTTTACAAGAAGATGCTGAAATGCAACCAAACTTGGTTTTCTTCTTAAATTTTAAGTGAAAAAGGGGCATAACTATGACAAAATGCAGTCAAGAGTTATGAGACTTGTCATGATTGCTATTGTGATGTCAGACAACTATGTTAAGTTTCAAAGCTCTACCTTGAATGGTAACTGAGAAAAAGTGAAGTTAAACAAAAAACTTAATGAAATGTTGATGCCCTATACCCGCCAGTCCACAAGCCTAATGACATACCCCAATATAATAATCAGGGTTTAAAAAAAAACCCAACTCATTAACACTTTCCTCCATTGATACACCTTTATTGGGTGGGAGAACAGCTTAGATCTAGATCAGCTGGCACATTCGTGCCTTCTGATCAGGATCTAAACTGTTCGCTTTTTGATTCATTAGGTTATTTCTGACCAAAATGCAACCTGGGCAGATCCTGATCAGTCGGCACGGATGTGGTGGATGATTTGGATCAACACTGGTCGCACATGTGTAAAAATGCGTATTTATGGAGGAAAGGGTTATAATCAAGGGAAATAACAATTACCAATCAAATTGATGTTACAGACGGTGCTTACCTTAAGATAACTTACATATCCTTTATAGGGCATTGTTATTTGCTTTACACACTCAAATTCATTTTCCCTTCAGAACACGTAATTGAAAAATCCTTTGTTTTACCCCTTAAACATAAAACTTTCCAATTAAATTTGGGGAAATCACTTATTACATAAATATTCTCGAATTCAAATCTTGCAAACTTATAATAACTTGTAATAAAGCACAATTAATAACATTATTATATTGGACAGAAATTACAGTTGACTTCTAGGCCATGCAAAGTGTAATCCAAGTTTCCGGACCTTCTGGCCAGATGTTTAATAGCTTGTCATCCTCGTTATAGAAATAAATAAGGAAGGATCAGGGCTTTTAAAAATAGACATATACTAGCATGACTAGCCAGGGGTGAACAAAAATATATTCAACAAAAATAAAAAGTATCTACTCTCCTATCTTCAATTTTGTATAATTTATAAACAAAAACTCAAAATTCTATATGTGAGCAAATTTGCATTTCAGTTATCATTGCAAAGAGATAAAGTTTTCTTGAAAATCTCCAGCCACAACTTAGTTGTTTTTTCCTTTGTTATAATGAGGATTTCAGGAAAAAATCAGTAGTTCTCAAAAGTATTTACATTTGAATATATTTATATTTCTCCACCTCTTGTGATCAATAAAATCACAAAACATTCATCAATAAAACAACTTTTTTTCGACAAACAACACTAGAAATTCCAACCATTTCCAATTACCTCCCTTTCAATTGAATATGTAGTTTTTTGTAATTCATAATTAATTGTTATTCGACTGGAAGTTCTTGGTGTGGAAGATTATGTTGATGGACAACTTAACTTAAAAGCAACTGAGATTAAATATGAAAACACCATTCAAGGTGTTCGTGATTAAATGAAAATGTGTTAATGAGAATATAAGCAGTTCAGTATAGTTCTGAAACTGCCACAGAAATGTTTCAACATTTACTCAATCAGTGCCCAAGGTTATAAAACTGAGCATGGAAACCAGTCTCATCTGATTGGCTGAAATGGCGACCAGTCGCCATTTCAGCCAATCAGATCCTTGAGATTTGAGACTGGTTTCCAATCTCAGCTTTATAACCTTGGCACCTGTACAATGCATACCTCTCTACTATTTTATGTTGGCCTCATGTAATGTTATGATATGATGATAGGAATGTTTGTTTTAAATGATTTCTTATCTGTTAACACATCTATGATTTATGTTAACTTCATCAAACATCTACAACACACTTCAATACAGTCACTGAACCTAAATCAATAGGTCTGTTTTACAATTGGCTTACCATAACATCTTGTAGACTTGAACTATTTAAATAAGTTAATCAAATTTGGAGCTCAAATGGAAAATTTAGTGCCCAAGGTTATAAAACTGAGCATGTAAAGCAGTCTCAAATCTCAAGCATCTCAAGCAGCATCTCAATCAGTGCCCAAGGTTATAAAACTGAGTATGGAAACCAGTCTCAAATCTCAAGCATCTGATTGGCTGAAATGGCGACTGGTCGCCATTTCAGCCAATCAGATGCTTGAGATTTGAGACTGGTTTCCAAGCCCAGCTTTATAACCTTCAGCCCGGATGCTTGTGATTTGAGACTGGTTTCCAATCTCTGCTTTATAATCTTCAGCCCAGGATTTATAAGCAGTGTCAATCACATATTCTTATCTCTATACTCCTCAGTGTAGATCCAGATCATCAAGCTCATCTGCAGAGTCTAATCTAGATCTACACAGGTTTCGTATAGATTTATTACCTGTGACCAAGAAGGGAACAGCATAGATCCTGATCAGACTGCACAGATGTGAAAGGTGATCTGGATCCACATTGGTGGCACACTGGATACAAGATAACCACAGAATAAAGGATAACAATAAAGGCTATAAATATAACTTACAAATTAAATTAGATCTAATGAACAGAGCCCAAGATCATAAAACTGACATTGGAGACCAGTCTTAAATCCCAAGCATCTGATTGGCTAAGAATTGATACTATTTCAGATGCATCAGAAGCTTGAGATTTGAGACTGGTCTCCAGTTTCAGGTTAATGATCTTGGGGCCCAACAAATAACATATATCACTTACCAGGTCTTCTTTATGCTGCCTATGACGAGGGCGTACGTTGGAAGCAGGTGTTGGTGCCGGGGCATAAGCACTGTTGTTATCCCGGAGAGGTGAGAGGGTCCGATGTGGCCGGAACGGTCGAGTTATCTTTCCACTGTATGGTTGATCCTTCGGTTCCCTACATAACAATGTGAATCATAAGAATAAAGCACAAGTACAATTCTCACAAGTGGCTTTCTTTAACTCCCTCCTCCATATATACGCCGTTATGGCATGGGCTAACAGTGTAGATGCAGATCAGCAGGCACATTCATGACGTTTGATCAGGATCTGGGGGGTTCAAGAACATTTTTAATCCATTTTCATGAATCATTTAGAGTATTGGGACTTTTTTTAGTTAATGAATTTTCCCGATCCATTTTTATGAATTCTTCAACCAATCAAATGAATACTATTAGAAATATGTTAATTAATTTAGTAGCTATCATTCTTGTAGCAAGAAGCAGTTATGGCAACAGTGCACATTTTATGTTATCAGATTAAGTATTTGAAGGAGAATAATTAAAATAGTTTGTAAACATTGAGTTAAAATGGTAAACTAGAATTATGAGAATTATTTGAAATCTAACAAAATATTTATTCATACAGCTCTTTTGAAAGGGGCACAACTCAAACAAGAACAAGCTGTACCAGATTACCTCCCTTCAAGACCTATAAAATCACTCTATTTCAGGCTGGTTTAAGTTTATATCTTTATAGAGATGATGTACACAGTCAACACCTAAGAAAAAATTTTTTTAAGTTTTAATAAACTAAAAATGACTAACAGTGTAAAACAAGCATTTGCAGCTCGCAGAAAAAACATTATCTGACACAAAACTTGTTTAGTTGTAAATTAGTATCACAGTATACATAATGACTAATAAAGCAATGCATTGATCTTGACAGACCACAATGTAAATAATCAAGTCCATGCAATGGGATTCCTTAGCCCTCAATATATAAACCTTTCTGGCATGGACAAACAGTGTAGATCCAGATCAGCTGGCTGCCGTGAATTGTCATCTGTCAAAGATCTGTCCTCAAGCTAAATTAGACAGGGCCCATGATCATAAACCTGAGTTTGGAGACCAGTCTCAAATCTCAAGCATCTGATTGGCTGAAATGGCGACTGGTTCCAGTTTTAGTTTTATGATCTTGGGCCCTGGGTCTGTGATTTAGCAATACAAGTACAGTGACCATGATAAAAAAATCACTAGGATTGCAGACTAGTCTTGAAAAAGGCTCTGATTGGTCAATTTAGACTCAATTTCAACCAGTCAGGTAATTAGATTTGAGACAGATATCAGCTGTAAGAACTTCTTACACACACTTCTTACTTCTTAGCCACACAGAGCACGTACTAACCGATGTTGTCAATATTAACAACAATCTCTTTTACCCTTTACTAAATTCATTACGTCTTTATGGCATGGCCAAACAGCGTAGATCCAGATCAACCAGCACATCCATGCCATCTCATCAGGATCTACATTATACATTATAAGCTTGTTTCTGACCAAACAACCAACAGTGTAGGTCCTGATCAGACGACAAGGATGTGCTCGCAAATCTGGATCTACATTTGAGGATGCATTCGAGGATTAAAGTGCATAACCAATGACATCTTACCTGCCCCTGTAGGAGTACATGGGTTTGATGAGGAAGATCCCAGACTCCTGCTCTATAGAATCCAGCGTCTCCATGAGCATGTTGGCCAGGTGATATCGCTCCATACCCATCTCGTCCATACGGTCGCTCCAACGCTTTGCTCTCTACAATACACAATAAATACTAGCTTAACAACGATATTCAACTTTATTTATAATAATACAAATAAAATAAAAGTACACTGCAGACTCTTTATAACGCGGTATAGGGGGTCCATCATCCCGACCGCGTTAATAAGTGAATCCGCGTTAACTTTTTTCCCGCGCAAAATACATGTCCAGATTTTCCCGCGCAAACATAATATTTGTACATGTATTATCCATTAGAAAACTGATTATATTATTACACAATAAACGGCAACATTTACGATCGTAATGTTAAATAAAAAATAAAACACTTACAAACGCAAACGTTTTCCAATATTTAATAAATTACATCCAAACTTTATCTGAAATTTCACATCTCGGTATTGCAATATCGACCAGTTTCACCCAGCTGAAAGTCACGTCACGTGCACAGTGTATGATAAAGATCAAACGATTTGATAGCGGTCACGTGCACAGTGAATGATAAAGATCAAACGATTTGATAGCGGTTCCGAAAAAAAATACAGTCTTGTTATGAGCCGATGCCGTCTTTGATGTTTGCTTGATGAAACAAACAGGAGAGCGGATCAAAGCACAATGTAAGTAAATAAAAGAGATTATACGTCGGTAATGTTTGTGTAAAAAATGTGGCTGATCTTTTTTTTAAAAAAAACGATAAAAAATATTCAGGTCAGTACTTACAAAAAAAATAGTCCCTCCTGCTTTTCTTCGTCAAATGTAATTAACAAGGATAGCTAATTCACAAATGACGAATTGATCACACTTCAAAAAAATCCTCAGTTGATATTAGATCTAATACACAAATGACGATTTGACGTAATTCACCGCCAAGCAATGAATCACAACACAGGAATCGGCAAATGATAATTCGTAATGAACAACGAAATATGCAGATGGCGATTCACAAATTTTATTTATTTTGAGCAGTAGATCCGCAAGAAGCAGAGATTTACTAGGCTACTGATCGCTAAGATACGTAACATACTCAGAGAACAGTGGTGATTGCAATCATCACGACTGTGCTTTTATATTAAATCACCGATTTGTTTACATCGGGAGTGAATAAAATTCTCGATGTTTGCGTAAATTAAAGACCGCTAATAGTCGATTTCTTTTAATGTATGCATCTCAATGTGATTAAAGATTATTGAAATTAATAATTAAGTAACACCTGTAACAAACCTACAGTAATGGATCGACTGATTAACAATAAGTGTGCAAACAATCGACAGTTTGCCCCAGGCTGATACCTGTCACTACGAAAGGTGTTAAAACTTGGATGTTTAAGGGACCAGATGTGTGCTTCATAAATTTTCAGGTAAGAATTATGACTTCCGGTTTTGATTTTTTGCCGTTTCATGGTGAAAAAATGGACTTAGAAAAAAAATAGGGGATCCACGGGACGACCGCGTTATAATGGACCGCGGATCTTAACGATCCGCGTTATAAAGAGTCTGCAGTGTATTTTGTAATTGACCTTACTATTTCAATTAGAAATGTTCCTGCCTTTATTTATTTGGATATTTTAGAGCAATTAACATGCCTGAACAGAGTAAATATTTAAGGTCATGATCAGAGTGAACAATGTAGACCCGGATAAGAGCAAATACTGTTAACCCTAATCAGAGCAAACAGTGTAGACCCTAATCAGAGCAAACAGTGTAGACCCTAAACAAAGAAAACAGTGTAGACTCTAAACAAAGAAAACAGTGTAGACCCTAATCAGAACAAACAGTGTAGACCCTAATCAGAGCAAACAGTGTAGACCCTAATCAGAGCAAACAGTGTAGACCCTAAACAAAGAAAACAGTGTAGACCCTAATCAGAACAAACAGTGTAGACCCTAATCAGAGCAAACAGTGTAGACCCTAAACAAAGAAAACAGTGTAGATCTTGATCTGAGCAAACAGTGTAGACTCTTAGCAGAGCCGTGTAGTACCTGCAACATCAATCAGAGTTGACTGGGATCAGAACTAACAGTGTAGACTCTTAGCAGAGCCGTGTAGTACCTGCAACATCAATCAGAGTTGACTGGGATCAGAACTAACAGTGTAGACTCTTAGCAGAGCCGTGTAGTACCTGCAACATCAATCACAGTTGACTCGGATCAGAACTAACAGTGTAGAACCTCACCTGTGAAACAGCACACACCCTGGTCAGAGAAAACAATGTAGACCCTAACCACAACAAATCATATATACCTTGATCAGTGCAAAAAGAAATCAGATAGTCTAGATGCACCTGCTGACCTTGGTCTAGATTGGTTTCAAACATGATTTAGGATGTGATCAGGAATGGAGGTTATAAAACTGAGATTGGAAACCAGTCTCAAATCTCAAGCATCTGATTGGCTGAAATGGCAACCAGATGCTTGAGATTTAAGACTGGTTTCCATGCTCAGTTTTATAACCTTCAGCCCTGGTCTTGAAGAGCCAGAAGCACCAACGAAGTTATCAAAGTAGTGTTTCACTTGTTTGATGTAAATCAAAATCAAGATTTTCACACCAACACAGTTTTAGATCACTGTCCGTTGTGTGGTCTCCTATTCTGTATACACACAAAATGTAAGCTTACCTGAGTCTGCAAAGCTTCCATTTTATCAAACAGTTGGAACACGTTGTCATCCAGGCTATGACTCTTGTGTACGTTTGCTGAAATAATATGACTCTAATCAAAGGTCTTGATAAACTACACTGTGTCCTCAGGACACTGATGCCTCCACTGCTGCAACAACATTTGTAAGATAACAAAGGATCATAATTCTGGTGAAAATGGTCGCGGGAAAAAAATCATCTTCACATCCTGCTTGATCATCTGTGCATGTTTGAAAGAATTCCACCTGATTTTTAATTAGGAGTTAATGCCACATGATTTGGGGACGTTTGGATAGACAGACGTACGGACGGACAACTTACGGACTAGTACAATTCTGTATGCTTCCACTTTGTGGGCATAAAGATGACAATTATATGCCATATGTAATTAGTCGCAATTCTATGTATTCAATCCAATGAAATCAATGAAATTCATCAACTTGGTTGCATGGGCAAACAGAGTAGTTCCAGATCAGCAGATCATTAGTGCCATCTGATCTGGATCTACTCTGTTCCCTTTTTAGATTTATAAGGTTATTTCTGACCAAGATGTGACCAGTGCAGATCCATATCAGATTGCCACCTGATCATTAATAAAATTAAAAGTCCTGCTTCAGTATAACAATGTTGAGATTTTAAGAGGCTGTAAGATCTGACGGTCACTCACCTTCAATTTCCTTCATGCGGCAATGATGCACGTATTTCCTCACAAGATGTGCCAGTCGCTGGGCCGGAAGGTTCACATAGTCATCCATCTGTACCATGGCCTCCTGGATAACAACAACAACACAGAGGTCAATAACTGCTGCTCGATTACAACAACAAAAAAACAGAGGTCAATAATGCCCGATAGATAACAACAACAGCAACAACAAAACAGAGGTCAATAATGCCTGATAGATAACAACAACAACAACAAAACAGAGGTCAATAATGCCTGATAGATAACAACAACAACAACAAAACAGAGGTCAATAATGCCTGATAGATAACAACAACAACAACAAAACAGAGGTCAATAATGCCTGTTAGATAACAACAACAACAACAAAACAGAGGTCAATAATGCCTGATAGATAACAACAACAACAACAAAACAGAGGTCAATAATGCCTGATAGATAACAACAACAACAACAAAACAGAGGTCAATAATGCCTGATAGATAACAACAACAACAACAAAACAGAGGTCAATAATGCCTGATAGATAACAACAACAAAACAGAGGTCAATAATGCCTGTTAGATAACAACAACAACCACAAAACAGAGGTCAATAATGCCTGATAGATAACAACAACAAAACAGAGGTCAATAATGCCTGATAGATAACAACAACAACAACAAAACAGAGGTCAATAATGCCTGATAGATAACAACAACAAAACAGAGGTCAATAATGCCTGTTAGATAACAACAACAACCACAAAACAGAGGTCAATAATGCCTGATAGATAACAACAACAACAACAAAACAGAGGTCAATAATGCCTGATAGATAACAACAACAACAACAAAACAGAGTTCAATAATGCCTGATAGATAACAACAACAAAACAGAGGTCAATAATGCCTGTTAGATAACAACAACAACCACAAAACAGAGGTCAATAATGCCTGATAGATAACAACAACAACAACAAAACAGAGGTCAATAATGCCTGATAGATAACAACAACAACCACAAAACAGAGGTCAATAATGCCTGATAGATAACAACAACAACAACAAAACAGAGTTCAATAATGCCTGATAGATAACAACAACAAAACAGAGGTCAATAATGCCTGTTAGATAACAACAACAACCACAAAACAGAGGTCAATAATGCCTGATAGATAACAACAACAACAACAAAACAGAGGTCAATAATGCCTGATAGATAACAACAACAACCACAAAACAGAGGTCAATAATGCCTGATAGATAACAACAACAAAACAGAGGTCAATAATGCCTGTTAGATAACAACAACAACCACAAAACAGAGGTCAATAATGCCTGATAGATAACAACAACAACCACAAAACAGAGGTCAATAATGCCTGATAGATAACAACAACAAAACAGAGGTCAATAATGCCTGTTAGATAACAACAACAACCACAAAACAGAGGTCAATAATGCCTGATAGATAACAACAACAAAACAGAGGTCAATAATGCCTGATAGATAACAACAACAACAACAAAACAGAGGTCAATAATGCCTGATAGATAACAACAACAACAACACAAAACAGAGGTCAATAATGCCTGATAGATAACAACAACAACAACAAAACAGAGGTCAATAATGCCTGTTAGATAACAACAACAAAACAGAGGTCAATAATGCCTGTTAGATAACAACAACAACCACAAAACAGAGGTCAATAATGCCTGATAGATAACAACAACAAAACAGAGGTCAATAATGCCTGTTAGATAACAACAACAACAACAAAACAGAGTTCAATAATGCCTGATAGATAACAACAACAACAACAAAACAGAGTTCAATAATGCCTGTTAGATAACAACAACAACCACAAAACAGAGGTCAATAATGCCTGTTAGATAACAACAACAACCACAAAACAGAGGTCAATAATGCCTGAAAGATAACAACAACAACAGCAACAACAAACAGTTATCAATAACTGGTTTTTATAACTCTCATTTGAGTTACTCTCTCTTTGGAGTTTGAATCATGCGGTGTACAGGTGTAACTTCGAATAAGCAATCATCTGAGTTTGAATAACAGTATTCAAGTGTAACTCTAATTGTGTTTTTGTGTTTGAATCACTCTTTCGACAAATGTAACGTGTAACAAACACTCATTTGTGTTTAAAGTACTCTGTGTATTGTTTTTATTTACCACTGAGCTACCGAGCCACTATGTAATTTCATCAACAAGCCTTTCATCATAGACCTGGTTACAAATAACTTGAAATAAACTCTCAGTCCATCCATGTTCAAATTAAGTCTAGCCTGGGCTGAAGCTTATAAAACTGAGCATGGAAACCAGTTTCAAATCTCAAGCATCTGATTGGCTGAAATGGCAACCAGTCGCCATTTCAGCCAATCAGATGCTTGAGATTTGAGACTGGTTTCCATTCTCAGTTTTATAACCTTCAGCCCTGATCTTTCCAGACCAGTCCCAATGGTTTTTAGAAGCCTGTTCATACCTTATATCTGTTGGCATCCAGTTTCTTCTCGTTGACAGCTTTCTTCATGATCTTAGCATTTCTCTCCGAGTCAAGTCGTGTAAACATGATAGCTGAGTCCACTGGCTGAAAGTCATAGGAGGAAAGTCAAACACTTCAAGTGACAGTCTTAAACATGTAGAAACTATATAAAAAATGTTTATGAAAAGTAAGTTTGTCATACATTGTTATAAATAATACCGACACAGAAAGAAACATGCAAAGCATGTAAGGGTTTAACCCTTTCCTCCATAAATATGCATTTTTAAGCATGTGCAACCGGTGTAGATCTAGATCAGCTGGACATCCATATGCCATCTGATCAGGATCTGCACTGGTCGCATTTTGGTCAGAAATAACCTAAAGGATTAAAAAGCAAACAGTTTAGATCCTGATCAGACGGCACGGATGTGAGGGCTGATCTGGATCTAAACTGTTCGCCGGTGTGTCTATGGAGGAAAGAGTTAAAATGTACACTGAATTCCTGCTTACATTGTTAAATGCATGGTAACATTAAATTTGTACAAAACTATTGACCATTTCAAGAATACTTTTTTGTTAACCCATGGATTTATTCATTGAAGAATTAGAAGGAACAGGTTAAGAATGTTTGCATTTGGCAAAACAATGATGGACTAATTGTGTTTGTTGTCTAAAGTGTGAAAATGAAGCGAGATATCTCATATACCAATAATTCTGTTTGCACAAATTTCTCTATTTCCTAACATTGATGGAACCTTTCAAATATGACAAATGAATATTAGCCTTTCTTATTACATTATGTAACATCACTTTCATGACATCATTAGAAGGAATGCTGTTAACCCTTTCCTCCATATATATGCATTTTTATGCATATGCTACCAGTGTAGATCCAGATCAGCCAGCACATATGGCTGTCTGATCAGGATCTGCACTGGTCACATTTTGGTCAGAGATAACTTACAAATCAAAAAGCGAACAGTTTAGATCCTGATCAGACAGCATGGATGTTTGCATGGCATTTATAAATAATAGAATTCAAAATATTTTTATCTGTGCTTTACGTGCAAATCGAACCAAATACAGTTATATGTATTTATTTGAGATAGAGTTTAGAAATGGATTAACCCCTTGAAAACGTGAAAATGGCAAAAGTTTCTGCCGATGAAATTGTGTCAAATATGTTTTAGTGTGTAAATATGTCTGTCTGTACCTGTTGACCAGCAGTGGAGACACTCTCCGACGGAGGACGACGCGTCTGTTTACCAAGGGCAGATAACTCTCTCTGAAGCTGGTTTATTGTGTCCTGCATCTCCATCATGACAACGACATTATGCCGCTGCTGATTCTCATACTTCTTACTCTCCTCCGACATCTGATTTTGTCTGAAAAGTGCGAGATAATGATTTGACAAAATTATAAAGTTTGAATGCAGATTATCCCTTTCCTTGATATTTACACATTTTTACACACATGCGACCAGTGTAGATCCTGATCAGCTGGCACATCCATGCCGTCTGATCAAGATCTGCACTGGTCGCATTTTGGTCAGAAATAACCTAATGAATCAAAAAGTGAACAGTTTAGATCCTGATCAGACGGCATGGATGTGCCGGCTATTCTGGATCTAAACTGTTCGCCCTAGCATTAAACATGTTAAAGGTGTATCTATACAGGAAAGGGTTATCTAAATAAAGAATGGAGAGATAAATACAAAAAACAGTTTCTTGCTCAAAATTACAAAACAAACAGAATTATAAAAGAAACCGCTGTTTTTTTAACACACTAATGCTAAATAATAAATATAAATAAACGTAAATGTATATATAAATATTAGTTATAAACATTTCTCTTTAGAGATTGAATCAGTAAACTGAATCAACAGTTTACTGCATTCATCAGGGTATGAAAAACATGTGGGGCTTTAACAGTGCAAACTTTAAGGTTATTTTTATTGTAACAAACCCTTTACCGGTAACTTAATGTTGTTTTGTTTGTGTGTTTCAAAATAAAATCAGACTCAAGAAAGAAATTAATTGCAACAGAGCCCAAGAGAAGTTTCTGGTTAGGAACTGTGAATTCATCAACATTCAAAAGGCAATTGTTTTCAAAAATTTAATACCACCAGAATAATAGATTTGAATTTTCAACACATTTAAGAAAATCAAAGAAACATGAATTTAATTATAACAAAATACTGTTTAATAGATAACCTGAAATTTTATGCCCATGAATAAAAGTGCATCTACAGTATTTTAAAAATCAAGCACTGAATTTACCAATTACTCCATATATACGCATTTTTACTCAATGTGGGACAAGTGTAGATTGAGATCAACTGGCACATCGGTGCCATCTGATCAGGATCTGCACTGGTCGCATTTCGGTCAGAAATAACCTAACAAATCAGAAAGCGAACAGTGCAGATCCTGATCAGCTGGCATGGATGTGCCGGCTGATCTGTATCTACACTATTCACCCATGCAATCAATGTATGTCTATGGAGGAAAGGGTTAAACATTTGAAGTGTTTTTGTAATCAAGTTATGTTCTCGTTAATTTGACTTTTTGCGTGTCTGTTCTAAAACATCCTCTTACACATTTTATGTTGTGAAAATTTTTACGAAAAAGAAATGTTCCATTTTTTTAAACATTTACTTCATTTTTATATTAACCTTTTATCAAACGTGCAGACAGTGAAGATCCAGATCAGTCAACAAATGATTACATGCCATCTGATCAGGATCAGCCCTGTTTGCTTTTAGATCCATGGGTTATTTCTGACCTAGAAGCAACCAGTGCAAATCCTGATTAGATGTCACAGATTTGGAAACTGATCTGGATCTACACTGGTAGCACATGCAACAAAATGCATATATACAGAGTAAATTATTTTTGAAAATTAACAAATTCTAGTACAATTAGTTTCCATTGCAATATAAATTTTTGTCACTGCATCATAATGTGAGCTGCTAAGCACTATTGAGCAAAACAGATTATCCCCTTAACTAGCATACATAATTACTTTCTATTGTTCAACAGCGTTATCTTGACCATTGACAACTGTGCCAATATCATAAAACTAAATCTGGAGACTAGTCTCAAATCTTAGTTTTATAACCTTTGGCCCTGGTGCAAATATTTTTGCAGTGATCAATTCCCATCAACAGAACTTGGCAATATCAAAGCATGTGTAATATAAAACTCTACAGTTTAGACACAGCAAAATGCATTATAACAAATTGTGGATAATTTACATTATTACACCTCACGTGATTAGTTTACTATATAGCGTAATGTGACGTCACAGGGAGATAATCGCTACTGTCACATATGCGACAGCATCATGTCACCCTCGCGTGGATCTAAAAATAAATATCTTGGAAATCCGATTACAAATTATCTTCTACGCATGCGTAATTGACCAAGGGAGATAAACGCATTTTGATCATTATTTGTAGCCGCTTATTGAGCATTATTGATTTTGGACTTCCGGCACTTGATTTTGTTCCCAAACGAAATTTGGTCATAGTCAAGATCTCTAAAAAAAACAAATGTTCGGTGTAATAAAATAAATATCACATCCCATTGGGGGAAACAGTACGAAATGTTAACCCTTGAGATGGTAATGTCAACCTCGGCTAATGCCTCGGTTGACATTACTTCTCTCGGGTTAACATTTCGTACTGTTTCCCCCAATGGGATGTGATATTTATATAATACCAAATTGGATATAATATGCCCAATGTACAATGGTCAAAATAACATCAGCAAACAATAAGCATAAATCCCCCACTATACACTCAAGTTTTACAATGTGGCATATGGAAAACTTATTCATTGAAATAAAAGAACTTTTATCACTTTTAGTTTAATAATTTTATGCTCAAAATGGTATAGAAACCTTTTAAAGCAAGTGACATCTGATCAGGATCTACACTTTTTCACTTCTTGGTCAGAAACAACCTAATGAATCAAAACAGAGTAGATCTTGATTAGATGGCACAATTCTTCCATGGGATAACAGCCAAATCTTAAAGAAGACAGGCAGACTGAGTATACAAAATTAAATAAATTTCATAACACGAATACCACTAAAACTTTATAAATAATTAAGCTCACTCTGTGTATAAAGTGCCTTTATAATTAAGTAAATGTGTTTTGTAACAAATTAAACTTCACAGGAAAATTTCAGTATTTGATTTTAGTTGTCAAACGGTTGCAACAACATTCAATTCTCTAGCTTTTCTAAAAATAAATGTTGTTACATTATGACTTCAACAAAATGCTTCAGTCCTGTTTACCCTAACAACTCCCATTCCAACCTAGAAAACAATTGTCATTCTGTAAGTTTAGTAAAATAACTGTTTTTTTGAGAAAGGCTTCAGAGAAAAAAACACAGCAGAGATTGGAGACCAGTCTGAAATCTCTGGTTTGTGATTGGTCTATTTACAGACTGAGCTTGATTTGGACCAATCAGCAGCCTAGGACTTTAGACTGGTCTACCAAATCAGTTTGTCTGGTGGATGTTACAACTCTTACAGTTTTAAAAATTGTTCCACATTGTTGAATACAATGACTTTGACTTGAATTATGAGGCTTACTGCATCTTTCTGCAGTGAATCTACCGGTAGGTGATCTGCAGAACAACATTCACATAAAATAAAAATGAACTTACATGGATATTGTAAGTATTGGGCAATTTCAACAAGAGTAGCCATCACAGCAATTGTGGCTTTTCCTTATCTATGAATGGGGACAATATTGCCCCAAAATTATCAAGCTGAGAATGAAGACTAGTCTCAAATCCCAAGAATATAATTGGCTGAAATAGAGACCAGACTCAGTCAATCAGATGCTTAAGATTTAAGAAGATCTCAAATCTCAGATGTATAATTTTTGGCCATGGTGTGCACTGATAAGATGAGATTACATGCCTCACACCAGTTACATTGTATGCATCCAAGTTAAGCTTACACCTAAATAGTGCAAATGTGTATCTAATTGTATTAGCAATATTTTGAGTACACCAGTCTGTATGATAGCTGTCCTTGATTTTAGCATACTTTTTCTTCTTTGTCTAAATTGTCTAATTCTAAAAGAATTCCGACCGAACCCTAGAACCAAAACCAAGAAAGAAATATAAGACACTGTTACCCCAAGACCGTGGGAAGAACCAAACAACCCAAATAAAAGGAAGTTTTACCCCAAGACCAAGAAAAGAACAGAACAGAACCCAAATATCCAAACACAAGACACTTTTACCCCAAGTCTAAGAAAGAACCAAATACCTAAGATAAGAAGCTTTCACCACAAGGCCAAGCACCAAAAAAAAAAAATATTGGATCGGATTCACTGGTAGTCATTGGAAAACATTTAACAGAAACAGAAAATCAAGAATTTTTGTTTTTTCCATTGAAGTGCTGTGAACTTTTCAAGATATGCCCATGTATGGCAAGCAGTAACTTGGTGGACAGAAACAGAGTCTGACTGTACAAGTAACAGTGTAATCTTGTGCACAACAGTAGATATTGTACACCTAGAGAAACTCGTGTATTTGAGTACCTGTCTGACTTTGGTGTGATTTTTACATCAAAATTACTGAAAAATGGCATACCATGAATATAGTACAACAAATCTCTGACTACATAACTGATTTAAATAATAAATCTTAAACTCTTTCTTCCATATATACAACTTTACGGGATTGGCGAACCTTCTAGATCCGGATTAGCCGGCACATCACAGTTTTTTATTTATTAGGATTTTTTTACTAAATTCAAACAGGATCAGATGGCAGGAATTTGCCAGCTGATCTGGATTTATGCTGGTTGCACAGGCAATATAATGCTTATATAGAATTAAGGGTTGAGTTGAAGTAAAGTAGTTTAGTCTGCCAAATGCAAGTAACAATTCTTTTTAAATTTTAAAATTAATTCATGTCCTTAAATTATTTTTATTCTAAAATTTAATTATAAAATTATATCATGTTGTTTAATTATCTTAAATGAATCAAAAAGCAAATCCTGTGCCCAAGGTTATAAAACTGAGCATGGAAACCAGTTTCAAATCTCATTTCAGCCAATCAGATGCTTGAGATTTGAGACTGGTTTCCAAACTCAGTTTTATAACCTTCAACCCTGAACAGGCTTCATAGACGTGCAGACTGATCGGGATCTACACTGATCACACATGAGGTGTTATAAGCAGTATCCTGAGGTAATAGTATGTTAACTTAAAACACTAATCTACTTGCCAGTACCGTCATTGAATGAAATGAATGAAAATGGCTTAAAGAAAAGTATAAGCAGCTAAACCTGTGTATTAGCCACACCCCCAACTTTTTACTTCCAAATTCTGGAAAGAGCGGCTTATATTCAAACAATGACGGTATTTTTTGAGACTAGTAATTGTTTGGAGATATTAGTACATGTATGTTATATGGGTTGTTAAACATTAACGTTATATTGGTTGTTAAACATTAACTACAAATGGGAGGGAAGTATTTCAAACTGATAATTGTTATCTGTGACTTACTTTTGAAGCCTAGAAAATGTAACAATGTCACAAGTTTACAAAGAGTATACAATACATGTCACTTCAATGCAGTTCTTTCACATATATATTGTCGACGTCATTTCCTGTTATGACAAACAAACCTGAAGAAGGCATTATGGCTGAAACGTCGATGTAATAATAAAAAATGTTGAAGTTTTGACCTCTATTTGTGATTTATTTAACATATATATTTTAGAATACATTAATTAATTAAAACTCCTTGCTTGCTTTTTTGTGCTATTGATTAAATTTCAAGCTCTAAAATTTGGGAATATATTAAACAGATTTGCCCATGCTTACATTTTCTATACTGATCGCAGAGAGGAAGAAAATATGCCAGTCTGTGGCAATGAAAAAGTATGTATCTGTCCATATTTTATTTATAATTATATTTCTATACACTGTGAATCCCCTTTGTACCTGGCTATCAAAGTCCTCAACTATAACTAACATTTACCTGGAGACACTCAGTGACTGTCATAATTGATTTATTTGCTAACAGTTTTTAAACTCTTTCCTCCATATATACACCATTTTATGCATGTGCGACCAGTGTAGATCCAGATCAGCTCACACATCCATGCCGTCTGATCAGGATCTGCATGCACTGGTCACATTTTGGTCAGAGATAACCTAACAAATCAAAAAGCAAACAGTTTGGATCCTGATCAGACGGCACAAATGTGCCTGCTTATCTGGATCTAAACTGTTCCCCTCGCAATAAAGGTATGTCTATGGAGGAAAGTGTTAAAAAGAGGAATATATGTAAGTTTGCTGTAATAAAAAATGTATGTACCTGTTGATTAGAAAACACTTAATATTTTCATCCTTTTGACCACGCACCTTTAAGCAATAAAACTTACAATTTTTCATATTGAGTCTGAAGCTCCTGGTACTGTGCTGCGTCAGTGGAGACACTTCCTGCCTTTGTTGATGAAGTACGCTGGCTCCCCCTAGTGTCCAGGGGCTGATCACCTGTGGCACCTGACTTTTCCCGGAGAATTGTTCGTTGAGTTACATCCCTTGACATTCCCATCATTAGGGAGGAGACAACTGGACCCTAGATTCAAGAGGAGAACTTGTTGAAAAAAAAAAATATTTACATATCTTGATTCCGATTCAGTAATATGCCTGTTTCTTAGAACATAACATTAACTAACTGTTATAAAACTAAAAATTGAAACCAGTTTCATGGGATGACATTTATCCCAAGGATAAACAGTGTACATCCACATTTGTGCCTTCTGATCAGGATCTGAAATAATAGAAATGTTCGAAGTTTGTTTATTCCATCACGATTTATGTCACATTTGCTTAAGGTTACAACCCACAAAAGCCTTGGGACTTGTACAGTCTGATCAGGGTTTACATAAATGAACTCGCTCAAATAGGCAAGTCCATTATTTTTAATCTAATGGGTACATCGTTAACAGTGTAGACTACACGCTGATCTGATTTTATTAAATAACCTAATGAATCAAAAAGCGAACAGTTTAGATTCTGATCAGATGGCACGGATGTGCCGGCTGATCTGGATCTAAACTATTCCTCCAAGCAAAAAAGATGTATCTATGGAGGAAAGGGTTAACAGAAATATCACAGTACATACCCTGTCATTCTGTAGTACACTGTTCACCACTTGTGACACCTCATTCAACACTGAAATACAATTGAAGAAAATCTTAGAACTCAGTTTTTTAAGAAATTAAATATAATTTTATCATCTCCAAAAAGACATTAAGTGGTTAGGAATTGGTGAAAAGTGACTTTTATCAACAACTTCCTGGACCAATCAGATTGTCGCTATATCGCTATATAAAATATTAAAGGTGCATCATGATGACAGCCATAATTGTCAAAGAGACCTTTTTGGCATCATTGAATGTTGTTGGTTCAATGCCTAGTATAGGAAATATCATTTAAAATTCACAGTAGTGCAATTTTTGCAGTGTTGGGGGCTGTAAAAAGTCTCTCCTTACATATGGTTAATATTGTTATTAGTCAATAATCAATTACTGATGTCATGTGATGATGAACATTATTATTAACCCTTTCCTCCATATTCACCCCTTTATTGTGTGGGCGAAAGGCGTAGATCCAGATCAGCTGGAACATCCATGCTGTCTGATCAGGATCTAAACTATTTGCTTTTTGATTCGTTAGGTTATTTCTGACCAAAATGCGACCAGTGCAGATCCTTTTCAGACAGCATAGATGTGCTGGCTGATCTGGATCTACACTGGTCGCACATGCCTAAAAATGCGTATATATGGAGGAAAGGGTTAAGGTGAACTGCCCAACACTTTTTTGCGGATGTCTCGTTGTCTCGGCTAGCTCAGCCGGTATCGTGCTTGTTGGTAAATAGCTAGGGATAGGACATTAGAAAGATGACCATAATGTTATGTTTATCCTACAGACAAGATATTAACTCTTTCCTCCATCAACACAACTTTATTGTGTGGGCAAACAGTGTAGATCCAGATCAGCTGCCACATTTTTGCCGTCTGATGAGAATCTGCACTGTTCGCTTTTTGATTTGTTAGGTTATTTCTGACCGAAATGCGACCAGTGCAGATCCTGATCAGACAGCAGGGATGTCCCGGCTGATCTGGATCTACACCGATTGTATATGATTAAAAATGCGTATTTATGGTGGAAATGGTTAAAATTATATATCATATACCCTATGAATTTAAAGCATTCTGATTGGTCGAGAGCTCTGTACTCGCGAGTCAGAAAAAAGTGATAACTACCCCTGGAATTAATAACTACCTTTGCTATTATCATCATTATCATCATCGTCATCATCATCATCATCATCATCATCATCAGAATGCTTTACATTCATAGGGTATATGATATAACAAGTAAATACTAATGTTGAGGTCGATATGTAGTTTTGCGGACCTGGGTAGTGTGATATCACACTACCCAGGTCCACAAAACTACATATCGACCTCAACATTAGTATTTATTTGTATAATAAAAATAGGAAACAAGTCGAAATGTTTTGATGCACTCTTTCCATATTCATGGAGATCCACTTATTTACAATGACTTATTTCATACAGTGAAAGTTGTGTGGAGATGGACACAGCAGAGAAATTATCCCTTTACTTCAGATACACGCATTTTATACGATTTGCGACCAGTCTAGACACAGATCAGCCGGCACATCCTTGCCATCTGATACAGACCTGCACTGTTTCCTTTTTTATGAGAAATAACCTAATAAATCAAAACGAGAACAGTGTAGATCCTGATCAGACAGCACAGATGTGCCAGCTGATCTGGATTTAAACTGTTTGCCCACAAAATATAGGTGTATCTATGGAGTAAAGGGTTATTACAAAATGTCTGAACCTACCATAGTAGACATTTTCTGTCATTTTAGCAATTTGTGGGACCACCTTGGTGTCCTTGTTGAATGGTATAATATCCAGGTCAGCTAAGATCTGGCTCGCAGACATTTGATCTGAAATAAAAACAGTATTATTCTGTCTGTCTGGTTTGACTTGGTGGTGTACACTGGTGAACCCTTTACTTGTTTGGTATTCAATTATACCATATTTTGTCCTTTCATATATATAATATCTTAAATGATTTGTTTTGTTCTTAAGTTAAAACTTCCTTCTTGTACTTAAGTAAACCACTCTCCTTTTGTACTTAAGTATACTATATTTTGTTCAATACTATATTTTGTTTTTTTGTATATAGTAAAATTTGTCCTTTTAGCTCTATAAAATTACCATGAGAAATAACAAAATGTTAATATAAAATTTTAGTTGTATGATCTTTGGCTCTGATATACTATATGTACCTTTTTCCACTAGAACTCTGCTCATGGCCTCCTTGAAGTTATGTATACCGTTGTAGGCTCTCAGGTACTCATGTACCACAGGGTGCTCAGCTAGATTTGTCAACTTCCTGCAAACATAACATGTCAAATGTATTAGAAGCAAGTCCTAGGCTGAAGGTTATAAAGCCGAGCATGGAAACCAGTCTCAAATCTCAAGTATCTGATTGGCTGAAATGGCGACCAGTTTTTAACCTTAGTGCCCGAGGTTATAAAACTGGGCATGTTAACCAGTCTCAGATCTCTATCCTCCCATTGGTCAGTTCTGAGACAGAGCTGAATTTCAACCAATCAGATTGCTGAGATCCCAGACTTGTCTCATTCTGTAACCTTAGAGCCTCTTACAAAGAGCCAGACCAAAACTTTACAATCACCATCAGCTGAACCATGTCTTCAGGAAACGAATAAATATAAAATGTTGTTAACATTTGTAACAAAATCAGATGCTTGTCTGCAAAACTAGTATGTGTCCTTGGGCACTGATGGCCCCTCTGCTACAACAGCATTTGAAACAAAGGGCTATAACTCTGGTAAACATTATTGCAGGAAAAAATCTTCTCTTTATGATCATCTACACATCTTGCTTGATCTTCTGTGCAAGTTTGAATGAAATCTGTCTGATAGTTAATGGGAAGTTGATGCCACAAGACTTTGGGAACGTACGGATGGACAGACAACCATGGTATATTTCAATCAGCCTGCACATTTGTGCAGTCTGATCAAGAATTTTAGATAAGTTTATTTTTTTGCAAGAAGTGAATATTGTAGATCCTAATAGACTACAAAGATCTGCAGGATGATCTAGATGTACACTGGTTGCCAGATGATATCAGATACTGCAAAGATCTGCAGGCTGATCTAGATCTACACTGGTTGCCAGATGATATCAGATACTGCAAAGATCTGCAGGCTGATCTAGATCTACACTGGTTGCCAGATGGTATCAGATACTGCAGAGATCTGCAGGCTGATCTGGATCTACACTGGTAACAGGTGTCATATAAGCCACATCCCATGGAGATCAGTGTTTACCATTGAGCCTTGCTAATCTTCCTGCTCTGATCGTGTTTTCCCGGCGGAGGTGATGTGCCAGCATCCATTGTGTCCTCCTTCATGTAAGCCTCCTCTACAAATGTACAGAAAATAGTTCACTTAATGTTAAACTCTTCTATGTCATACAGATAAATAAAATACATAACTGTGACTGCATATTTTAATTGTAATATTATGTAATGCCCATAAATAAATGAAAAGAGGTCTATTTGGCCTATATTTTTGGACTTAACAGTACATTTTAGAACTGCTTTGAATGCAATTTGATTTCGTTAGTAAATACATAACATCACATTTTCTTCGTTTATTAAATGATAAATATTTATATTTGAAAACGCTTTATATTTCTGTCATGAAACATGACCAGGTTTCTCTAAATATGTGGTTTTCATCAGAAGAAAAACAATATCTAATGCATTCAGGTATCAGCTTATGCTGTGAGAAAAAGTGAGAAGTTTTTTCCAATTGTAGCGAGAAGTTTTGAAAGTTTTCAGCTCTTTATAAGAAACATCTCGGGAAAAACTTCTCCCTTGGCTCAGTAGCGAGAAAATTTTAGGAAATTTATGACATTGGGCCCTATAGGCAATTTCCAGACATTCAGCATCTTTGCTTATTTTTATCAGAATTCTGCGTACTTACCTTTCATATCATCCGGTATGGGTAGATCATCATCTTCTTCGATGATCAGCTCATCATCGATCGACTTCTGTGCAGGAACCATAATCACTGGGGACTTGATGCGCCTTTCTTCAACCGCTGAAATAAACATTTATTAGACAACTTAGTTAACCCTTTACTCCATAGTTAATACCTCCAAGTTTTAAACAAGTCAATATTAACTAATATCTCTTATCGATTTAATTACCTCAACAAAATTAATCACACTGAAACATGATCATGATGATAGATAAAAGAAAATGAGACAACAAAAAATAATCAAAATTACTAAACTATGCATGTTACCTTGTCTTGTTTCGTCTAGACGAGACTTGAACTGGTTTCGCAATGAAGCTCGACTCTTGGCCGATGACTGACGCACTTCATCTTCTGAATTTCCTGTGATTGGTTCCCGTTCGATTTGAGAAAACTAAAAACAATCATCAATAATGTTAAATTATTATATATAGTATTCACTGAAAGAAAGTCTTAGACTCAAAATACTATAAATGTTACTTTGTGTACCATATACGATAAATTATTTTGTTAGTTGCCTGCTAAGTCTAAGTATTACATAATTATTATATACATGTAATTCTAAAAATAAACTCTGTGCCGCCTAATAATTATTCTAATGATTACAAGTATTATACAAATAAGGTATTGACTTAAAGTATAAATTTGAAAGAAATATTATTTGTCTTGAATGAAATGCTAGAAACAAAAGCTAAAATTTAATAAGTGCATAAACAGCAACAATAACGAAGGAAAGGGATGTTTGTGTGGGGTGGGGAGAGGGTAACTAAACAGTGAGTCAGAAAACAGCATCATGAAAAAGTTAGAAAACTGTACCTGCAAATAGAGGGCACTATCTAGCATTTAAATATATCACATAGACTTTGATTCTTTTCTCAGATAAGCTTCATGTTTTCTTTAATCCTTTCCTGTACAGATACACCTTTATTGCTAGGGCGAACAGTTTAGATCCAGATCAGCCAGCACATACATGCTGTCTGATCAGGATCTAAACTGTTCGCTTTTTGATTCGTTAGGTTATTTCTGACCAAAATGTGACCAGTGCAGATCCTGATCAGACTGCACGGATATGCCAGCTGATCTGGATATACACTGGTCACACATGCATAAAAATGTGTATATGTCAAGGAAAGGGTTAAAATACTCTTATTCATTATAAAATGATAGTTATCTTTCTAAAGTTTTACTAGATATAGTGACTTTTATCACCTGAGCAACAGTCACCATTTCAGCCAATCAGTGACTCATCATGTTTGAGGCTTGAAATTTGAGACTAGTCTCAAATCTTAGTTTTATGATCTTGGGTCCTGAGTCAACATTGGTCACAAATGCGACTGACATGTTTAGCACTAAAACAGGGTTCAGATTTTCCAGGTAAGACACCTGAGAAAAGAATAACACAGTTTTAGATGTAAAGTTGTTTATCCACTGCAGAGTCTGCAGACTACATTAACACTTTCCTCCATTCCTCCATATATATGCATTTTTACGCATGACAAGTGTAGATCCAGATCAGCTGGCACATCCATGCCATCTGATCAGGATCTGCACTGGTCACATTTTGGTCAGAAATAACCTAATAAATCAAATAGGGAACAGTGCTGATCCTGATCAGACAGCATGGAGGTGCCGGCTGATCTGGATCTACACTGTTTGCCCATGCAATAAAGGTATGTGTATGGAGGAAAGCCTTAAGTGATACATTTATGTATAACACAGATGCAAAGCTTTACAATAGCTGAAACCAAAAGGTGGCCTTAAACCATAACATTATGAGCATCTGTAAAACACTGCAGCATCACACACACTGTCAAGATTAATGTTTCGTAACTTCCTTACTTCAACAGTTAGTGCTCTTGCCCACAAAACTATCAAAATGTTTTTTAAAACCTTGTGGAATGAAATTTTATGTTATTCTAAATAGTAATCCTAAATAGTAACATCGCCTTTTTCTGACTTCTGTCAATTTTATTTCAAGAGCTGTGGTTTTTACATTCCAGGATTAAAAAATATGCATGTTTTCAATGTTTTCAACCACACCTAAACACCACAATTATGGGTGTAAACTAGAGAATTGATTGCAATTTAGATGCCAAAATATGTAAATTTGGTGGAATACCAGTCTTAGATTACTTAGATCTTTTGGGGGGCATGGCTGTAAATTCTTGCAAATTTGAAGCCAGATGTGCCAGAAGCGCATCTGTTAATTCAACCTAAGAAGGCTCTTGTTTGAACCTGTCTCTCTAGTTTTATCTTTTTTGATACCAGATGAACAGTTGGCCACAGTCAACAACAGTGTTTTACAGATGCTCAAATAAACCAACAATAATGAACTAAATGGTTCCTTGAATAATGAGCAACAGAAAAGAAGAGTGGGAGAGGTCATATGGTTACAGACATGTAATAATTACCCAATCCTCTGTCTGGGTCTCCTTATGCAAATGAGCTGGGAGGGCATTATGCAAATAAGGGGGAGGAGAATCACTAATAATTGGTTTCACTGATGATATTGACACAGGTCTCTGAACATCTGACACTGCTGTGCCAGGTGTTGCTGGAGTCCTCGGTGACATATTTATAGCAACAGGTGATGCTCTATTTATAGTAACAGGGGAAACCCTGTCTAGAGTGGAAGGTGATTTGGGCTGTTGAAGATCAGAATGTGTGGAGACGTCACTCTGAGAGAGTTTTCTCCTGGATTTGGGGGATTGTCTAGATGGAGTGTTAGTAGAGGTGTAGGACTGGGAAGAGGTTTTAGTGTTAGCAGAATCTCGTGCACGCCTCTCCGTCTTAGTGTCATGCTGAAATATTCCAAACTTTATATTAACTCTACATATTCAGTTATATCCTCACGCTGAAAAGTGTAATAGAATAGATGATACAGCTTCTAACTAGTGATGTTCCGATTGTCGCCAATAATCGAGTAATTGTCGCTGAAGTTTCAAAGTCCGCGACATCGATTCTGACTACAAAGAATCGATTCTAGTCGCTAATTCTTTAAATAGGTAAACCCCACTTTGAAGACAACTGACCGTTGTCTCCGACACGGCGACAGTCCAATGTATATCTTTTCGCGCTTTAATCGTCTTTGTGTTACTTTTAAATATAACTGCTCTTAAACATGGAGAATACCTGGCCTGTCCGTGATCGAAATAATAATCAACTTTACAAATGCCCTGGTAATACAACATCAAAGGCATGTCGATATTTTGGTTTTTATATGAAACCAGGGTGTCAGGGTTTGGCGCCCATTAAGGAAAACCTCGACGCATCCAAAGCTACCTGTAGAATATGCTTCAAGACTTATTACAGCAACAAAGGTACCCCACCCACATTTTAGAATTGTGAATAATTTTCGGATTTAATTTTGACGAGCTAAATAATAATAATGTTCACATCTTCTTCGAAATTGAAAAAAAGTTTGAAGGCTCTTATTGCCTGAACAAAAAAAAACAGAACATGTCAATGCAGCACAAAAAGCAGTTGTGTTATTAATCTTGTAAACTAAAATAATAAAAGTAGTCCTATAATAATATGATTGAGACAGGTGTGCTTTTGGTACAAAATGTACACTACAGTACGTCTGATTCCGATTCTTTCCGATTATTCGGATCGGACAGGTATCAGAATCGGACCGATTAATCGATTCCACTTCAGACGTCCAATTCTCATCACTACTTCTAACCTTCAAAAATTTGTATCATAGTGTAAAAAAAAACAAAGTATTGAAATCTTATTCAGTGTACATGCCATGAAATAACATGCCTGCAATATGGGAGAAGTCAACTTTAGGTTGCCCTGGGAAACTAAGTGCACATCATGTGTCAAAATATGACAGTGATATCTGTGAATAAAACACAGCAACAACTGAAGGGAAACCCCTCAAAACAAGGAATGAGTCATGCATTTATAAAGTTATACCTCTGAACCATAAATGTCCTTGACATATGGCCTTTCAAGATTATGATGGCCAGTTAATGTTACCATGGTAACATCAGTCTCAGTATTTTGTGTTGTGTTGTGTATTGGATGAACTGTTGTACTGCTCTGGTATATGCTGTTGTCAAATACAGAAAATCTGGTGTTGTATTTGTTTCTGTTTCCTAGCAACACATTTGATGACGTTGACCTTATGGTTTGAAATTGGTGTCTTTGTCTGGCTATGTTACAGGACCTGACAGATCTGCATCTGCTATCATCCTTAGTATTCAGATGAAAATTCTGACCCTTTAAAGTAAACTTGTCCAAATTGTGAAACTCTGATTCATGTTCAACAATTACAGTAACTGGTTTTATTTGCTTTTTTGTTACCTGGAAACGTTTTTCAAACAGCGGAGCCTTATTTGTATGCTCAGATTTTGATTTTAGGGCTGATGAAACTTTTGAAGGTGTTGCCCCTGAAGAATTCACAGGATTGCCTGAAGGATCTGATATGTTAAGAACTGGGTTTTTATTCCTGTTATTGTGCATACTGTTACCACCACTATCCTTGTTCAGTGAGTGACTGTTGCCATGGTGACTGTTGCCATAGATGACAGCATTCTGAGATTGACTAGTTTGAAGGTGTTCAGTACTGGATACCTCAATTCCAGCTTCAATCACAGAACTGGCATGTGTGCTCAGATGTTTTGCTGAAATGGCTGCCTGCTTAGAGGTATTATGACATGCTCCTAGAGAAATGCTTGTCTCAACATAAGATTTAGGTTGCATGGGAAAAGAATACTGAATCAAACTTGTGTTTGAGTCCAAAGACTTTAGTGTCGTTTGTTTCAGTGATGGTAATATCACTTGTGTACTAGCTGATGGTGTATCCTGCTGTGAACTGACCAATGGTGAAGTCAGTGGTGTATTAACTAAAGGTGTAACTATATTTGTTCCTTCTGATGGTTTAACAAGTGCTGTATTAACTGAAGGTGTAACCATGTTTGTTCTTTCTGAAGGTGTAACAAGTGCTGTATTAAGTGAAGGAGTAACCATATTTGTTCTTTCAGATGCTGAAACAAGTGGAGTATTAACTGAAGGTGTAACCATATTTGTTCGTTCTGATGGTGTAAAAGGTGGACTATTAACTAAAGGTGTAACCATCTTTGTTCTATTTGTTGGTGTAACCTGATGTGTACTTATTGATGGTGTAACCATGATTTTACTGATAAAGGGTTTAACAATTGGTGTATTAATTGATGGTGTAACCATCTTTGCTCTGACCAGTGGTGTACTGATAAAGGGTGTAACAAGTGGTGTACCTAGAGATGAGTAGGCTGATGATGCATTCACCAATAACACTGATGTGCAGAGTTGGGTACTGAATGGTGTTGTACTGTTTTCATTACCAAGTATTGGATAAGCCACCTGGGATTTACTTATTTGTTGGTTAGATGCAATTTCTTGGGTATCAGTTAGATTAATTTGGGCACCTTGTAAAACATAATTATCTGGATCAGTATGTAAATGTGTCTTTGACTTGTCTGTGGTACTCTGTAAACAAGAAAAAAATTAACTATTAATTAACAATTGGCAACCATTCTCTTGTTGAATGGTGTACCCTGCAATGAAAGAAAGTATTTTGTTTCTTAGGAATCAACGCAGATGTTGGTGGGCAAACTACAATATAAATTTTAAATGTATAATGTTAATAACAACATTGGTAATGAAATGAACATTTTAGTTGTTAAACTATTTTTTGTAAATCTTGGGAAGCCCCTGGTGAGACAGAAACTGGGTTATCATGTTAAACCACATTTAGCTCAACAGTTCAAGGTCATATGTTAAATCTGTAAGGAGGGTAACACTTGTGGCAGGTGCTGGGACAGACTCTACCTTTTCTCCTGACAGAGGTGGTAATGGTGTCTTTGACCTTGACCTTGTTGCATGATCTTCACCATGTGATCCCTGCACTGACACTGTTTGTTCTACTGGCTTAAGGAAATTACTTTCATCATCATGTGACTTTATTTTTGACCTTTGCAATGACCTCGAAGGTTCCAATGACCTAGGGATTTGACCTTCATCATCATGTGACTTCATCTTTGACCTTTGAACTGACCTTGAAGGTTCCAATGACCTTAGGATCCGACTTTCATTATCATGGAGAATTTCAAAAGCAGTATCATGACCTGCTGGAGCTACTGCCATGCTTCCTTCACCATATAACATCTGCTCCATGGTTACTGGCCGGGACTTCTTTTTGGGTGATATTACTACACTGATAGTTGACATCCTAGACTCCGCTACATTTGCATCATCCTCAAATAAATCAACTACTGACAACTGTGACTCAGACTGTTTGGCCACAAATTCTTCAATGAGCTCCTTCTTATTTGAATCCTTGGGTATAGCAGGTAGTTTTGGTTTCTTCACATAGTTTGGTGATAATGGATCATGAGGTGAGAGTCCACGCCACTCTGATGATGTCATTGTTCTTGGAATACTGGCTGAAAACGAGTCGCCTCTCGATGACAGGAAGTCTGCTCTGTCCGACCCACTTAACGAGAACTCTAGAGTTTTGTCAGTTCCCTGACCACCAGAATGTTTCCTCTGCTCTGTTACATCATCAGCAAATAATTTAGCTTCTCTTTGTTCCGGATTATAGTTCAAGCTTCTGAATGACTGAGTTTGTCCGTATGACTTGGAAGACTGTTCTGGATTATAGTTCAAGCTTCTGAATGACTGAGTTGGTCCGTGTGACTTGGAAGACTGTTCTGGATTATAGTTCAAGCTTCTGAATGACTGAGTTTGTCCGTATGACTTGGAAGATTTTAGACGAGATTGCTTCTCGAGATGAAACTGTGCATCCTGGAGAGGCTGTTGGGATACAGCATTACTGTTTAATACAATTTCCAGAAAACCATAATGCATTTTCCAACATGAAAGAAAAGTAAACTTAAAAAGTAGAAATTTAAAGTGTCTTCCAAATGGATTATAATACCTCTTAGAATTTATGTTTATTTAAGAATCACTACCAATTTATTTTTGTAAAATAACTGGAATTCTTACAATTTCAAAGATGATCTGCACTTTCCAAAAAAATTCTTTATAAACAATTTAATAAAGTGAAAATATCAATAAAGCATATGGAACGGTTTAGTATAAAACAACACATCAACAGGAACATGCTTAAACCTTTACTTCATATATATGTGTTAAAAATAGTTAGCGACAAGTGTACATCCTAATCAGCCATCACATTCAGGCCATCTGGGTTGAAGGTTATAAAGCTGAGATGGGAAACCAGTCTCAAATCTCAAGCATCTGATTGGCCATTTCAGCCAATCAGATGCTTGAGATTTGAGACTGGTTTCCATGCTTAGTTTTATAACCTTGGGCACAGATCTGGATATACACCAATCACATCTTGGTCAGGAATAACTAATGAATCTAAAAGCAAACAGTGTAGATCATGATCAGATGTCACAGATGTGCCAGCTGATACGGATCTACAATGTTCACCCATGCCATTAAGGCATACATTTGGAGGAAAGGGTTAAAGAAAATTCTAATTATCTTGAAGGGAGTTATGTTATAATTTGACGTAAATTTAAAGAGGGGTGCTTGTTAGGATAACCAAATGCAGTCTTACAGTGAAGTTAAAAACATTGTTCATGAACTCTAAAAGGGTAAAATTGTAAAATAAAGCCAATGAAATTGTAAAGTTAAGTCAAAAGAAAGTAAATGGTAATTTGATAACATCTTAAAAAGAGCAATAAACACTGTGGAAACAATATCTTTTTGCCTCTGTTACATCTTGAAGGATATTTTAGTCTAGAAAAAAACTCTCAGAGAACACATTTATGTTAATGTTAAATAGTCTGGAATTGCAAAAAAACAAGAGCTTTTCAACCATTGTATACCTTTAACAATAAACTTATATGTTAGATGGGAAGTGGTGATTGAGATTAGCTAGGGTATAAACAGAAATGAAAACAACACCTCTACTCCCTTTAGTTCATTGGCTACATTCACTTTTGACTCGGTATTTTCAGGCTTTTGTGGGACACTTGATCCAGTTGAGTTTCCAGCTTTGTCTGGTTCTCCATTCGTCCCCGATTCAGAAAACTTGCTGGTATTTTCAAGCTCTTTCCTGACACTTGATTCAGCAGGCTTTTCATCTGCGCCTGGCTTCTCAGTGGCTTCTGACTCGGCAGACTTGCTGGTATTTTCAAGCTTTCGTGGGACAGTTGACCCAGGAGGCTTTTCACCTTTGTCTGGCTTCTTAAATCCTTTCTGAGACAAATGATCAGATAATCTGGTGATTGCTCTGGATTCCATTTTGGCCAAACCTTCAAACACACCATCTGCTAGGATACCCAGCTCTGCTGACTCGCGTGCAATCTGACTGGCCAGAGACAGGATCGTGACAGTACGTTCAAGCTGTGCGTCTCGGAGAGCTTGATCACGAGACAATGTTCTGATTGCAGATCTTAGAGAATCTAGGGTTTTCTGCTGCTCTGGAGTGAAGCTTTCTTCAGCCATCATTGATTTCATACTCTGTAAAGCATCTGCCTGACTCTGACCTATTTCCATGCCAACACCTTCATCAGGGTCAGTTCCAGTGCTCATAGAATCATCACTGAACACACTTCCTCTGCTTTTAATTCTATCTGATCTGGGTGTGCCAAATGCTCTGATAGGCATAGAAGCAGGAGTCTGCTGACCCAGAGAAATTCTAGACTGGGCTGAAGATTTTCTTTCCCTTGATGTGACTGGTTTACTTTCATTATCCTCTTCAATCACTTCTCTTTCTCCTGGCTTACAATCAGCTGGTTTCAGGCCTTCAGACTGATATAATTAAAGAATTGATCATGACAATTGAAAACTGCATGCATTCATGGATGGATCCAGTAGTGGTTACTTGAAACCCTGTTTGGGAAACAATATTCACTGTTCATGGGGATTTTGGCAAGAAAGTTGGAAATTATCATTATTATTATAATACTATAACTAGCATAGGACAATCCTAGACCAACCCACGTTCTGGTAATCTTACATTCAACCCTGCATGCATTTAATGGAAGATATAGAAAAAATGTACCTACCACTTTCCTATTATGAAAAATAATCTACTAATAATCTAATGGGAAGTTTTGATAACCAAACAAAACCTGCAAATATTAGCATATCCTTATATCCTCAACTATGCTACCACTAGAGAGATTGTAATTTTCTTCTTAAATTTATATTACAAGTATATTGGAAGATATATAAATAAATCTGTAGACATTACCACTGTTTATCACAGCTTATATAAACTATACAATAAACCAATAGGACAATTCTTCTCAAGTCCTTCTATAATTCTTGCTTAATGTTATGTCTTTAACACATTATAATATCAGTGTATCTGGTAGAAAAATGATTAAAGTTTTTCATTATTACATTTTTAATCTTTGCCATTTACTAATTGCACAACACATTGATTAAAAAATGTTTTAAACATTAATTAAAAAATTTAAAAATAATATTTCTGCAAACTCAACAACTTGGCCAAAGGTGTCCCTGAGCTTGTACAGCACAGGGCCCAAGATTACAAAACTAAGTTTTGAGATCAGTCTCAAATCTCAAGGATCTGATTGGCTGAAATGGCAACTGGTCGCCATTAAAGCCAATCAGATGCTTGAGATTTTAAACTGATCTCCAAATTTAAATTTATGATCTTGGGCACAGGTATCAACATACCTTGTTCATATAATTAACAACTTAATGACACTTGGCTCATATTAATAACAAGCTTTCAAACAATGGCAAATGGTTCTACACTGGCCACAAATAAAATAAATGTATTCCATATTGGAACTTTTACAAATTAGAGAATATCAAATATTTATTACAAATGAGAGAATATCAAATATTTATATTTAAATTGAATAGCTCTTCTCTAAATATTCTTTTATTCTTTAACCCTTTACTCCACATATATATGGGTTTCATTGCATTTGTGAATAGTGTAAATCCAGATCAGCCAGCACATGCAGGCTGTCTGATTAGGTTTTGCACTGTTAGCTTTTGGGTCAGAAATAACCTAATGAATAAAAAAAATGTTAGCTTTTGGGTCAGAAATAACCTAATGAATCAAAAAATGTTAGCTTTTTGGTCAGAAATAACCTAATGAATCAAAAAATGTTAGCTTTTTGGTCAGAAATAACCTAATGAATCAAAAAATGTTAGCTTTTTGGTCAGAAATAACCTAATGAATAAAAAAATGTTAGCTTTTTGGTCAGAAATAACCTAATGAATCAAAAAAGCAGTAAAGATACTGATCAGATGGCACATATGTGCCATTTGATCTGGATCTACACTTATGGATAACAGCCAGACCCATGGAGTAAATGGTTAAATAGGGATCTGCTGCTTGAACTCTTGAATTTAGTTCGAGTAAGCGCAACACAAACCTTTTGTCTATGTCCATCACCTGGTTCAACTGCAGGAGGGGCTGAAATGGCCCCGGTCTGACGAGCATTCTTCTGGGCCTAAAATGATAAATAAATCATATTTAACCAATGTACACCAGTCCTTGTTATCATAAAAATTGAGACTGGAGACCAGCTCAAAACTCTAGCTTGTGATTGGTTAATTAGTAGACAGGTGAATATTTCAACCAATAACCGTGCCTGAGGTTGAAGACCAATCTACAATCTCGTTTCTATTATATTGCGTCCAAACACCTTTACCTGTTTTACAATAAAATGGCTTTACTCTTTATATCTTTTTAACTGCAAACTGTTATACACTATTATACCAAGGATAATCATTGGTATTTAACCCTTTAATTCATTTATATTTGTCTGGGTTACTGCATGTTCTACCAGTAGAGATCCAGATCAGCTGGCACAGCCATATAATCAGTGCCCAAGGTTATAAAACTGAGCATGGAAACCAGTCTCAAATCTCAAGCATCTGATTGGCTGAAATGGCGACTGGTCGCCATTTCAGCCAATCAGATGCTTGAGATTTGAGACTGGTTTCCATGCTCAGTTTTATAACCTTCAGGCCTGATCTTGATCTTCACTGGTCTCTCACTGGACAGAAATAATCTAATGAATCTTAAACAAAACATTTTAGATCCAGATCAGATCAGATCAAATGTGCCAGCTGATCTGGATCTACACCTATGGATATAAGTCATATCCCATTGAGTAAAGGGTTAATACACTATTTCTAATAATTTATCTATTAAATCAAAATGGTTGTAATTAAAGAATTGGCTACATAGCTGAAAAATCTAAATCTAAAAAGCTATAACACATATAAAGCTTATTAAGATTTTAAACATGTAAAGCAGTTATTAATGACCAATGTGGCTGTAGAGAAAGAAAATTAAACAAAACATTAATAAAACAAATGGGAAACAAAGGGACATAACTCTGTGTGTGAATTGTAATTCATTACAGTGGACTAAACTCACTCAGTGAACAAAATGTTATTTAAGTAACTGTTTCTTCCATACTAAAAAAAAAACATGTACATGTATTTATGGAGAAAAGGGTTATTTATTCAAGTACTTTGTAATTTTTATTAGAATCATGTGCATTGTTGGTTCCAGTGAGATTTAATCACATCCGTGCATTACTCATTCAAGTAACATTAATTCACACTTGTATTATTCCATTCTGTATATTAATATGCACTCATGTGACATCCATCAGCACACAGTATGTATTATTCAAGGCACTTGTTCATGCATCATTCAAATTCTGTGAAATTTATTTAACTTCACTGTGAGATGGGTTCCACTCAGTGAGATTTGTTCAAATCTGTGAGATTTGTCCAATGCTGTGAGATTTGTTGAATTCAGTGAGATTGGTTTCACTCTCCAAATCTGTGATCTGTTAATTCATTCTGATGTCTATTCATTGATTACAAGACCTGTCCATCCGCTGAGCTGGATACTTGACTCTCCGCTTCTGGTGTGTGTAAAACATTCACTGACACTGCGGCAACTCCCCGCTCATACTCTGATGTTAGACACAAGCAATTATATTCATATAATATTAACCTTTACCAGCTGTATCAATGTTTTCATCTCAGTTTAAATGCTAAATTTATGAATAACCTCACTATTAAATGACACGTCCAACTTTCACTGTTAGTCTTTTATTTCAAGACAGCTTTCTGTGGTTTATTACTTGCCAAATCAAGTCAAAACTTTGACATTGATATTTTTAATGTTAATTAAAGAAATTGTTAATTTTTTAAAATATTAAATTAATGTTTCTAAAATTAAAATTCAGAAACACAATAACGAAAAAAGTAAAATAATGCAAATTCTTTTCAGTCTGAACTGGAATTTGAAAAAAAATGTACCATTAATTCCAACCAAGAAGAAAAAGATATTTTATTACTATTGTGTTTTGTTTATCAATACTGTATGGTTTACAAGACACTTTATGAATTTGCACACTAACTTATTTTAAATATTAATCAAGACTTAAAATTATATGATCAATTACCTCTTGAACTTTTCAGCCTAAATGTCATGTTTTCATCATCTTTTGCTTCAGGAGAGTTTTTATCTTCAACACTTTCCACTGTTGGTCCTTCATCCATATGCCCATCAAGCATATGACCTTCACCTACATCCTCAAGGTCAAGGTCTTCTGTAGCAATCACCAAGGAGACAGACTTCAAAGATTGCTGAGTCAATCGTCCAGCAGGTACAGTGTTCCTACTCTGCTGCAGTGTGTTCCTGCTTTGCTGCAGTGTGTTCCTGCTTTGCTGCAGTGTGTCCCTGTTTTGCTGCAATGTGTTCCTGCTGGTCAGTACAGCTGTTCTACTTGTCATCTCTGTCAGATCTATTTCTTCCACATCTTCAATTTCGCTGTCAGGTGTTCTTTCCTTCTTTTCATCCAGGTCAGCTTCGGGCATATCTCTTATTTTCAGGTCCTCATCCTGTTCTCTTTTTACTGTCTCAGACTGATCTAGAATGTCACTGTTCCTGGATGTTTCTTCTACTCTGCTTTTCAACTCATCATCTCCACCCAGCTCTTGTCCATCTGAATCTTCATTCAGAGTATCTGCATCACTTTCATTGTCAGAAGCAATAGGTGAATCTGGTTCTTCCACTTGTCCGAGAGACGACCTGATCCTTCTCAGCCTTTCTATTTCAGTGTTTAATTTCTCCTGTAATTCTTTTGGTACCATAGCACTTGATGTTCTTCTTCTGAAGTTCCCCTTCTTCACTGGTGGTTTTGGAGATTCTTTTTGTTCTGATTTAGCTTTGTCTTTCGCCCTTTTCTTTTCCAAAGCTTCTTCTATTTTCTTTTGTTCTTTTTTAAAGTCCAGGTTAACTACGGCAATTTTTGATTTCTTTTTGACTATGGGAACTAATTTCTGACGTTTGAGATCAAACCTAGCCAGTGGAGTTTGCCTTGTCTTTTGTGCATTAGCTTTACTAACTGCTGCTATAGCATCATCTGTCTGCATCTTATTTTTTGGCTTCTGTTTAGATAAGGTTTTTACCTTTTTCCCCCATCTAAGAACTCCTTCAAATTTATTATCATCCTCTGTTGAACTGCTATCTGAACCTGACCTTGACCTCTGCCTTATCCTAGATATAGCTTCAAGTGACTTTGACCTTTGTCCTGAAAGTCTACTTCTGCTGTGATGTAAATCATCACTAGCATCATCCACTAGTGACTTTGACCTTGATAAAGTCATCTCCGACCTTGGCCTTGTCACGCTCTGACTTCTATTTTGCCCTTTCCCCAGATTTCTGAACCATGGTGCAATGTCATCATCATCATCATCAAACTCCTCTTCTTCATCCCTCTCTTCTAGTTGAAATGGAGATTTGATGTTTGGCCTTCGTGAAGCTTTTGATGAAGCCCTTGACATTAACCTTTCTCGTTCACCTCTGACCCCTTCAATTGGAAGATGGCCTTCACCTTTAACCTTTGTAAATTCATTAACAGTTCTACTTGACATTTTAGTATCTGTTCCATCTCCAATGTTCTGTATCTCAGCATCAGCAAGGGAGGTAAGTCTACTGGCAGGATTGTCATTCTGAGACTGTCCTGGAGTTATCTCCTTCTTAGGTTTAATCTTTCCCTGTATGTATTCTGGTGTCAACCAAGGAGCAAGAGAAGAGGATTCCTCAGCTCTCAGTGAGGATGCTGCTCGGGACTTTTAACAGAAATAAAAAGACTTCATGCATAATTATCTCAGACTTTTCTGAAAAACATATTACTTGCATTCCTTGGGCACAAACATCAGAATGATATCCAATGTTTATGGTTGAGGCACTGATAACACAAATGTCATGTATAATGTCAAAGAAAAAGGAAGGGATTTTAACCCTTTAATGTTAATTTAGAAACATTTTATTTTCTACTGAAGTGTAATCACTTAAAGAAATATCATAAAATACACCACTGGTTTGTGTCTATACATTTTCTTGCATACCGGACAAAAGAAAAATAACAAAAAAAACATTTGTGAGTTACATGAGTGACATCACATTTGACCTCATTTTGTAACAATTAAGAGTGTTTATGTCAATATTTCACCATAATGAAACAATACACATATACACAAAACAGTAAAAAAATACCTTGCATGAGATGTTCGATGAAGATTGAAAAATATGTCACCTCAGGTGAACTTTTTTGTTGGGAACTTGGCTGAGCCTTGTTCATGAAACAGTTCACCCTCAGCGACACATTTTCCATCTTCACCTCACACTCATGAAAGATACTAATAACAAGCAGCATCTGTGAATATAGTGAAACTAACTACAAAAGCTGTAACAGTATGCAGACAAAAGCACACTTTTTCCATGGCGGCGTGGGTTCGCTCCCAAGAAGAGGCAATATCATTTGTCACCAGTATAAACTAGCAAAGCTCATGTGAAATTATTTGTTTTGTTCAATAATTCCCAGTATTCTTAGATACCCTTACAAACATGGAAGATTGGGAAACAAAATGTGTACTCTTGTTAAATAAAGACTTAACTTACTTATTTACTGAACAGATCATTTTCATATTACAATTTGTTAACCGGGTAGATTGAATTTCTTCTTTTAACATGTGTTGAATTGCACATTGAATGAAACAAATGTTTTTACAACAGCGAGAGTTCGCTTTGGAGTTCAACCTTCAGATTAGGTGGGTTTGACCATTTTAAGCCAATTTAACATGTTTAACACATTAAGTTTTATAACCAAATAGACATATTTTGCAATGTCAGATATAAGTTAAGGTTATAAGAACAGGGAGAAATAATCATAATTTTATATTTAAGAAGAATTCTAGGAAACTTTGTATCCCAAGTATCTCTATCATTTGTTCCTTGGAATGCATCTACTAAATAGCAAAAGGTGAAGACCCAATAAGGCTGTGACTTATCATAGTTATTTATTCATTTTCCCTACCCAGTAACCTTGTCCATACATAATTATATTGAAGTAATTCTGATATGACAGGGGACAGAACTCATCACAGAAGCCATGCACCCGGGGAGAGAACTCATCCAAGAAATTATGTAACAGGGGAGAAAACATCACAAAAGCCATGCACCCAGGGAGAGACCTCATCTGAGAAGCTATTTACCAGGGGAGAGAACTCATCTGATGGGCTATATGTCAGGGGAAAGAACTCATTAGAAGCCCTATCTGCCAAGCAAGAAAACTCATCAGAGAAGCTATGTACCAGGGGAGATAACTCACCTTAGCATCATCTGTTTGCTGCATCAAGTTCTTTAACTCTTGCTCAGAATTCTCTGAATGTAATCTGTCACCTTGACCTTGTTGATCTGGAAGGTACAATTGCATCTGAGATATGGGTATAATAAACTCAATGACATAAAATTATAAGTGAAATTCATTTTAGTCTTATTCAATACTTGATGTAGCTTGTCCAGGCTAGCTCTATCAGCAGAGTGTCTGGCATTATGTGGCTTGGCCCTGTCACCATATGGGTTCAATTCCCAGCATAGGCTTACAATTATCACAAAGAGTGTAGATCCAGATCACCCAGCACATCCATTCTGTCTGATCTGGAAATATGCTGTTTTGTTAGGTTATTTCTGACCAAAAAGCAACCAGTGTAGATCTAGATCAGAAAGCATGGAGGTGTCACCTGATCTGGATCATCACTGGTGACACACAATAAAGCCTGTATACATGAAATAAAGCGATAAAACATTGTGTATTTAATTTCTCTGAAATTATAAATATCTGCAGGATGAGAGTGAACACACCAAAGGAAATGTAGTACCTTCTTGTTTAGGCTCAGGGGGTGGGGAAGATGGTTTCACTGTGCCTGGACGTGACATTGTTTTGATTATTTCTTGACGCTTCTGTTCCTCCTCATCTTCCTAAAATAGTAACAAGATCTCTAATTATAGTAACATAACCCCCCTTTTATAGTAAGAAAAATCTCTATTAGTAACATAATCTCTAATAGAAACATAATTATGCCTGTAAACCTTATGACATAATTCACTGAACATTGTATTTCCAAGTAATAGAAAAGAAAAAAATATCAGCAACAAAAGGACCATAACTCTAGTCACACGATCAATCTGGTTGGTTATAAAACTTGGTAACCTCTAAATATAGTATCATAATGTTACTGAACATTCTAACACGACTCGACGTTTTTCCTGTTGAATTTACAGTGATTTATCAACATGCGTGGGCCGGCTATTCTGAAATACCCGTTGGTATAAAACTATCACGTGACAATTGTATTTTTGCTGAGATTTAATTTCATGCATTTAAGATAGCACATAATACACGAATTTTTTACATGCGAATAATATAATGATACCACAGCAATAGAATAAATTTTTTTTTTTAAATCTAAATAATACCATCATTATTTTCCGCTATTTTTGTGACAACGTTAAGGTGACATTAACGCACCATTTTAACAAAGTCACGTCATTTGCGTTGTTTACGTTATTCCCTGATGAAGTAATTAAACTGTTGGAATGACAAATACCATTCAAATGACGACTGGAGAGTGCTGGATGCGCGATTATATGATCACGTATTCAAGTTTGTTATTCATTCTTTGAATTATTATCAATTTTTGAATTATGGAGATGTTAAGGTAGTAAACACTAACTGCCGACTGTATAACCCATTAGCATTTATAACAATGCGCTAAAACTGAGTTAAAATTATTTCTATTGTTCAGTCAGATATGTCATGTTAGAATTGAAATAATCAATAGCCTCGGGCGATTTATCGCAGGACAAATCATGGGGCATCGTTCAGCTGCGTAGCTATATATCACTCGGGGCTACGCCCCTTGTGATATGTCCTTACGCATCTGAATTCCTCCCCGTTATTTATCCTGCAATAAATCACCAGAAGCTATAGATTATTTCTCAAATACGGCAAGTGACTTACGAGTTTTTCTTGTTCCTTGATGAATTCTTCAAGTTTCAATTGTTCAGTCAGATATGTCCTGTTAGAATTGAAATAATCAATAGCCTACGGTGATTTATGGCAGGAAAAATCACGGGGCTACGCCCCTCATGATATATCCTTACGCATCTGAACTCTGCCCTGTGATTTATCTTGCGATAAATCACTGGAAGCTATAGATTATTTTTTAAATACAGCAAGTGACTTACGAGTTTTTCTTGTTCGTTGATGAATTCTTCAAGTTGTGTCATGGCAGCATCAGCTTCCTTCTCTGCATCTGTTTGTAACTTCTGAGCTTGTTCTACCTGTTCTATCAGGATCTTCCTCTCCTGTAAAACATATACAGTCACTTTATACAGTGAAACCTCTCTATTATGACTGGGCGATTGAGATCTTAATCCTTTACTCCATATGAATGTAAACTCATTATACAGCATGTGAAACCAGAGTAGATCCAGTGTATGATCAGTGCCCAAGATTTTAAAACTAAATCTGGAGATCAGTCTCAAATCTCAAGCATCTGATTGGCTGAAATGGCGACCAGTCGCCATTTCAGCCAATCAGATGCTTGAGATTTGAGACTGATCTCAAAACTTAGTTTTATGATCTTGGGCCCTGTAATGGTTGCATCTTGTTCAGATATTACCCAATTACTCTAAAATCAAACTGTGTAGATCCTGATCAGATGACACAGATCTACACTGTTCACCGACACAATAAGTGTCGTCTCTAAATATTCGTTCAGCCAGAAAAATAATATTTTTTTCCGTCCAAAGACTTAGACAAAATACGTTAAGTTACGTTACGCGTTTCATTAAAAGACATGTATACTGTACCAGTATTCGGATAGTCGGCGACGCGGACAAAATCCTAAGTTTTCGGCCGCGATTTTTATAATTATTTTTTCGTGACCCTAAGATTTCGTCCAAGAAAAAAAAATTATTATTTTAAGCTGCCCGAAAACATAGGGTTTTTACGGTATGAAGTAAAGGGTTACTACTGGGGTGGTTTTTATTATGGGCTGGATTATACTGCAACTCTGTAAAATGTGACAGTGAAATGGTGGTCTTAATACAGGTTTGGTCTAAATTACTAACTTAAAGTGGTATTTATGACAATTTTATTAAATTAATAGATAATATCTGTTTCTACCAGTGAAAGATAGAAATATATTTCACCAAGTGAGCTCTGAAATTCTATTCTCACGAGTGACAAAGCTATGAGTAAAATACATTAATGTGGAGTTCAAAAGACAAAAATATTTCACTGGTAAAAACATATTTTCTTTTTATGTTATGCTAAGTGCACAGTTTGCATGACTTTGACAGAAAAATTGCAAGGAGCCAAATACTTTTTTAATGATGTTTCGTCATGACATCATGATGTTAAGTCATGACATCATATATGGGGTAAGCTTGAACCTGTTTTCAAAACGTTTTCATGGAATATTATGTTTGTTTGGGTACCAACCTGATAAAACAGTGAAAATAAAAAAAGATATTTCACAGTTTTAAAAACATTTAAATACCACTTTTATTTCATCGAGAAAATTCTATATTTCACTGGAAAGCATTAAATAAAATTAATATCAGCATGTTCTGGGAGAAAGGTCCCATCCATAGAATTGATCTGATCTTATTGATGACCAGAAATCAATGCTCAGAGACAGATTTATGGGATCTTCAGCCATTGTTCCATCAGCAATAAAACCACAATATTCCAATAAAATCTTGTGAGCTGTAAATGAAGGTCTTAGTGCACCATTGTGGGAACACTCTCCCTGGTCAGAAGGTTATAAAGCTCAGATTGGAAACCAGTCTCAAATCTCAAGCATCTGATTGGCTGAAATGGCGACTGGTCACCATTTCAGCCAATCAGATGCTTGAGATTTGAGACTGGTTTCCATGCTCAGTTTTATAACCTTGGGACCAGGATTTATTGCAGATAGATTAGTATCTTCCTGAATTGTGGAAAATAATGTGAAAGCCTATTGTTGTACTGTGTCATGGTTAAGTAATTTTGAGAACATACTTCAAGTTTATAAGTGCATCTATATTGAAGAAAAGTGTAGTTTAATGTTTTCTCCCATTTATGGCATCAAAAGCTTTGTTTGACCTATGAAGTTTGTCACTGCTTGTATCCGGCATCAACTACGCACTGTTAAAATAGAAGCAATAACCAGAGTGCAACCTTTTACGACATAAAATTTTAGTCACTATTGGCTGTTTGATCTATTTTCTGATTAAAAATCAGTGGCGGTTTTATTAACTTTCTGATTACAGTGCAAACGGTGCAGATCCTGATCAGATGGCAAGGATGTGCCAGCTGATCTGGATTTACACTGTTAGCTCATGTGATAAAAAGCCTGTTATATGGAGGAAAGGTTAAACAAATATATGAATCCTTACATAAGTATTGTAGTCATGTCTTTTTTTTAATGTTTTCTAATGTTAAGTTTATGAAAAGTCTGCACGTTGGTAAAATCACTTATCATAATGGAAGTCATGGCAGTTCACACATGCATTTTAAAAATATCTCTTCCCTGGGTCAATATGACACTATCTGTTGGTGGACACGAGTTCATGATCATAAAACTAAGATTGTAAACTAACCTCAAATATCAAGCATCTGATGGGCTGAAATGGCGACTGGTTTGAGATTTGATAGTTCTCAGATTTAGTTTTATGATCCTGAGCACAAATCAGTTGTTGATCTTGAAGTACTTACAGCTTCCCATTTGCCCTTATGTTCGTTGAACTGACTTTTGAGTGAGTTGACCTTCCTGTGGGTCTTTGTCAAGGTCACCTGTAGCTGCTCCTCCAAGTCCTTTATCTTGGCTACAGTCTACAGTGAACAACAGACATTAAATGAAAATTATAAAATTTAAAATAAAATTAAATTTGAGCCAGTCTTTGACAAAAAAGCCCTTTCTTAAAATTGTTTAGTACCCACTCTCCTAACTTTCATCAAATGCTTAAATTTAGCTTGAATGATACCTGTTTTGATCATCAAAATAAATGCTTATCTTAATGAAAAGTTACCAAGTGCCATTCTCAAAATATAAATAATGAAATATTTACAGTTAACCCTTTCCTCCATTATATACGCATTTTTTTAAGCATGAGCGACCAGTGTAGATCCAGATCTGACGGCATGAATCAGGATCTGCACTGGTCACATTTTGGTCAGAAATAACCTAACAAATCAAAAAGCGAACAGTGCAGATCTTGATCAAACAGCACAGATGTGCCGGCTGATCTGGGTCTACACAGATTGCCCACACAATAAAGGTGTGTCTATGGAGAAAAGGGTTAAGGTGATGTAAAACAGTGCATTTTAATGTGGCCTAAGGGTCATTTTGTCCGAGATTGGCCTGTTCATCTTCGCTACAGTCTGCAGTATATAATTGTGCATAAGAGAGAGTTGTTTCCCATTGTTATGCATCATGCAACACTACAAAATAAACATTGGAAATAGCTCCTAATGAACCTTGTTTAAACTTGACTGTGTCCACAAGACTCTGATGCCCCCATTTTTGTGTATATGTAACATGGATTTTTGTATCAAGTATTACAACCTTCATACTCAATGAGAAGTTTTACAAACATAGTTTAATTGGATGGAAAGTAGAGCAATCTAAGACATAGTTTAAAATGCAATGATAGCAATAGAAAATATGTTTTACATTAATAAAGAGTTTTGTTAACCCTTAACTTGAAAAATATGCCTTTATTGACTTATTGTATGGATGAACAATGTAGATCCAAGTCAGCTGGCACATCTGTTCCATCTGGATCTACAATGTTCTCTTTTAGATTCATAAAGTCCTTACCAAACAGCAACCAGTGTTGGTCTAGATCAGAGGCACTGGCTGATCTGGATCTACACTGGTCCCACTTGTTACAACAGATATATATGGAATCAAGGGCTAACTAAAGTCCTTATAATGATTCTTTGTTTTTCCTCTGTATCATCAGTGTCATTAAGCAAGCACTCACCAGTTGTCTGTACTGATTGAATCTGCCAGGGATCTGCTGGGCTGGAACACCAGCCTGAAATATGACAACAATTTGAATGTATCTCAGGGATAACTCTGGTATTATAGTGTCTGGTAAATTCTGAGTTGTCTACCTTACAACTTAGGAAGCTGTGAATGCCTCGGTACATAGACAGTTCAGTATCCACAATCTTATATCAGGTAGTTTATTCAGGCAATCCAATTCTTTTGCTATAAAGTACCAGTCGTACAAGTTTTACCACATCGCCATATAACTGGACAATAGAGGCTAATGAATTGCCCATATAACTGACCAGACATCATAATTACAGAACATCTACTGTTTGTATTATTACCTCCACATTATAGGGACAACAATGATCAGTATTACCAGATTGATATGATACGAGGCGTCATGTTTACAAAACTAAATGCTTTTGAAAATCAACTGAAACTCAATGTCATTTAAACCACGAGATAACCTAAAAGTGGTTTTTGAACCCAGGGGATCTTTGTTAATTAAATAAGTCAGCAGGACAAAAAAAATGTGGTATTTAACTAAAAGTGGTCTTTGTGTATGTTGTGCCATTTGTAAACTTTGTAAAGGACAGATGGAGGGACAGAGAGAACATTCAAGCAATTACATGTAGTATATATGTACCATGACCTTCCAGGAACAGGGCTATAAAAACAAAGTTTGCCTAAACTTAAATGAATTTCCTTTTCAAAATTGATAAAAGTTTCATATATTCATATAGTCAATTTTTTGGATATGTTTAATTACCAACACAGAATGAAAATGTAAAATTTAATCAGAAGGAACAATATAACTCAATCTTTAGGCTGTGTCAAGTCTGGCAAGCAACCATATGATCCCAAATTTATGAAGTTACTTGGACATCAAAACACTAATTCAGGGCAGATAACTCTTGTGAACTCATTTGAAAATGGATATTAATAATCCATACCCAAGCTTCATCATCATCTAGATCGAAAGCATTCGGGAATTCAGAGCCATCCCCTTCCAGTACTGGTTCCAGGTTTTTAGACTGTCTTGTTGCCTGGCGACTTGCTTCATTAGACTTTTCCACAAACGCCCTGGAGGAATCTCCACCCTCATCTTGAATGGAAGCATCCGCAAAATCTGTCAACAACACAGAATGCTATTTATATGATATATTAATATATATAAATATAAAGAATTTGACACAAGCTGTCATTATTAAATCTGTTCAAGAAAATTGTTATGAACTCAAGCCAGCCTCTGGCACAAACCTCGGGCATGAACCTCTGATGAGCTTAATCACCAATTATTACTGGTATTAGCTTTTCAGTATCATCATCACTATAAACATCCATATTTCTGGTAGCCATGGAAATTACACCCCCTCCTCCTCCTCCTTTTACTCCTTACATCCGGATTTCATTCCATGTGTGTGACCAGTGTAGATCCAGATCTGCAGGCACATCCTTGCCACTGATCTAGATCTACACTGGTCACTTCTTGGTCAGAATTAATGAACAGTGTAGATCCTGATCAGACAGCATGAATGTTCCAGCTGATTTAGATCTACACTGTCTGTACATGTGATAGAAATCTCTCTATTGAGTAAAGGGTTAAAATATCAGGGCCCAAGATCATAATACTAAAGCTGGAGACCAGACTAAAATCTCAAGCATCTGATTGGCTGAAATGGCGACTGGTCGCCATTTCAGCCAATCAGATGCTTGAGATTTGAGTCTGGTCTCCAATCTCAGTTTTGTGATCTTGGGCCCAGAAGTTGATTAACCAGGGTAGCTATCTTGCATGATGAATGATTTAAAAGCTTGCTGAACTCAACTGAGAGGCCTGTTACAAAAAACTTAAATACTTGCTTTCGAGGACCCCTTTCACAAGAAACTAAATCTCACATTTGCTGTTTGTTCTTCCAGTGCTCACTTATGTATTCTATGATCTTTAACCCTTTAGTCCATATATGCATTATATAGCATGTGTGACCAGTGTTTAGAAGGTCTGTGCCCAAGGTTATAAAACCAGTCTCAAATCTCAAGCATCTGATTGGCTGAAATGGCGACCAGTCGCCATTTCAGCCAATCAGATGCTAGAGATTTGAAACTGGTTTCCATGCTCAGTTTAATAACCTTGGGCAAAGAATTTACCTATGAATCAAAAAGTGAACAGTGATCATCCTGATCATACAACGTGGATCTGCCGGATGATCTAGATCTAGATCTACAATGTGGATCTGCCGGATGATCTAGATCAAGATCTACAATGTGGATCTGCCGGATGATCTACATCTAGATCTACAACGTGGATCTGCCGGATGATCTAGATCTAGATCTTCAACGTGGATCTGCCGGATGATCTAGATCTAGAACATGGATCTGCCGGATGATCTAGATCTAGATCTACAACGTGGATCTGCCAGATGATCTAGATCTAGATCTACAACGTGGATCTGCCGGATGATCTAGATCTAGATCTACAACGTGGATCTGCCGGATGATCTAGATCTAGATCTTCAATGTGGATCTGCCGGATGATCTTGATCTACAACGTAGATCTGCAGGATGATCTAGATCTACAACGTGGATCTGCCGGATGATCTAGATCTACAACGTGGATCTGCTGGATGATCTAGATCTAGATCTACAACGTGGATCTGCCAGATGATCTAGATCTAGATCTTCAACATACATCTGCTGGATGATCTAGATCTAGATCTACAACATGCATCTGCTGGATGATCTAGATCTAGATCTACAACGTGGATCTGCCGGATGATCTAGATCTAGATCTTCAACAAGCATCTGCTGGATGATCTAGATCTAGATATACAACATGCATCTGCTGGATGATCTAGATCTAGATCTACAACGTGGATCTGCTGGATGATCTAGATCTACAACGTGGATCTGCCGGATGATCTAGATCTACAACGTGGATCTGCTGGATGATCTAGATCTAGATCTACAATGTGGATCTGCCGGATGATCTAGATCTAGATCTTCAACATGCATCTGCCGGATGATCTAGATCTAGATCTACAACGTGCATCTGCTGGATGATCTAGATCTAGATCTACAATGTGGATCTGCCGGATGATCTAGATCTAGATCTACAACGTGGATCTTCCGGATGATCTAGATCTAGATCTACAACGTGGATCTGTCGGATGATCTAGATCTAGATCTACAACGTGGATCTGCCGGATGATCTAGATCTAGATCTACAACGTGGATCTGCCGGATGATCTAGATCTAGATCTACAACATGCATCTGCTGGATGATCTAGATCTTGATCTACAACGTGGATCTGCCGGATGATCTAGATCTAGATCTACACTGTTCGCCCAGGCCATAAAGTTGTTGCTACAGAAAAACAGGTTAATTTCTCTCTTGTCTGTGGAAACAGAGCATTATTTCTGGGCATGTTCGGTGAAGCAGAGCTTTAATTTGTGAAATTCCCTGATGATGGAACATTAAGCCCACACAATAAAACTGATAGAAAAGCTTTGCTGATAGCAACCCTGGTTTTATTATCTAACAAGCAAATTAAGTTGTTACAGTATTAAATAAATATCCCAGTTATTCTACAAAAACCATTATTGAAAGCAGGCGAATGGATATTTGTGTCAATATTTCATTCAAAATGTTCTTGATAACTTCGAACATTTGTTACTTTTATTGATTACATGTCCTAATCCAGTATACCTTCATGTAATTATGCTGAACTGATTTATTTCGGACACGGGTAATTTAAAAATATTATATTTTCTTGAATTTGAATAAAATGTTGTACAGTAATTGTAGAATCCTTTAACTATTACAAAGACAAGTCAGTTACATACCGTTTATGTCAAATAAAACAGGCAAACAAGCTGATCTGATTTATTTCATACACAGGTAATTTAAATATACTACCAGTAATTTGTCTTGAATTTGTAAAACAAAATGCTATACCAAAATTGTGTAATACCCTAATTATTTACAAGGACAAGTCAGTTACCTCCCCTTATGTCAAATAAACATACAAACAAGCTGAACTTCAATATTATGAACTGATTTATTTCAGACACACATAATTTAAAAATACTACATTGTATCGAATTTAAAAAAAAAAATAATGTACAATAAATGTGGAATCCCAAAGTTATTTACAAACTTCAAGACAAGTCAGTTATCTCCCTTTCAGTCATATGAAACAGGCAATAACTTACCTTTCGGACTTCTACCGGCTCTCTGGGCAATAACTTACCTTTCGGACTTCTACCGGCTCTCTGGGCAATAACTTACCTTTCGGACTTCTACCGGCTCTCTGGGCAATAACTTACCTTTCGGACTTCTACCGGCTCTCTGGGCAATAACTTACCTTTCGGACTTCTACCGGCTCTCTGGGCAATAACTTACCTTTCGGACTTCTACCGGCTCTCTGGGCAATAACTTATCTTTCGGACTTCTACCGGCTCTCTGGGCGATAACTTACCTTTCGGACTTCTACCGGCTCTCTGGGCAATAACTTACCTTTCGGACTTCTACCGGCTCTCTGGAAGTTCAAAACAAAATTACATGATAACACAAAGCATAAAAGATGCTGAAAACAAAACCTGTAAATGGATTAATGTCCAATAAATAAATTCAAAATTAAATGTTGCTTTAGAATAGACCATCACAAAAAGTAAATGTCAGAGTAGATTGATGTATGTATCAAATCAAAACATCACAATGTTGACTAAAACAAACACTTCCTCAATAAAGGTGTTTCTTGCATCCTGGTGGCAACACTATCTATTTGTTCAGCTTTTATTTATAGCTTGCTTCATAAACATAAATAAGTCACTGTAAGTGTTTTATTATGCAATCATGTTTAACCCTTTCCTGTACAGATACACCTTTATTGCCAGGGCGAACAGTTTAGATCCAGATCAGGCGGCACATCCGTGCCATCTGATCAGGATCGAAACTGTTCGTTTTTTTATTCATTAGGTTATTTCTGACCAAAATGCGACCAGTGCAGATCCTGATCAGACGGCACGGATGTGCTGGCTGATCTGAATCTACACTGGTTGCACATGCGTAAAAATGCGTATATATCCAGGAAAGGGTTAAATACAAATATTAGTTAAGCCTTTTGCTTCTGTTTTATTTACCAATATATAAGTAACCATGTGGAATAGAAGATGAGACAATCACAAGTAAAGCTGATCAATTACTTGATAAAAATTGTATTCTCCTATTCCTCAACACCAAAGATTGATCCGGATCCACACTGGTATCCCATTGATTAAAGGGTTCTAAGTTAAAGGGTTAACCCTTTACTGTACAGATACACCTTTCTTGCATACCAGATCAGGTTATCCGGTGTTTTCACCCGTGTAGGAAATTTCGATCCTACACCCCCCCATGTAGAATGAGTCACGTGAGTGACGTCACGTCTTCAAGTATCTGACGTAATATATTCAAGTTAGTGACGTCATTAAAAAAAAAGTTTGCTTTAACGTCAATATTTCAGCATAATGAAAATAAATAAGTTTGTATACTTACACAGAAATGTTATAAATAATGAAAGGTATGCAAGAAAAAGTATCTTGCATGAGACATTCGGTGAAGATAGAAAAATCTGTCACCTCGGGTGAACTGTTTTGGAGGGAACTCGGCAGAGCCTCGTTCCCGCAAAACAGTTAACCCTCGGTGGCAGATTTTTCCATCTTCACCTCACACTCATGCATGATACTTATATTATTGCTAGGGCCAACAGTTTAGATCCAGATCAGCCAGCACATCCATGCCGTCTGATCAGGCTCTAAAATGTTGGCTTTTTGATTCATTAGGTTATTTCTGACCAAAATGCGACAAGTGCAGATCCTGATCAGACGGCATGGATGCGTATATATCCAGGAACGGGATAACCTTCCATACATACACAGTTTTACATGTGTGTGACCAATGTAGCTTAGATCAGCTGGCACATGATTGTGTGCAATTTGATCGGGATCTGCACTAGTCACATCTTGTTAAGAAATAACTTTATGAATCCAAAAGTGAACAGTGTAGATCTTGATCAGATGTAACAGATGTGCCAGCTGATCTGAAGGTTTGCCCACATAATTGTCAATCTGAACTCATCGGACAGTGTCTACACACCATCTCTCTGATGTACGTAGGGACGCGCCATCTTGGATTTTGGGACTACTTTTAGCAACAAGATGGCGACCCCCATTGGTCATTCTCAAATATTTTCTATTTTTTTAACATAATTGTTGCTGTTTTAATGTAACTTGAGCTTTTAATCTCTGCAATGAAACTTGAACGCATTGTTCGAACAGCGCCACGTTTGTTTACTATCCGAAAGAACTATATTTTAGCGTAGGCGTTTTGGGTTAGACATATCCTTCCACCAGATACATCCGAGGCACGATCGCCGATTAGGCGGAATTGGCCGAGTAGTTCCGATTGCATAATTGTAATATAATAAGCAATTACAGCAATATCAAATTGAACCCGGTGAATCTTTCAGAAGGTAAGTGTGTCAAGCTTGCACTGGACACACTGCCTGCAGATAGGGTCAGCCGGTATAATCACTGTATCAGCCAGTTATCGCTTTAGTTGCAGACTTGTTATATTACAACAGTTATATGAACAGTCTAGGGCATTTTGCTTATATTATACTGGACTAGTGCGGCAGTCCAGAGCGCATTCTAGTTGGCATGCTAGCGCTTTCTTAGTGGCTTGTCCAAGCGGCCGACGACGAAGGCTCTTAGGCCGACGTTCGCTAAAGATTTGTTACTATTGCTCTCTTGTGGTAGCATTCTGCAAGAATAATAAAAGTGTATCTATTTATTGAAGGGTTAAAGAAGAATGAACGTACCTCTTTACCGAGCCTGTTGGGAGATTTGGATGTCGGTGTTTTCGATGGTTTTAATGTCTCAGTCTTCTTCTTTGTGTCCTTGGTGCTCTGACGACTTTCCTGCAAACACCAGAAGACATCATGTTAACCCTTTCCTCCATATTAATGCATTTATACACATGTGCGATCAGTGTAGATCCAGATCAGCCAGCACATCCACGCCGTCTGATCAGGATCTGTACTGGTCGCATTTTGGTCAGAAATAACCTAACGAATCAAACAGCAAACAGTTAGATACTGATCAGACGGCATGAATGTACCAGCAGATCTGGATCTAAACTGTTCGCCCATGCAATAAATGAATGTCTGTGGAGGAAAGCGTTAACACAGCGGTAACAATGTATTTTAAAACACTTCACTGTAACTGCTTAAAATTAAGCATAAACATTATGCAATCTCTTAGGAAATGCCAGCGTGCATCTGCTTAGAAATACCCATAAAGCATCTGATAATCTAAGAATGTGTTCTGTTAGTAAATTTGCAAATATGTTAAACATGTTTTTTTAACCAATTATGAATTTAGCTGTTTAAGAATGAGTATTTATTTATGTATTATTACATATACATTGAAGAACATAGCCGCAGTTTGAAAAAATAAGCAATACTTTAAAGTTAGTAGAAAATATCTAACTGCATGAAAATTACTGACTGGATTATGTCAAAGTAATAAATTGAAATTTTTATTGCAATTTTCATATAATTTAAAATTTAAAGTTCAAAATGGTCAACTAAATGATATACATTGTATGTCTTAAAATAGCATATTGGTATTAAAAAGGATTTGTTCTAGAGGGCCCTCACAATGAATGTTTGCATTGCCATTAGTTCATAAATCAGCTACTCCACTTTAGTCTTCAACTTTAACCCTTTTCTCTATATAATATAATGCATTTTTAGGCATGTGCGACCAGTGTAGATCCAGATCATCCAGCACATCTGTGCGGTCTGATCAGGATCTGCACTGTTCCTATATTGGTCATAAAAAAACCTAATGAATCAAAAAGCTAACAGTGCAGATCCTGATCAGATGGCAATGATGTGCCAGCTGATCAGGATCTGCACTCTTCGCACATGCAATAAAGGTGTGTCTATTGAGGAAAGGGTTAATAAGTAGTAGCTGACTGGATGGTTTTGAAAACTGACCAATCACAATCCACAGATATCAGACTGGTCTTCAAATGATACTTAGACCAACTGTTTCTATATTTGATCCTAACATCAATAAAAGTGCCCAGACCAGTCTCCAATCTCAAGCATTTGATTGGCTGAAATGGAGACTAGTAACCACTGGAAACCAGTTTCAAATCTCAAGCATCTGATTGGTCTCCATTTCAGCCAATCAGATGGTAGAGATTTGAGACTGGTTCCCAATCTCAGTATTATGATTTTGGTACCCAGTCTCTTCAATAACATCTACAGACTGGTTCATGAACTATCCTGTATAGAGAATATTAAGGCAGGTGAACTTTCTATGACAAATCAATAAAAGATAAGAGAAAATCATTTTCATCAATAGTTATTTGTAACTAAATCTCTGCTCCAATTAAGAGGAAATCTCAACAAGTGAAAGCTTTATTAAGGAATGGATATTTCGGGATGTCAGCTTCTGCCATGTATATAAAGCAGCAGTCGGAACAGGAAAACAAACATTGGATTCTTGGTGAACAAACACAACACAAACATGATGGTAAACGACCAAACACTGGGTGGAAACAAACAAACACAAATACATAATACAGATTTCTTTAAACCTTGCAATAGACTTATAGAAAATAATTTTTATTTGACCTGTGACAGTGTTAATTAACACTTTACTCCATATATACGCATTTTATTGCATGACTGTGCTACCAGTGAAGATCCAGATCAGCCAGAATGTCTGATCAGGATCTATATTTTTTGCTTTTGGCCAGATATAACCAAATGAAAAGGGAACAATGCAGATGCTCAGATTTTTCAGTTGATCTGAATCTACACTGTTTGCCCAGGCCATAAAGGTGTATATATGGAGGAAAGGGTTAAAAATACATGTTCACATAGCAATCTCTGGGTAATTACCAGTAGTTTTTTTGGTGTATAGTCTCAGATAAAAATGCGTAATATAATTTCAGAGTTTATATATTTCTATCTTCGGTTTGGTTGAATATGAATTTTCTATCAATTTTTAATGCTATATTTTTGTGATTTTGAAAGAGTAATTATTAACTTGTTCAAGCAGACAGATTTTTTTTTAAATGTTTCGGCAAAAAACAACTTTTACCAACAGAGAACACAGCTGGAAATCACATGGATGTACAATGGGAAAAAGTTATTGGGCTCTTTATGTAAATAAAGCAAGGACTCTTTATATAAAATATGCCAAAATAGATTTCATAATTCACATAAACAGGGGCAAGGGAGATAATCAGGGTTTCTTTGCTTCTGACAAATCTTACACTGGTGTAACAAGAGCCCTTTTTTGAACTGTAAACTGAAAGGGGTCTGATGCTATCATCTGGTGAGAGGGTGTACAGACCCATCTGAAAACAAAATTACATTTTCTATAAAACCATGAATAAACAAACAGCAGGGGCAACCCAGAGATGGTCCAGTGGCCCTTTGTGGCTCGCTGCCAATATTTAATTTTCATAGGGGTTAAGTATTTAATTTTCATAGGGGTTATATGTATTTTTACGCATGTGCGAAAAGTGTCAATCCAGATCAGCCGGCACATCCATGCCGTTGTCGCATTTTGGTCAGAAATAACCTAATAAATCAAAAAGCGAACAGTTTAGATCCTGTTCGGACGGCATTGATGTGCCGGCTGATCTGGATCTAAACTGTTCCCCAAAGCAATAAAGGTGTATCTATGGTGGAAAGGTTTAATGTGTTACAAAATTATCTGGCAGTCAAAGATCCTGACTGAACGGCATTGTGGGTAATGTCAGACGTGAGACTGACCCCTAAACAATATGAAAAATTACGTTCTGAAAATGTAACAGCTAGAAAGTCAGAGGTTTACCTTTTTCTTGCCTTTTGTCATTATAACAGTTTTCATGTTTTTCTACAACCATCTGTAACAGCTACAGTCCATCTCAATTTGAGTACTTGTGACATATTGTTCTACATTCTTAAGGTCTACATAATGTAGTATAAGTCTACATTTATTTTTATATATAATCAAGCATGTGCCATAGTAAGTTCCGTTCAACTTTCTACTCTCTTCTGGTCAATATTTATTAATATAGGTAATCAGTCTTGTTTTTTGTGTTATTCAAACTAACTTCTATCCTCCTTAGTTATTCTTTAAGATTCACAGTGAAAAATACTTTAATAAACCCTTTACTCCATTCCATTGAAATCATTTTATTGCATATTACATGACATTGTCTGGTTCAGTGTAAGATCCAGATCAGCTGGCACAATTGTGCCATCTGATCTGGATCTACACGGTTCATGTTTTGGTCATAAATAACGTAATAAATCAAGAAGTGAACTGTGTAGATTCTGATCAGATGGCACAGATGTGCTGGCTCATCTGTACGCCCACACACAAGGATATATATGTGCCCAAGGTTATAAAACTGAGCATGGAAACCAGTCTCAAATCTCAAGCATCTGACTGGCTGAAATGGCGACCAGCCATTTCAGCCAATCAGATGCTTGAGATTTGAAACTGGTTTCCAAACTCAGCTTTATAACCTTCAGCCCTGGAGTCAAGGGTTGATTAATTTCCTTTATAATATAAATACACACAATCACATCCATTAAAATTTAATAATGAAATCATGCTATCAACATATCTTGTTATACCAACAACACTGAAATTATAAATTGTCCATCTGCCTCAACTTCACAGAAATGTTTTATTCTCAATATTTTCAAAAATCCATGGCAGTTCAGAAATTTTCATTCAAATCTGATGATTAGAATATATTATCGGATTTACACAACAGCCAAAAATCCCATTTTTGTTCACTTAGAATTCTATAATATTTGTTAAATTTAAATTAAATTTCACAGCCAGATTATTATCTCCCAAGTTTCTAAAGAATTTTTATGGCTGAAATTTAAAAAAAAAATTATCATAACTATTGAACAGTGAGATGGTACTTTTTTAATGTTTATTCTCACAACTTTTTTTCAATTTCTTTAATAATAGAGACGTCAGTTTTTTCCCATTTCACATTCAAATAAATTAAATTAAAAATCTTTAATCACATAATACATATCCTGACCTTTTAAGAATTAAGATTCTGACAAAGAAGTTTGATTTTATTTCAGGACAAATACTTCCATTTTCCTTTATTTACCATTCACTGGTTCTTTTCATTAAAACCAGCAGTTTTGCTTATTTACCAAACATTAAACATCCCTGGTATCATGCCATAATAAGAACTTTTTTATTTTATTATTTAATTCCATTATAAACCATGAAAAGCACTTTTAATTCCATTTCTAAAATAGAAAGCAATATTTATTTATGTATATCTCTTTCAAACCTATAGAAATTGTTTTTTTTCATTTTTTTTTACAGAGTAAATCTTGTGTTGGAAACAGATTCAAATAAATGACGACGGAAGAGTAAATACAAGTCAACTTTTGCCGATACACCAGAATCAATGACCATTGTCAATCAACAAGCGCTGTGGAGATAATTCCAACTACTTTATTGTCTGTATTGACTGATTTCACTTTTATCAGTTTTAATAACTTACTCTCTGTTTTAATTGGTTTTCTAAGTTAAATAAATTACTCTATGTGTTGATAACTTACTCTATGTTTTAATTGATTTTCTATTAAACTGAAAGGTACATGTGTATTAATTGACTACAAACTGGTAATGTTAAGATCTTTTTGTATTTGAGAAAGTTGCTTCTCTACAATAGACAAAAACATTATATTTAAACCTTTGATCCATGCAATATGGCTGTTATTTTATGGTTGAACACCGTAGATCCAGAAAAGTTAGAATATCTGTGGCGTCTGATCAGGATCTGCACTGTTTGCTTTTGATTCATTAGGTTAATTCTGACCAAAAAGTAACCAGTGTAGATGCAGATCAGAGGGCACGGATGTGACAACTGATTTGGATCTACACTAGTCACCTATGCTGTGAAAGGTGTATATATCCTTTCTGCGCCCGACCCTGTTTTCCGGGACGGACGTCCATAACGTATTAGAACGTGCAGAAATTTTGAGCTCCCAAATCCCAACACTGATTTCTTGTCGGACACCCGTAACGTTCAAATATGTATGCTTTTTTTCACTATTTTAAAACCCATAATGTAAGTCTGCATAAAAATTTTTTAATGCCCGTTAATAACCATATGTTTGAATAAACCATAATACACTTTTGTCCGTCACAGGTATTCTACCTTTTAATGAAATTCGGAAATTCAATTTTCAACATGGTTAGAAACCCGATTAAATAACTGTAAAACACTTTATCTAACGTTAAGATCTTTCTTCTGTAAAAAAGGCGAAATATGCATATCAAGAATAGTGTGTTAATATTCTGAATCACAACGCTGAAACAGAAAAATTCGGTTTGTTGCTGGAAGACTGTAACGGAAAATTCTGTAAATCAATTTATCTACTGCAAATTATTTCCCCAATTTTGTAATATACAATAAATTGCATTATACACGTTGAACAGATGATGCAGACAAAAAAGTAGTTTCAACATTATTATATTATCTAAGAAGTTGCCCTTAAAAGTGGATACAAGTTACAATTTTTGTGAAGTGAAGTGCACAACTGTGTTCAATTCAATTGTGACTGAATGTTTATAAGTGAGACACACATAAATTACTGTTTACAATAGTGTTGTTGTTTTGTTGTGATCATTATACTAAACTGAATTCAGAATCATTGCCTAAGATCACAAATTTGTGACTGGAGACTATTAAGTCTCCAGTTTTAGTTTTATGACCTTGGGCCCATGAGTGATAACATAATTGTGGTGATTCTGGGTGATTGAAGAATAATTTTCATTTAACCATTTCCTCCATATATACGCATTTTCATGCATGTGCGACAAGTGTAGATCCAGATCAGCTGGCTCTTCCGTGCCGTCTGATCAGGATCTGCACTGGTCGCATTTTGGTCAGAAATAACCTAATAAATCACAAAGCGAACAGTTTAGATCGTGATCAGACGGCACGGATGTGCCGGCTGATCTGGATCTAAACTGTTTGCCAATGAAATAAAGGTGTATCTATGGAGGAAAGGGTTAATGAGATTACAGTAACTGTTAAACTTGCCATCAAAAGAAAGTTAAAATTGTGAACACTTATCTAGAGTCCAGTCTCAAATCTCAAGCATCTGATTGGCTAAAATGGTGACTGGTTGCCATTTCAGCCAATCAGATGCTTGAGATTTGCAACTGGTCTCCAATCTAAGTTTTATGATATTGGGCCCTGTGATCATTTGATCAGTGGTAACTTTCTATTTACTGCCAGTATATTCCATTAAGAGTGAGTGAATACAAGATTATATTTCATTTGTTCAGTGATTACAAAATGCAGACTTACAGATAATCTAGATTTGAACCATAAGGGATGGTATTTACGCAAATCAATGTACGGCTTTAGAATGATTTTGCGATCTTCAATGTCTCTCGCCACAAGGGCAATAACTACAGGATTGTGAAGCCACGAAACAAGTGGCTTTCTCACTTCCTGCACCACCTCGCTCGACCACAAACTAAATCGTAGCTTGGGCATCTCTGTTGACGTGTTTTTATTTGTCAATTAGTTAATATCAACCACCTGTTAATCTTCCTTCACGAACAGCTGCTGTAAAGAAATGTACATGACCATAATGAGCCAGGGGAATACAACTCAAACCAAAACTGAAAGTAGATGCAAGGAAATGTTCATGAACATATGGAGCTTGGGGCATAAAGCCCAAATCAAAACGGAAAGTACATGCAATGAAATGTACATGAACATATAGAGCTATGAGGTACAGTTGAAATCAAAACCAAAAGTTGATGCAACAAAAAGTACATGAACATACTGATCTAGGGGCGTATAGCTTAAATCAAAACTGAAAGTAGAATGTCCTAGTATGAAAATTCAGCTTTTTTCAAAGTGATCATACTTTTTTTTATTTTTTAACCTACTCGATAAGACTTTGTAGTACAATTTAGAGAGTACTTGAAAGATAATTTATTTTAAAATTAGTCTGTTTCAAAGTTTCTTCAGAATTCTTCCCCTCCCATCTTTATTTAATGTATTTACAGTGAAACCTGCCTTAGCAGCCACCTGCGAATAGCAACCACCTGTCTTAAACAGCCAGATTGAATATGTCCTAAACTGACATTTTGTTCTCATTTTAACCTGTCTGTAACAGCCACTTATATAGAGCAGCCACTTTTTAGTCACTCCCTTGGGTGGCTGCTATTAAAAGACAGGTTTGACTGTATTCAGTAATAAGACAGCTGTTTCCTTAAAGGAATACGTTTGGCTGGATTTCACCAGTACTATGTTATTAAGCGTTACTTATGCATCATTTTGACGTATAGAACTTTATTTTATGTGAAATATTGACAAAGTTATCTCCTGTCAAAGATCCGTTATTTGCAAAATAGGCGGTCATCTATGACCGTCGCCATGTTTGTTTCCTTTTCGATGCGCGCACCTGCTGATGACGTCATTTACACACTTCCGGTTCGTATCGTTTCCATTTAATGTCCAATTCTTATCATTCTCAACCATGGAATATTCATTCATTTAACAAATATATAATAGTGTATGATTTTGAGCCTGAAAATTCTGAAACTGAATTAGCCAAGATTGAAAGAAACTGCTTGTTATGCCACCATTAATTACAAAAGAATGCCGAGAATTGTAGCACATTTTAACCTATTTTCTTGTTTAAGAGTAGTGAGGCCAATATATAGGTGTAAAATATTTTTCCTGATCGACTTGGCAGATTTTTCTGCCAAAATGCGTTTACTTCGTATATACACGATGTCCTTAAATTGGAGGTAAACGTTTGAATTCAGCGATCTAGAGTCATTGTTGTATGCGGCATCTGAAGCGATCAAATTAACCACTTTTTCATTTTGTATTAACAAGTACCATTGACTTTTTTTTAAAAATGTAATACATAGATCCCTGAAAATACATCTTTCTTGAATTTATTATTCAACAGTCGAATAATTCTTGTTTTCACTAAATTCACATAGTTATGTTTTTCTCCTGGTGCAAAAAGAATAATTATACGATAATTATACTCGTATCGTTTGCGTAATAGTTACCCGACTTCAGGTGGTCCGCGCTATCAAAAGACACCAACATGCATACTAATCGGGAGGCGGAGTTTACCCAGAAAAAAAGTAGAGAAATTGATCGTCATTGGCTAATTTGCTTTACCGTAACGTTTTTGATCTGCAAATTTCATTTGCGACCTGAAGACACAATAACTTTATGACACGACGAATTTGAATAAACAGATGTCGGCGAATTTAGAGCTTGTCAGATATTTGTCTGGGGTTGTAAACGGTTGATGTTTCCCACAACAGTGCAAATGGCCCAGGGGACATTGAGCTGTTTATTGAATATGAAGCCATCCCGACAAATATTAAAGGCATACCGGCAGATCAATCGTCCCATATAAGTTTGTTAAGAAATTAAGGCATACCGGTGTCATAATGTCCTGAGGAAGGCCCTGAATTGAATTAATGTATTTTTGAAAATTTAAGTTGATGACAAGGGAACTTTGAAAGTCACCGAACCCTGACAAATATGAAAATGTTTCAGGCCCGGTTTGATTAAGCTTGTTCATGGTTATTAATTGAAATGCATATTAATCTTCACGCCGCTAAGCCTGGGGTTGAGTGCAACTCAATACTTCAAAACGAACATTTACTGTAAAATTGTATATTTCTTTCTTAAATCTAATTATAAAATTTAATGTTGCACACTGAGTGGTACAAGTTTTAACACGCCCGTGTTATTGTTAATTGCCTCTAACTGATACGTTAATCTCACTAGCCAGCTTGCTCCGAAGAAGATCGGGTGACATATTAAAATGGTGTGAAAAAAACTTAATTGACATATTTAATTTGAGGAGACGTGAGGGGACAATAGTAAACTCAATGTTAATTTACACTTAAAGGAAATATTCCAAAGCGATCATAGGGTATCACATTCTCATTTAACATATTGTCTTTTGAATCCTAGTGAGCGATGCAATTACTTGAGCAAAATGTAAGATAAGAAGGTAAAAACACTCAATACACTAAAACTATAATGTGATTTTTTCCTATTTGTGCTCCTTTGCAATTTTTTCCCGCATATAGCAATGTTTTCATATAAATAAATTTGCCTGCATTCATCTCTGCGTATATTCTTTATTAAACGGAAGTGTGTAAATGACGTCACGCCTCGTTGTTTTATCTCTCGCGAGACAACGAGATGTCAATAATGGCCGCTCTCATGCTACGCTCGAAAAAACGATTATCAGTGTAATTAAAAGAAAGTTTTACAATTATCGTATTCGTCGTCATCAATTGATTACGAAAATTGTATTATTCAAAATACATTTTATCATTTAAACAAAGGTTATAACCAGCCCAACGTATTCCTTTAAAACAGCCTTAAAAGTTGGGGACCCATCTAAAAAGTGTGATCGTACAGGATTTCAAAGTTTCTCATAAAACTACATGATTGATTGATTGATTGATTGATTGATTGATTGATTGATTGATTGATTGATTGATCATGTTATGACTGAGTATATAGAGTAGCTAGATACAGCCATAGAAATGGATAGCTTTTCAGTATGATCCAATTTATTGTGGACATTCCCTACAAGTTACATATACCACAAATATAACCCAAGTCAAGCTATGCATGTCATTCAAGAAACTAACTGAAAAACATGATTCTGTGATCAGTGTATCACACAATGTCTTGGAATGTCAGTTCACAAATTATATAACTAATTTAAGTAATTAAAACTTATGAAAAAATACATATTATGATTAGATATATACAGATTATCAAATAAAATCTAATCAAATAATAAAATAAATGTTTTAATGGTATTTGTAAAATTAAATTCTATTTTTGGGGTTTCTAAACTTAGTATATATCTTTCAAATTTTCCAAAATAAATGTATGTACAAATCTATATTTTAATGGAGTTTAAAATTTGTGGTTAAAATCTCCCTAATAAATCCAGGGAAATGAGTACACGACTAACATTAACCCTTTTCTCCCTAGATACACCAGTCCTTTACTGCATGGGCCAACAGTTTAGATCCAGATCAGCTAACAAATCCTTTCCATCTGATCCAGCACATCTGCACCATCTGATCAGGATCTACACAGTCCACTTTCAGATTCATTAAGTAATGTCCCACCACGATAAATCAAGATAAATCAAAAGGTGATAGTGCAGATCCAGATCAGATGGCAACAATGTGTCAGCTAATCTGGATCTACACTGGTTGCACATGCAATAAAATGTGTATTTATGGAGTAAAGGGTTAAGTTTGTGGTTTAAATCCTTGAAAATGAGTACACTTACATTAATGACTCCACAGTACACCATATAAAGAACTTACTTTATTTTGGTTTGCCAGAATACGGTTAGTCCCCTGAATGGCTGTTACCATTTTATGATTAGATTTAACTGAAGATTTCCTGTCGAACACACCGAGTACTGCCGAGACAATTTTAGGGTTCCTGACCCACTGTAGTCTTACTCTATTCCGAATGACCTTCACATTGTCTATATCAGCAGTATACAGAGAATATTTGTTCTTCGAAGCTTTAAGTGTTGTCATGGTTTCGTGACATCAAATGTCGTAGGATGTAAGTTTTCTTCATACAATGGTTAATATTAAATCTCAACACAATTTCACATCACATTTTATTTCTTTATAATATGAATGTAAAGTTTTCTTTACAGGTTGGAAACTGTTTCATTTCAAATCACAGTATGTCGTATCTATTCACTTTATTTCTTATATGAATTTTCCAATTTCTTGATTTTCCAATTTCTTGATAAATTCCTAATATTCTGTTTAACATATAACATTTCCAATTTCATTTGATGAAAAAATTCAATTTGTTTGCATATAGTTTCATCATTTGTGAAATTTTCTTTTTAAAAAAAAGAAGTTACTTGTAAATCTAATAAATTTTCACAATAAAATTTTAGAAGATTTTCAAAATAGTATTATATAACAAAAGTAAAAAATTAATAAATCTGGTGTAAAAATACTCATAAATCGGCGCACACATGCATTTATTTATCACGTACACATGCATTTAGCCCGCAAACCTTATTAATAAGTGAAAGTTCTCTCGGAACGGAAACGCTGGGATTGAGTTCTATTACATTCAAGTTTATTCCACTGAGATAATCATTTCCTGAGATGTCATCAAACCCTAAAGATATTAATTAAACCCAAATCATATAATAACAAACCCAATGATTAAAAAGGGACCCAATCAATATTAATGAACCTAAATCAATCATTTTCTATTATTTTTTACTATTGATTTCGTTTTCTGTCATCGTAAATTTGCCTGAAATTTTCTGCAGAAAGACTTATCTGCAGGATCACAAAGAATTAAATGACCAATTTACTGTCTGGCAACTTAAAACCTTCCCAGATATTAAATCTAGAAAACAGCAATATGTGCATTATACTAACAGACACTTAACTCGTTACTGGACCAAATGCTTTAAGATTCAATATACTTTTTTTTCTGTCAATTCAGTGACCTGAGTGTAGATCCAGATCAGCAAGCACATCCATGCCATCTGATCTGGATCTAAACTGGTCCCATCTTGGTAAAAAATACCTTAATGAATCAAAAAGCAAACAGTGTAGATCCTGATCAGATAGCATAGATGTGCTGGCTGATCTGGATCTACACTGTTTGCCTATGGCTAACAGCACTATCCCATCCATTACTTTTTATAGATACAACTTTTTTCACATGAGTGAACAGTGTAGATCGAGATCAGCTGGCACATCTGTGCCGGCTGATCTGGATCTAAACTGTTCGCCCTAGCAATATAGGTGTATCTGTACAGGAAAGGGTTAATATGCACAGGAATATTGAGACACATTATTTTGTCAAATGCATAAACTATTCTGAAAAGAAAGTCAATAATAACTCTAAGTAGAATCTTTATTTTTTAATTTCATTTATGGACAGTCTTTTCCTTTAAGAATAAACTAGAATGTGTCCTCGGACACCGATGCCCCCACTGCTATAACAACAAAGGGCCATAACTCTGGTAAAAAAGGTCAAAGGAAAAACATTCTTACTTCATGATCATCTACACACCCTGCTTAAAGCCCCAGCACTAAACTTAAGTAAGAATACACTATGGAAAAATCATATTTGTCCATACAGACTCCAATATATAAACTCTCTAACAGAACACAAAAGGCCGATAGAATTCTTTCTTATAGACAGGATTTTCAATGATAATGTTAAATTATCATTAACAAACTTTTAAGAAGCTAAATATAATGGAGCTATATTTAGCACCTATTTTTGACGAAGTGATCACTTCATGCGCCATCTCAATTTTTTGGACGTTTCGGAAATCCTACTTTCGCTTTTAATCGCGCGGACCAAATTTATTTTAGTAAATCAAAATTTTATTAACCACGAATTAATGCTGCTAATTTGTGCCTATAGATCCAAATACATGTAATATTTCATACAAGAGCGGGTTAAATTGAAGTAATGCCGCTTTAATCATCTGTGCAAATTTGAAAGATAGTTTATGAGGAGTTGGTGCCACAAGATTTTGAGAGATGGACGGACAGATGTATGTATGGATGGGTGCAACTCTATATGCCTCCAAACTGTGGGGGAATAAAAAACAGAATTTGTTATTTAACTACGAGGTACAGTCAGAAAGTTCCCGGACTGGTCCTTTTAAACAAATTATTGACGTCGGATCCTCATAAAATTTAGCATGCATGTATTTCTATTTAAATCTAATATCAACAGCTATGAAAAGGTAGGTTTAAACAAGTATTTGAATTTATTTTTTCACATTTAGCATGTCCACAACCATAATACGGAGCACTTCAGAATTTGCCTTATTTTGCAATGAGATGACTACATTCTTTTTGAAGTTTCTCAAAATAACAGCACCAAGATGTTTTTATTTTTCCGCACGACATCAACGGAACGTTACTAGCAAACAATTTCAAAATTTTAGCGTGATCGGCTGAAGTATCGCCATTTTGTGAAGTATAATTTCCGCCGTGTAAAAATTCTGAAGCAAGAAAATGACAACGTTAATTGAACGTACGGAGCAGTGGACAGTAATTAAATTCTCTGCGATGTCTTGTATGACCCTGACTGATACTTGGAAATTCATGAAACAGAAGGATGGTGTTATTAATTGTTCCAGGACTCTTGTGTTTGAGTGGCACAAACGTTTCCGGAAAGGTAGGGCGGATATTGAGTATAATGAGCGAAGCGGAAGGCCGGGAAATGATGCGCGCATAGTCAAAAAGATTAAGGACGTCCTAGCAACTGATCGGCGCAATTCTCTAGATGATATTGCTTACACTGTCGGGCTGTGTCATGGAACTGTTCATAAAATAGTGACCCAGGACTTGAACATGAATAAGGTATGTGGGCGCTGGGTTCCTCGTCTGCTGACAGATGAAATGAAAACAACCCTTGCAAACGTCATATGAACGTCACGACGTCGCGGAAGTGCTCCGTACATGACATAGTGGGCTATTCTAATGGATCAGAAAACATGTTTATGTTTGTATATTTTACATATATTTATATGTTCTTGCAGTGGAATAGTTATATTTTTATGTCATATATTTAATTACTGAATCGTACGGAAAATAAAAAAGATATCATGACAGTCCTGGAACTTTTTGACTGTACCTCGTATATTGTTATTGTTTATATATTATGTCTGAAAACTTGAAGAGCGAAAATTATTTTGTGTTGGAAAATGGACCAGAAAAAATACAACATTTTTTTACTAATAACGCTGTTTTGACTGATGAACTCCAAGTACCACAGTGACGTTTTATCAAGAACGCAGTGTAATAAGTTTAAAATCTAAATTTTGTAAGTAACTAATGTAAAACTAACTTATTTTGCTATGTGACAAATAATGAACATAATTTTCTTATGTGACAAATTAATTTAAATAATTTTTGTATGTGCCAAACTAATCTAAATTATTTTGGTACGTGACAAATTAAATCAATGTAAATAATTTTAGTATGTGAAAAAGAAATGTAAATAATTTTGGTGTGTGAAAACTTTATGTAAATAATTTTGGTGAGTGAAAAATTAATGTTAATAATTTTGGTATGTGAAATAAAAACAATAAAAACAGAATAAGTAACTAATGTAAAAATTATATTTTGGTATGTGACAAATAATGTACATAATTTTGTTACAAATTAATGTAAATAATTTGGTATGTGAAAATTTAAAGTAAATAATTTTGGTACATGAAAAATTAATGCAAATAATTTTGGTATTGAAAAATTGATGTAAATAATTTTGGTACGTAAAAAATTGATGTAAATAAATTTGGTATGTGAAAAATTAATGTAAATAATTTTGGTCAGCTTTTAAAATCCACAGAAACAACCAACATCCTGAGGTTGAAAGACAAACGGGTGGCATGTGACTTTTTCATTTAACTGTTATCAGCCGCTTCGATCCCTGATTTGTATCATATAATTCAATGTGTTATAAGTTTATTAACTGTTGAATGTAATGTTTGCTCTCTGTGATCATTTTTTCACAATTTTATGTGGACACTTAACCCTGTACTCTGTATTTTACATGTTTTTCTCCAGATCAGCCAGCACATTTATGCCATCTTATCAGGATCTACACTGTTCCCTTTATTTTAAGACAGAAATAACCTAATAAAACTATTCAGTAAACCTAATTAATCGAAATGAACAGTGTAGAGCCCGATTTGATGGCACAGATGTGCTGGCTGACTTCACAAACTTGTATTCTCTTTAACACCTTACAAAACTATTGTTTATTTATCACTTTACAGTTCCTTGTAATGTGTTTAACACCTTACACTAAACTTATCCCTTTAACCCTTTCCTGTATAGATACACTTTTATTGCTAGGGCGAACAGTTTAGATCCAGATCAGCCGGCACATCCGTGCCATCTGATCAGGATCTAAACTGTTCGCTTTTAGATTCATTAGGTTATTTCTGACCAAAATGCAACCAGTGCAGATCCAGATCAGACGGCACGGATGTGCCGGCTGATCTGGATGTACACTGGTCGCACATGCGTAAAAATGCGTATATATCCAGGAAAGGGTTAACACCTTACACTAAACTTATCCCTTTAAGCAAGTAGTGTATGCCCTAGTTTACCACAGCACAGCAGGCTGATCTGGATCTACAATGGTTGTTTTTGGGATGAAAATATCCACATATCAATAACTCTTAAAAACAATCTTATCCAAAATACAAATTATGTTGAATGATCTTTATATTAAAAGACATCCTCTAAATATAAATTTATCCAAATATTACATGTTAATCCACTTTCAGTATCTGAAGGAAATGTTGAATTCCATGTACAAAAGTAAACAGAATAAAATATCCCAATCACTGTGAAAATCAACAACTGTTTTGTTGTCATGCAGAACACATCAACTGAATTTCTCATTAAAATTTCATGAGAAATTTAAGTGCCTGACCTGGACATTAGAGAGTGTCTTATTGGAAAGCTCTTGCAAGTAGATAATTGAGAACCTGATCAAACCAATTAACGGACTTCAAGTCTAACCCTGATGAATTCTGTCAGATGAACTTAAGCCAATTTACGGATTTCAATGCCCGAGATCATAAAACTGAATCTGGAGACCAGTCTAAAATCTCAAGCCTCTGCAACACAGCTATGCCCAAGACCATAAAACAAACAAACTAGAAACCAGTCTCAACTATCAAGCATCGGATTGGATGAAACTGAGACCAGTCTGTAAATGGGACCAATCAAAAGCTAGTTTTGAATTTTATGAACCTGGGCTATGCTTTAGGTGAGCGAAAGACCTCAAATTATCCAGTAAAAGAGAATAAACAGCAAATACAATAAAAGATGATTACAAGGGCAATAACTCTTAAAATTTAATAAAACAATATTTGATTAACAAACAATAATACCATAAAATGCATACATCTAAAGAATGGACAGCTGAAAGGCCATCCACAAAACGAGGTAGAGAAAACATAACAATGTATTCATCAACTAAGTGCTATAATGGTATATCTCCTTCTTATTTCAATGGTACTTACACTGTTTTCCCACTAAGGTGATGAACAAAGGACTTGAAAGGGAAAACTAAAGAGAACTTATATAGTGCCCAGCGTAAGACTAACATATTTCATTCAAATTTCTGTACAAGATAAATCAGTTTTGAAATGAAAAATTTTGACTTTTTTTTAATGCTGAGTATTCTGAGAATCAATAGAAGACTGCTGTTGGTATTGGGTGACATTTTTGATCTTTTAAATGTTGTCAAATTAATTGATCTATTTTTCTCCAATTTTATGTTTATTTTCATTGAATTTACTTTATTCTCTTAATAAAATATGTTATGGTCAGATAACACAATATTGCATCAACTGTATGACTTGTTTAAAGTAAATAGTTTTTTTAATGTATCAAAACTCTAATTTTAGATAGATCAGTCAGTCAGCACAGTTTATCTTACAAGAAAAATTTTGATGCAGAGCATCAAGTCGGCGGGAGAAGAATTTTCATGTAGTTAGAACAATGTCAAAAAATGGAAAGACAATATAATATATATTATTGCACAAGCAAACAGAATCTTAAATCTATTTATGGTTATCTTGTAAGGATATTCATTGTTTGCGTTTTAAGTTATTGGTAGGGAGGGGATCAAAGGCCAAAAGCAGTATTGCTGTTTTCGTTAGGTATTTTGAAATTGTTTCCTAGTTAAATCCATGTTTGTTATTACGTTTAGGAAGTGGTCATACTGCAATGTTCGGCTAATATCATATTTTATAGTATTATTACGTTTTGTCCCGAAAAACAATCTCACCAATATTGTTCCACAAGTTCACACATAGGTATAGACGCAGTGCAAAGGTCAACATCCTTGACTGATTATACTGAAACTACGTCTTGCAATGTACGATTAAAAACAATGTACATGTACGACCAGTATCTCAATTGTACATTTATTCACACCTTTGTTTCCGAACAAAACTCTCACGAATTATGTTCCACAACTACAAAAAGGTACATATGCAGTGCAACAGTCAACATCCCTGACCGATTACACGGAAGGACCGGCTACCTTTGTTTTCAAAATAGCCACATGCTTAGGAGAATTTATTATTTAAAAAATAAAAGAAATAAAAAAATCTTAAAAAGCAATATCAGCCAGTTCCCATGGTATAATATGTTAAACATTTGTTTATACGTTTTTTGCAAAACAACTCACATTAATTCAAATCAGAACAAAAATACAAACATTTCTGAAATGATGCTATTATCCTCCCACATTAAATTCCAAAAGTAAGCACAAATATAGTCGACCGCCTCAGTGGCGGCCGACTAATAACACTATTATCCTTATAACTTTCTAGGAATATCTACACAACATACATTTCAGCCATAAAGTTTGAAATAAACTATTATCATCTAAGAATGTGTCCTTGGACACTGATGCCCCCACTGCTGCAACAAAATTTGTAATAACCGGTTAAAATGGTCGCAGGAAAAATTCCTTTCTTTACGATCATCTACACATCCTGCTTGATCATCTGTGCAAGTTTAAAAGAAATCCGCCTTATAGTTTAGTAGGAGTTGATGCCACAAGATTTGGGGATGTACATACGGACGGACGTACATACAAACGGACGGACGTACGTACAGACAGACGAGTGCAACTCTATATGCCGCCCACTTTATGGGGGCAAAAAACCTATTAAACAAAGTGATTTTATCTGGAGAGAAAGGTAACATTAAGACAGAATGGGAAAATATTCACCGGAGATATGATTAAAATTTGTTTGGACATCTGACAGCATTATATAGAAATAATAGAAGTTGATACAGTGTTAAAAAACTGTCAAGGGCAAAATAGTTTCTACGTTTATAGTTATGTTGTTTATCATGGTGACCCTATAAATCTATCAATGTGCCAAAACTTACATCTATAAAAAATTAATAAATTAAAGGTTAGATCACTGAGCTCAAGATCATAAAACTGAAACTGGAGACCAGTCTCAACTCTCAAGAATCTGATTTGCTAAAATACAGACTAGTCATTATTTTAGCCTTGATTTGAAACTGGTCTCCAGTTTTAGTTTTATGATATTATAATTATACTGGTTGAATCACTCATGTTTTAATTCTTTTTTTTCCATAATTTCTCCCTGACCATAATTTATGTTTGGGTATCTTTCTTATAACCTGATTAACCCTTTACTTACTGGGATACAGCTTATATCACATGGACGACCAGGGAGGATCAAGGTCTGTCTGCTCAGATGTGAAGGCTGATCTGGATCTATACTGTGCCCATGTGATTCAAGGCTTAGAATCCAGGGAGTAAAGGGTCCGTCTGTTCAGATGTGAAGGCTGATCTGGATCTATACTGTGCCCATGTGATTCAAGGCTTAGAATCCAGGGAGTAAAGGGTCCGTCTGCTCAGATGTGAAGGCTGATCTGGATCTATACTGTGCCCATGTGATTAAAGGCTTAGAATCCAGGGAGTAAAGGGTTAAGAGAAGCTTTACATCTAGCTCTTAACAACAAGAAGTAAACAACGAATTCATACTCTGGTATTGCCAACTTACCATTAACTCAGCTACAGTATATTATTGGTTATCTGGACAGTCATCTGAGACAAGTACATTAAACCTTTCCTCCATATATACACATTTTTATGCATATACGACCAGTGTAGATCCAGATCAGCCAGCACATTAGTGCTATCTGATCAGGATCTGCACTGGTCACATTCTAGTCAGAAATTACCTAACGAATCAAAAAGCAAACAGTTTAGATCCTGATCAGACTGCACAGATGTGCCGGCTGATCTGAATCTAAACTGTCCGCCCATGCAATAAAGGTGTGTCTATGGAGGAAAGGGTTAAAGTTATTATGATCAAATCTCAAATCTGATATTGTTATGATCTCTTGATGCAAACTACTATCTTGCCCAAATCTGATTTGAGAACAATCTTTTTTCTTTAAACACACAGCTCATGATTTACTCACTACTCAAGTCATAATCAATTATAATGAAAGATCAGCTGCAAAACATTTCAAGACAAAACAAGGTGGCCATACCATGTGATTTGCGACGTCATTTTTTTGGTATTACGAGAAAATTTGAAAACTACTCATGGTGGTCAATACATTTGTTGCCTTTTGTCTACTTTTGTCTGTTATTCAGGGAAAATACTGTGTTTAACTTTCCCCTTAGAATGCGCTAAATAAAAGGTAAACTAATAAAATACTGAGAAGGCTGTGAAGATTTGAATCGATGGGTTTTTCTTGCCATAATACCAAAAAATGACATCACAAACCATGTCTTTGTACCAAACTGCAGGTTCAGTATCATAGCGGGTGCTTGCTATGGCAGAACATCGAACATGTTAGCCAAACATCATCTGCTGCTGTGTTCAATACTGCAGCACTGATAATAATCAAAACTTGCTAACTTGAAGAAATTGCCATGACAATATCACCCATTACTCCATATAATATATGCATCGTAATGCATTTGAAACAAGTGTCGATCCAGATCAGCCAACACATTGATGCAGTCTGATCTGGATATTCACTGTTGCATCTTGGTTACAAATAACCTAATGAATCTAAAAGTGAACAGAGTAGATCCTGATCAGACTGCATAGATAAGCCAGCTGATCTGGATCTACACTGTTTCTTTATGTAATAAAGGTTTATCTATGGATAAAAGGGTAATAAATGTCTCCTTAGCAACAACTGTCATGGCAACTGTTGCTATGATACAATGTGAATATACCTTCATATGAGCTGTTATAATAATTGAATGCCATTCATTCTAAGACAGCAACATCACTGGTATCATAGCAACAGTTGCATTGTCCAATTAGGTAAAGGATGTAGGAAAAACTCACCTGTCTGGAAAGCCGGTCTTCCTCCCCTGCCGAGAACTCTCCCACTGACTTTCCCTGCAAAACAACAAGTCAACTATATGTTACCATGGAAACCAGAAAGACATCTGCTACAGGTTTACTTCCAACACGTCTCTGATTATAATACAATATTTCTTGAACCAACACTAAATCCTAAATTTTTATGAATTGAATAATTTGAACATACATGTACTCAAGAAAAAAATATCTCCAGATATAGTATAATGGCTACATGGCAATTATTTTGTCATAATATCATGATTATTGTTTAACATATAGCATTAACTTTGCTCTTTAGAAAATCAAAGCTCCGAAAACAATTCTGATACCTTCAAAGTCAAGTGTAACTTTAATGGCTGCAGTCCATAACATATTTCAGTTATTTTTCTAACTAATTTGAAGTCAAACCATTATTTTCTCTTTTTTTACAAAAAAGACTTTTGAAGTTAAACCATTGCCATAATGAAAAAGATAAAAGTACTATGAATGACATTGTGTACAGTAAGAAATTCCTAAAACTTTCACTTGAGATCTATACCTACAAGTAAACATTCAAATTAGAAACAAAATGCTATGTTTATGCTGATAAATTATTATAATTTAACAAATATTTTGTCTATAAAATTATAAGGTTTCAAAGTGAAAAAAAAAATTGTAGATATACTCTTTATGTTTCAAAACCTTTTCTAATTTATCTTCCACCTGCACACAAACACACACACACACTGACAACAACACCATTGGACAGTTGTTTTTTTTTTCACTGTGGGTGTGCAATGTGGGGTTCTGAAATATTTGTTGCAAACATAATACTAGATCTACCTACCAAAACAAAACCATTAGCTGTACTTATTCTTCAGTATTTAAGGGTTAAGTTCTAGAAAGCTGTTAAATTTTTAGTTTCATAAGCTTTGCTTAGTATATTAACCCTTTCCTGGATATATACGCATTTTAACACGTGTGCGACCAGTGTAGATCCAGATCAGCCGGCACATCCGTGCCGTCTGATCAGGATCTGCACTGGTCGCATTTTGGTCATAAATAATCTAATGAATCAAAATGCGAACAGTTTAGATCCTGATCAGACGGCACGGATGTGCCGGCTGATCTGGATCTAAACTGTTCGCCCTAGCAATAAAGGTGTGTCTGTACAGGAAAGGGTTAATTTACAGATTAATAACTCTTAACTCCATTGCCCAAGGTTATAAAACTGAGCATGGAAACCAGTCTCAAATCTCAAGCATCTGATTGGCTGAAATGGCGACCAGTCGCCATTTCAGCCAATCAGATGCTTGAGATTTGAGACTGGTTTCCACACTCAGTTTTATAACCTTCAGCCCATATGTATGAGTTTTATCACATGGGTGAACAGTGTAGATCCAGATCAGTTGGCAAATATCTGCCAGTCTCATCAGGTTCTAATTACTGTTCAGTTTCATTACA